>NCSK02000006.1:0-307794 GCA_002276475.2 Chlorociboria aeruginascens | reverse complement strand
CACCGCCAGACCCACTCGAATCAAAATCGCTGCTGAGGCGGCCATCCGCGGCCCAATATTACCATCGTCAACCTGCTACTTTTGCCTTTTGCTTCCTCCTCTTTCTTTCTCCTGTATCCTTCCTTCTAATCTGCGCCCTTCTTCTTTCCTTCTTTCTTTCCCTCCCTTCGGCCCTCCTGTCCGTCCGTCCAGACATCCGGACGGCAAATGTGGATGGTGGCTGGAGCCTGGCTGTGCAGCGTGTCCCAGGCCCCGGAGAAGCATGTATAGGAAGGATAGTTCGAGCGATCCCGGCATCTCATGGTCAGAAACCACGTCGCCAGGCTCGGATGGGGTTGAGGAAATTGTGCGACAAGAGTCACCACCACCGTCTGGACCCGCGGCGCGCCGCCCTGCACGCTTCGCTCTCTCACGACCGCGTTTCCATCGTGGCCCCAAACGGCGACGCTTACGTCCTGGTGAGGTTGTCGCTTCGGACATGGGCTTTTCGGCATTTGAGTTCTCACAGGTAAACGTCAGGCGAAGCATGGATCGGTCGGATGCCTCACCCACGTCGTCCCTGACCCTTCTGACCTCAGGATCCTCTTGTTCCGATCCGTGGAGCGGCTCGGCAGGGTTTGTCGAGGGCGCGGAGGTGGATGTGAATTGGGATCGGGATGAGGATTTGATGGTGGTCCCGAAGCTCGAGCCGTTGGAAGATGATGTGGACATGGCAGATGTCAAGGATGCTCCGCCACGGGAAACATCGCGGGTGGCTCACGCGCCCCCCAAAAGGCCTCGAGGACGACCGAGGAAAAACCCATTGCCAAATGCGGACCCATCGGCGGGGCGAGTCGCCAAGGGCAGATCAAAGACTGGGTGCATAACATGTAGGAAACGAAAGAAGAAATGCGACGAGGCCAAGCCTAAGTGTACGTAGAATGGACCTTGGTCCGCGAACACACGCGCTAATACGCTATGGCAGGCATGAATTGCGAAAAGAACGCGGTCATATGCGAAGGCTACCCCAACAAGACATTATGGAGGAGTGGGAAGGAGAGGGCGGAAGAAGGTAATACGCCGTGGACATGCCGGTTGAGATCGAATGAGCTGATCGCCATGGCAGTGCGGAATCGCAAAGCTACCTTGCCGACCATCCAACTTCAACCCGTCATTCACGCAGTTGAGACTCCGGGGGACAAGTTGTTCTTTGAACACTACATCTTCCGGTTGAGCACCATTTTCACGGTTGAAGGCGAACCAAATAATGCTTTTAAGGACATGTTATTGCCATTGGCCGTGCAGCATCGGGGTCTGATGCATTCCATTCTTGCCTTGTCGAGTAAACATATCAACTACGATTCTCCCTATGGCATCAACCTACTCCAGCGGCATCCTGATATGGACGCACAGATGCTGAAGCAACGCTCACAATTCCATCATGAAGAGGCAATGAAGGAACTCCAAGCCGAGATACAGCGAGAGAGCGAGGGTGATAGCCAAGCCGACTTCAAGATGGAAGGCTATGGACAAATGCTATGTCTGGTCCTGCAAACACTGGCGGACCCTGAACCTTGTGGCGAGCATCGGGTCCATCTCGAGGGGTATCAAAAGATAATCAAGGAGCGTCCACCCGAGAATGGACCCTTCCTCGAATTCATCAAAGAATTCTTTCAATATCACATCATTCTCGATGAAATTATCTCCCTACCGGAAGGGCGCGCTCGCCTCGACACCGTCTACGAGGACTGGAATCTCCCCTCGAGCATCATCCAAACCGATGCTGTGCGCCTTCTCGGCGTCTCCGATGGCCTCTTCATGTACATGTCCAGAATCACTAACATCAGGAATAAGATCCGGATGAATATGGAAAACCACAAGGATCCCGTCGTGGATTATGCATCCCTCTACTCCGCCGCTGAGATCGACGCCGGAATCCGAGAATGGATACCCGTCTGGCCAGAAGGAGATTCGAGAGATCTAGCTGGTCTGCTATACAAACAGATGATGTGGGTGTATCTCTGGCGCACCATCTATCCTCCCAAGACCACCACCTGGAAACCTGATCCGCGGATCACTCAAGCCGTCGACAATGGACTGTTCATGTTATCGCAAGTTCCTCCCAAAGATCCGACACAGACGCTTGTGCTTGCACCGGCTTTTGTCCTTGGCTGTGCCGCATTTAAGAAAGAACAGAGACAACCGATCAGGAAGGCTATTCAGATTGTAAAGGACTATATGGAGTACAAGAATTCCGACACAGCATTAAAGGTGTTGGAAGAAGTGTGGAGATTGATGGACGAAAGGGATGAGAAGAGTTGGGATTGGCAGTCCATTGCTCATGGCATGGGTATGGACTTCTTAGCTACCTGATGGATTGGAACAACGTTTGACTACTTCCTTCGAGATATCTCTCTCGAACATTGAGCTCAATGCCACCGCGCCACGCCTCCTCGCCTTCTCCATCGCGAAGACCTCTCCCGTGTCCCGGATCAACACGAATCTTCGACACGCTCAAGTGGATGGATGGCTGGCCGACCCCATTCCCCACCTCGCATCACATCATTAAGGCCAGCACATCCTAGTACGGCGCTTACATCATCATCATCATCATCATCATCATCATCCTCACCTCATCCCCTTCCGACAATCATACTCGCCGACCTCCAAACTGTGTGTCTTCTCACTCCCTCGAACAGCGCCATTCCTTTCTAGTAGCGTTCATGATACCTTTCCCTATCTTATTCTCCACTTAGGTCTATCGGTCATTGGTTATCTGCTATCATCACATCGTTGCATTTACGCATCTTGCTTTTATTAGGCGGCGGCGGCGGCCGGGGTTAATTCGAACTGGGTGTCTCTAAAAAATTGGGCGGTTGTTTTTTTTTTTTTTTTTTTGGTTTTTTTGGGGGGGTTTTTTATATTCCTCTTTTGGAATTGCCAATCTTCTTACCTTTCGGATCTGAATATCCAGGCGAATTAATGCAGATGCAATGGAGGCGGGCTTGTACATGTGGGGCTCACGCGGGCTTTTATTTTATTTTATTTTTTGTGATTTGAGGGAAGGGGTGGGTGGGGGAGGGGATATCAGGTGTATTTATGGTGGGGATTGGAAATTTATGCCTTTTTCTTGCTTTGATGGCTTTTGCGAGGTTTGGGCGGAGCAGGGAGGAGGAGTAGAGAGAAGATTGTAGGAGAGATAGTGGGATTTAGTGGTGTGTGACGCTGGCTTTTCGAGTGTATAGTTGAGTTAAGCAGAGAGAGAGAGAGAAAGAGAATACATAATAATATTTATCTCTCGATTCTTCTCCATATTCTTTTATTCTTCCCTTTTCCACACACACACACACACACATACATATATATATATAAGGTTTTATTCCCACGTAAGTTCTTTTCCCAAAATTTTATCTGATTTTTTTGGCATTTTGGGGGTAGGGGGGAAGGGTTTTCATTCTGTTTCTTTGTTAGATAGCTATTATATTTCCCTAAACTCTACCTACTTGCTCGCCTTCCTTCATGTTTGCTTGCCCGTCTTGTTTATCTGTGTGTCTATATATATATATATATATATTCAAAGGGACGGCATATTCTTAAACTTAAAAACTCGGGGTTAGTATATATGGGGGTACAATGCTTTGTGATATGGGTAGATTTTTGCAAAGAAAGCTACGTACGTATCAATCAGCGGCAAAGGTTACTAGTAGTAATGTATGTTTTGAATATTTCCTCCATTATTCTAAGATATCTATACCTAGGTAGGTAGGTAGGTAGGTAGGTAGGTAGGTAGGTAAGTAAGGCAGTGAACGTGGTATCACGTGATATTCATCCTAACAGAAAGGCATCGGATGGATTTAGAGATTCATTGGTAGGGATATTTCTACATGATTTTTCCTATATATATATATATATAATAATATTTATTTGAGGGGAAGGAAAAAACTACAATAGCAAGAAACAAAAAGAATACAAAATGGTAACAAGTATAGCTAATCTGCACTGAAACTCCCATCTCACATCTATGTATGTATGTATGTACAGGTTTTAGTTATATATATAATTCGGTCCGCAAAAAACCCCCATTCATTGGCCCGTCGGTCGGTTCGCTAGGTAGGTTGTGATACTTTGTTGGATACCATGCAATGCAACAATGCAGGGTTTTGACTAAACATATTACAGCATGTATGATATGGCCCTACTATTTCCCGTGGCGGGAAGGAAGGATAGGTGAATTCTAAAGTAACATATGTGATTGAAGAAAGGTCCACTGGAATGCGGGTAGAGACGGACATGGTTCGAGCTAGCTGTGCTAGCCAGGAGGGTTTTAATTTGCTGGGTTGAGCAGGTGTGTGTGGTATTGTGGAGGGGTTTGGTTTTGAGGCTTTTCCCATTGGTACGGTACTGCATTACTAAGAGATGGGGGTGAAGTGCCGTTGTGTTACATTGCTAATATGTTTTGGCCTTGTTGTTTTGTACTTGAAAACTAGGGCTTTTTTATTGGAATTTAAATGCAAGGGAAAGTTTTGGGGGCATATTAAAATATATATGTTCTAGATATTTGATGGTTGGTTTGATGTACCCACTATGTAAAACCAAAGTTTTCTCGGAATGCAATCATGCAGCTATATTTTTGATGTGGTGCTTCCCGACACGGCAGTTCGTTCATGGACGATCGGTAAGCAACCGAGATATCGACTTCTGGATATAAGTAGGAATGAGAGATATAAGGTTGCATTTTTTAATACAACCTTTGCAGGGGGGATCATTTTCACAAGGGTCACCATTGCCAGGAATGATCCCGGGAGATCTAGCCTCTTGGTCGTGATAGATCGGTCTAGACCCTTTTCCATATTGCATAAGGAAATCCCAACAAGGGCAAGTCCGGCCATGGCTCCTCATTGTGTTGAGATTCGTCAATGAGTTTGCGCAATAAAGGGACGATGTAGCTCTAAAAATGACCGAAAATTTGAAGGAGAGAAATATTCAAGGTACCACCAGCTTGGAATTACACCGAGAATAGTACTCAGTGTAAGACTGATATGCAACGACGTCTGGTAGATGAAACTTTGAGTAGCATATCAATATCACTAGAATACGTAATGCTTATGCCAACCGACTAGGCCTCCTACAACCCTTTTCGACCAGCTCGAGATAACCTCAAGTTCCCAACAATGGAGTGGTAAAAGCAGCACCCTCAAGACGGAAAAGAAAACAGGGATTAGGAAATAAAAGGGGGTGATCTAAATTCCACTTGGAACAGCAGGTCCCATGATGGTTACATTTCCCAATGAGGTGGTAACGAATAAAAAGACTTCACCTTTTCACGATGCTGATTTCAAAAGCGTACCTCACATGAGAAAAATAAGCTTGATGTCCCAGGCAGCACTTTGGCCGTACGTAAATCCTCAGCCAACGGAAAACCCCTCGTCGGGAAAACCCCAAGCCGCTTCTCAGCCAACGCTGCATACCGATCCTCTGGGAATCTTCATTCACGATTCGCTGTGGTGTCTCGGTTATACGATAGGCTCTGGGGAATGGGATAATCAATGGTGGCATTTGTCGGTGAGCCATCACCCGGGTTTTCTTGGAACATGGCTTGTCATTGGCATGGGTAGGTAGGTGATGTGGGGGATGAAACGAATGAAATATAGGACATACGTCCGAGCCGGTGCGGGATCTATCCATTCATATGATGAGCCAGGATATAGAGATGAAGAAAATGATGATGGTAAAGGATCTGCTGTTGCTTTCCCGCTTGGAAACGAAGCACACGCAGCTGCTGAGTTATAAAAGCGGCGCACCTAACCGACGTCAGAAGATTTCATTTCCTAAAAGTAACCAGGGGGTTGATTTAATCATCACAATATAACATTAATTTCGCTCTCTCGTGGACATAAGTTCATCTCTCAAAATGAGAAAAGATAAATCGAGCCCAGGCTGAGAGCCGATGAGCGAGCTGTTTTTACGTAGTTTATATGTGAAAAGCTCTACAGGATAGACCCTTGAAGGTGAACTTAATTCTTTATCCGAAGAGAGAGATTATGTAGGTATATAAACTTTGACGCTATATCGCTGGTGTTATGGGCCAAGGATACATGCAGCTACCGTATAAGGCAAAACAAAGCGCGGTTCCGTTAAGGTTAGGTAAGTAAGTGCACGTGGCAGGTGTCACGCTACGATAAGAAGAATTCGCGAGATCGTTATCATAAGCGAGGCTCTGTGGCGCGTCCCGGGATCCGTATCCGTATCCGTCTTCGGCACGGGGGAAGAATAGTTCTTCCTGGTGACATGCGGCGGATTTGTGTCGATGGGATCCTCTAGTCTGCGGGAATGCGGGAATGCGTTCGCAATTGCAAATGGATGATTCACCTATCTCCCGTCACGAGTAGGAGTCCATGACGGCTGCATATGATCTGATGCTTTTGTGTCTGGGCTAGATGGATCTCGATCGCCTCTGTTGCATGCTCGCGCCAGGCTAAACGACCGGGAAGGAAGGTACCCGATCAACATCGCAGGTCCAAGCCATTACTCCCTGATGATGTTCTCTTTCAGATCCTTTTCATGTGTCAATCCTTCAATGACGCCAATTGTTTCCTTTCTTTGTCGATAAATAAATAAATAATACTTTGTTGTATCTGTGCCCCCCCCCCCCTTGGCGATTAAGCCGAGGTCGAGTAAGAATCCTAATTTGGGGATGGAGCTGGTACCTCTCCTCGAGAATCGACGATGGAGAAGGATATAGAGCTGGGCGATGACTCTGCTGTTATTACGAAGCCTCCACTGTCGACGTTGCCATCCGCCGAACAGTCTCGAAACAATCCCCGTATACTTTCAACTACACACAGCCATCAGCTCTCCCTATCTGAAGTCGAACCAGTGGATGTGCAGATACGAGATCTTTCTGTCAGGGTTGATATTTCGCCCTCCACATTCTTCCCACAAAATCTATTCCGGCGAAGACGAAAAGATGGCCCTCCTACGCCCGAAACCAAAACTGTTCTATCTTCCGTGTCAGCTTCGATGCCGCGGGGTACCCTCACGGCCATTATTGGAGGAAGCGGGAGTGGCAAAACAACACTGCTGAATACGATGGCAGAGAGAATTTCGAGTGGACGTTTATCAATTGGAGGATCTACAACATTCAATGGCATGAAAAGTGTACATATTGTGCGAAGTGCGTATGTGATGCAACAGGATATTTTGCTTCCAGCTCTTACCGTTCGAGAGACATTACGATACTCTGCCGATTTGCGTCTTCCCCCACCTACAACCGAAGAAGAAAGGAAGAAGGTTGTGGAGGAGGTCATATTGGAGCTGGGATTGAAGGAATGCGCTGACACGAAGATTGGGAATTCCCAGCATAAAGGATGCTCTGGAGGCGAAAAGAGGAGAACCAGTATTGGGGTGCAGCTGTTGAGTAACCCCAGCATCTTGTTTCTGGACGAGCCGACCACCGGATTGGATGCAACTTCTGCTTTCCAACTTGTTAGGACATTAAAAGGTCTGGCTCAAAAGGGTCGAACGATCATTACGACCATCCATCAACCAAGATCTGAAATTTGGGGAATGTTTGATGAACTGATTATCTTGACAAGAGGGAGTCCAGTTTATTCAGGAAAATCAAATGACTGTCTCTCGTGGTTTGAATCAATTGGGATGCACTTACCGGCGTATATGAATCCAGCGGAATTCCTCATCGATATTGCTGCCATTGACAATCGATCTCCTGAATTAGAAGCAGTTTCGTCTAAAAGAGTGGAATATCTAAAGATTGCCTGGGCTGAAGAGGCCAATAAAAGGTTTGATGTACCTAGCGAGATACCGATATCAGAACGCCCAATACCGGCCCTACTCTCTCGAAAAACGCTGCATTCCCCATTTACCCGTCAAACCAGGGTTCTGACCTCCCGTACCTTTGTGACTACTTATAGAGATCCTCTGGGTATGAGTGGCTCTCTCGTAGAAGCAGTTGGGATGGGGATTATGACAGGTTGGGTATTCTTGTCTCTGGGTAAAGACCAATCGGGTATCCGAAGTCGGGAAGGCGCCCTCTACACCGCATCTGCTTTGCAAGGCTATCTCATCTTGCTATTCGAGACTTATCGTTTAAGTCTTGACATTCAATTATTCGATCGAGAACATAATGAAGACGTGGTGGACGTCATACCATTTTTGGTTAGTAGACGTCTTGCTCGATTCCTGACGGAAGACTTGCCCGTCCCATTAGTATTTTCTATAATATTTTATTGGATGGCGGGCTTCAGAGCAGAAGCTGGGACGTTTCTTACTTTTTTTGCTATCGTATTACTCTCTCAATACATTGCAGTGACTTTCGCAACATTATGCATCTCTCTATCACGAAGCTTTGCTGGGGCATCTTTAATTGCCAATATGGCATTTACGTTCCAAAGTATGTCATGTGGATTCTTTATCCAGAGTCAGACCATCCCAGTATACGTGCGATGGATAAAATGGATCGCATATGTCTTTTATGCTTTTGGAGCACTAATATCAAACGAGTTTATTGGTCAATTTTATGACTGTCATCTGGAAGGTGGAATATCGAATCCAGCTTGTGCTCAATATACTGGAGCCTATGTCATTTCATCTTTAGGATTTCCCACCAATTGGGTTGTTAGGCCAATCATTTGCCTACTTGCCTTTGCTGTATTTTTCTACGCTATGGCTGCAATAGTGTTTAAGTTCAAGAAAATGGAGATGGCCATTGCTAAAGCAAGGCATATGGATGCGGATTTATCTACTGGAAAGGAGAAGATGACTGTTCGATCTGCTGCGGAAGTCAGGACCGTTGACATTACACTTGACAAGTTTGCTTTGGATCTGGATAAGAGAAAAATATGGGGACAGAAATTACCGACGAAGACCATATTGCATCCTATTACAGCGACATTTCAATCGGGGATGCTAAACGTCATTATGGGACCATCTGGATCTGGGAAAACGTCATTGCTGAATTCGATGGCTCTACGATTACATAGTAGTATTAGGACAAAGTATAGATCATTTGGGGAGATGACTTTCAATGGAGCTGTTCCTTCAGATTCTGTTGTTCGTTCGGTTTGTTCATATGTTTGTCAAGACGATGATGCTCTTCTACCATCCCTTACCGTCAGGGAAACACTTCGATTCTCGGCAGGTCTTCGATTGCCGTCTTTCATGTCCACGGCAGAAAAGAACCGTCGAGCTGAAGATGTCCTCTTGAAAATGGGTTTGAAGGACTGTGCTGACAACCTAATTGGATCTGAACTCATTAAAGGGATTTCAGGAGGTGAAAAACGCCGAGTCACAATCGCCGTTCAAATCCTTACAGACCCTCGTGTTCTCTTGTTAGATGAACCGACATCCGGACTTGATGCCTTCACTGCATCTTCAATAATGGAAGTCCTTCAAGGCCTCGCCAAAGAAGGACGAACTCTCATCCTTACCATCCACCAATCCCGCTCTGACCTCTTCAAACAATTTGGCAACGTCCTTCTCCTTACAAGAGGAGGGTCGCCAGTCTACGCAGGTAATGGTGTTGGAATGCTCCCTCACTTTTCCTCCCTCGGTTTTCCTTGTCCCACAACTACCAATCCCGCCGATTTCGCCTTAGATCTCATAACCATCGACCTCCAACGCCCCAGTCGTGAAGAAGCCACTCGCTCGAAAGTCCGAAGTCTAATCACATCCTGGACCTCTACAGATTTCCAATCCATCATGAACCCCACAACTATCTCCACACCTGCGGAATTAGGCTCCCTCGTCAGAAAATCCTCATCATTCTTCTCTGCCTATCCTATCCTCGTCCATCGAGCATTCATCAACTTCCGCCGCCAACCACCCCTCCTTCTAGCTCGCACAATGCAAGTTCTCGGTCTCGGTATAATCATCACCCTCTTCTTTGCACCTCTAAAATATGACTACTACTCCGTCCAAACACGACTTGGATTCATCCAAGAATTCTGTGCGTTCTACTTTGTGGGCATGCTTCAGAATGTCGCTGTGTATCCCATCGAGAAGGATGTCTTTTATAGGGAGAACGATGACGGAACTTACGGCGTGGAAGCATTTTTCGCACAGTATCTAACGTTAGAAATCCCATTCGAGATCGTTACATCGCTGATTTTTGCGGTACTGGTTGATCTCGCCGCGGGCTTGGAGAGAACGCCTCAAATCTTCTTCGTGTGCTTTTTCAACTGCTTTTGTATTGTTAGCTGTGGGGAGAGTTTAGGCATTATGGTATTTCCCTCCAAAATCGGAAAACTATGAACCAGCTGACATCAAATAGTTTAACACCCTCTTCCCACACACCGGCTTTGCCATCTCCCTGACTTCCGTCTTTCTCTCCGTGGCTCAATTTATGTCTGGCGTAATGTCCATCAACATGCCCAGATTCCTTCAAGACGTGAACTATCTCTCCCCTATCCGATACGCACTCCGTAACTTAGCGTCTTACACTATCCGTAATATAAATTTTACCTGTAATGAGACGCAGAGATTACCGAGTGGCCAATGCACTATTAGTACGGGAACCCAGGTTCTGGAATTATATGATCTCAACACAGACCCGCTCTGGAATCTTGTTGCGTTGGGCATCTGTACGCTTGTTTACAGGGCGTTGGCTTACGGACTACTGAAGCTTTGGAGAGCGAGGTGGGGTGAGGTGAGGAGTAGGATCGAGGGGTTGAAGGCGAGGGGGAGCGGGAAATCCTGAACTGTTATATAGAGATATTGCGAAGGAGCAAATTCTGAGCTAGACTTCACAATTTCGCATTGAACATTTTATTTGGGATCCCTTTACATAAATGGAAATCCTCGCTTCCCCAACTGTAGATATTATAAAAAAGCATTGCACAGTGTTTTGCGCGGTGTTCTGATTAATGCATATATTGTATATAGACCATATAATCTAGCAAGTTAGCAGTCCAAAAAGGACCACTGAAATTAAAAATATTGTTATCCTGGTTTCCATATATATGGCACATTCTTGTAACCCCCTCTCCGCTTCAGCTCCACATCAACTTCCGCGCAGTTCGTACTCTATACCTGAGCACGGCGAGGGAAAGCACACAGTGGCAATCATGATAAGGGATGGGCCTGGACTTGCTCTCATCTATAAATATTTCCACAAATCGAACGAACTTGATTTGAGCGCATTAGACCCACCATCCACGACCTCTTCTGGCGAAGATTCTGTGATAGCCTTCGATGCGAACATAGTGCTAGAAGATCCGGCGGTCAGCGGTGTCGGTGGAGCTAGAATCCTCCTCCTATATTCAGAGGGTAAGGCAGGGGCTTAGCACGTCTGGCAGGATGAAGTGATATTTGATTGCATAGCGTTAGGTGGACGGCATACACAGGTTTTATAGTCTCGTTCGAAATTAGTTCCTTGTATCTACTGAACAAGCTGAATCAAGATGCCTCAATATAAGGTTAATTCACACCTCTACAATTTGTAACCTCAGACTGCAATATTACTATTTTGATCTCTCGTAGTGTCTACCTATGAAGCCATTCGTCACAGTGGAATTTCAAACGAAATCAATAGACATCACCGCCATTTTTGAATCTTTTAGCCAACCTAGACTGCAAAGAAAGTGTTACCTGTAAGCACCGAAGTTGCTACACCATAGGTAGGGAGAAACTCCAGTAACAATTCAATCAAGGCTGGGTCCGTACCTAAAAGTATGCAAGTTAGAAGATAATCCATTGTGGTTGGATGCTTCATTTACCTTTGGCTCCTATAATCGATGCGGATCCAGGAAGATATTCCAATTTCCCAGTGATCTGAGAAAGGTATTGAACTTGGCTGACTGTGAACAAACATGTAGGTCAGAAAGATTGCCCTTTACTCGGAAAACAGATTACGTACTCGGAGCAATTATGTAGGGTACACCCGAAAAAGATGCGTGTAAATTAGCATCAAAGCCATAAAATCCGCGCTGATCAGGCTCTTTATAACATAAACAATTCAGATTCTGCGAACGGCTCACCTCGGAAACAAGATACCTTAGATATTCGTCACGGTAATCATCGTGATATCTGGGAATAATGATGAGAGTCGAGCCTTCCTGATCTTCGTCTTTAATAACATGCTTCAAGAACCAGTCGTTGTAGATTTTGACTTCCTTGAGAGCCTCGTGATTTCTTTCGGGGGTAATTGATGAAGCTTGCTCCCTTTCGAGCATCAGCTAGATTGCACAATTGTAAAGATCTACGTACTAAATCTATTGTGTTGGTGGGCTGACATAAGGCTTATTACCATATTTAGCTTCATAGTCTTTTCGAAAGTCTGATGTAATTTGATAGTAATCGTTCGTCAGAGTATCAATGAAAGTCTAAAAGACAATGCTCAGTATTAGCTTTTTCAAAGTCCAACCCGTGACTCACTTTTTGGAAGTATGAGAAGAAGGTTCCAGAGATCGTCGCTGGTCTATGTGACTGCCAGAGATCTTCGATACTAGTTTTCACAACTCCTGCTGAAATGTGCTGTGGTAAAGCAGATACAAACTGGTTCACAAGTTGTTGCACTTCTTTGAAATCTACTCTATACTCCGGGGTTGCTAAGATCTTTTTCACATTCAATTTCTAGTGAGAGTGTTAGGATGGAATACGTGTAATGGACAGTGCAAATGCCTTGTTATTGATCGATTTCCATGTGGACCAGAACATTCCGAAAGTAAGCATCTCTGGGAGACTTCGAGCAAAGTATCCAGTTGTCTGAAAGTCACTGCAAGGTTCTTAGTAATAATTACTAGAGAGGTTGTCGGGTTGCTTATGGGCAAGGGATTTGAGCTCCAGGTTCTTGAAGGCCATTGTGGGTTGGTCGAAAGCCATATATTCCACCGGCAACGGCTGGGTCACGAACACTTCCTCCCCCTAAGGCTGTGATAAGCGCAGTCAAAATAGGTAGGAAACAAGTCTAACCAACGGTTCCCAAAGAGATATCCATTCAGGGGTAAGCTGCAATCGCAGAAGCGCTTCCGGTACTGCTTCCTGTTGCTGCTAAGTAGTGATCGCCGCGAGGATTGAATGGATAAGATTAGTCCACCCAATCTCCAACTACTTCTTGATTTGCAGCGAATTCAACTGTCTTGGTCTTGCCAACGAATACTGCGCCTTGTTGAATCATCAGCTCCATGAAATCGGTACTGTGATCAGATGGTGGATAGCAGCGAGTCCATGCTCTGTTTTCATTGCCTGTTCGCACACCCTTGAGAACCAAGATGTCTTTCATGCCAACTCTCGTTCCAGCCAATGACTTTTCGGGCGTCTTTTTGAACCTGAGTCGCGACGGCACAGCAATAGTCAACGTATGTGTCCCGTAAGCAGAAGCGGTTAACGCTAAATATCTACCACACCCACGTTATTTTCATGCTATGATAGAGCTGGAAGACTTACGTAGTACTGTCACTCTACGAATATATTGTGGCAGCAATGAAAGCTTCTTCCGGATCAGCATAGAGTCGCCATGCTGAGAAAATTCCACGAGAAGAGCAAAAGAACGGGCCTTCGCTCCACGCTCCGAATTTAGGTCGTCCGAGATATACCCATTTGCACCCTATGGATGACAAGAAGGAAGAAATTTCAACACTGAGATCTTTCGGCAGTTGGTTGGTTATCAATATAATGGTAGGTAGGAAGTCGGCTGAGAAGACATCGTCTGCTGCAAAAAGCTCGAACTTCGTCTCCAGTAAGCTTCGAGTAATAGGCAAGCCATCACTGTTGATTACAGTCAACGGTGCCCATTCCGGTGAGGATGTCAAGTCGAGGTGGAGCTAGTACACATCAGTGAAATATAAATGTATGCGGCTGGAACACTCGTGAATTACGTCTGGGGAGCTTTGGACGAAGTATGCTACGTCTCCAAGTTCAAAAACCGTGGTAGCTTTGATGTTAGAGAAGCTTTCATTGTTGCCAGTTGAGTGAATGCTTTGGATTTCGATTGAAGTAGCGGTTGGCATCTTGTAGGCATTCCAGGCACTATTCCGAATATTTTTGAGGTTGGGCCAAGGTCCAAGAAAAGTCAACACACTTGCGATGATAAAAATTCCCAAGGCGGAATAGAAGCAGCAGTGAAGGCTCATACCTGATGATAGGTCGTGTATTGTGAAATCAAATTCCGAAGGTCGGTCAACTGTCACGTGTGAAATCTTCTCTGTGCAGGAGGCGAGCGACGTTACTCAGTAGGCAACGACTTTTGACTGCATCTATAAAGCAGAACGGTTCTGTTGCATAACCTCACACCTGTGTAACGGAGTGTATCCGGTATAGCGCGAGGACGAAAATGCCAACCAATCTCACTTCTTGTAAAGGCTTTGACGGTGTGTGGGGGTTAGGTAACACAGTGTCTGCCTTTGACAAACGAAGCCAATAAGATTATATTACCCTATAATGCAATAAGTGCATAAGATGATATGCTGTGGAATATTGATTCAAGAAAGAAGGCATATAACGCTATTAAGCCTTAAGCTTTTGGCGCTTTTTTTCTGTAATAGCAGCTATGATTTAAGCGGAAAAGTTATTAATCTTTTTGCCAAGATCGATAAAATCCCGGCGCTGTCTCAGCACGTTCCTGAAAAGCAAGTATTGGAAATTTGGGTTTCTCCTTATAAACATAGAGTGAAAGTCTTCTATTAGATCCTGCCGCGGCTCCAAGTCAAGAAAAATTGCTGTTCCGTCAATTTTAAGTTCTTCTATGCGGCGAACTTCATAATCTATCCCAGTAAATAGCTGCTGTTTATTGTTAATTAGCTTATTATATTTATAAACTTTTTTGAAATAAATATTCCTTACTGTTTACCTTGATAAGCGCTTCGCAACAAGTAATATAAAGCTCTATCCCTCCTATAAACCAGCTTTTTTTGCTTACTTTAAATATTGATAACTTTATGCAATTTTGTTTTTAATTTTTTCGATCAATTAATTTATTTGCAAATATTTCCGGAAAAACTAGGTCGTTCAACATTCTGTCCGCCTAATTTATACTTTGATACTTTTTATCCAGCAGTGGTTCTGGAGAACTGGTTTGTAGTGAATTCTGGTTGGTGGAATATATACCTGACTCCATCTGATCTAATTTGAATATTGCTTCTCAAGTGCTCTTTCTATTGAATAAAACGTAATTCTGTTATTCTGTTTCTAATCTAATAAGATTACATCTACCAAGAAACATCCCTTCTCCAATATATATTTATCTAAATCTAAAAATTACACCCACTTAATGCCTTATCCATCCCTCTCAACCCAGAGTCCCAATCAGGACCGCAGAATCACAAATCTGTCCCGTAGCCCCGTAATCCATCGGAAACCCACCCTCACTCGTATTAGCAGCAACGGCATACCCAAAACACACCCCAGGGTGATCGTCATCGAGAAACCCATTTCGCCAACACACACCTGTGCATAATTGGGCGTTACTGGCAGATGCTCCGGAATTATACACCCCACAGGCTGTAATACATACATCTAGACTCGTGGAAAATTGATTCACATAATTGGTAAGGGGCTGGATTCCCACGATGTGGCGGCCGCAGATTTTACGGAAGAGGAAGGTTTGCGGGTTATGCGCTGTTGTTATAGGCAAGAGTGTGTTGTTGGATGAAGGGCAGTCGCGGTAGAGGATCTCTGAGATGCCATCGGGGCTGGTGCCTGTTAGGGTTTGAGCTGCATCTAAACTTGTGGTCAATGAGCTGGTTGCTGTGGTGCTGGATGAGGTAGTTGGTGAGGTAGTTGGTAGCAATGCTTGAGAAGGAGAAAAAGTAACTGCCTGTGATGGATCCCCACTCCCTCCAGAACCAGACTCTTTTTTCGAGAGAACTCCGCCCAGACAGCCTCCCAGTGTCGCTGCCATGAGAATCACAACTGCAATTGCCAACGCTATAAGAAAAATTCTTCTTTTCACCCCGCAGATTACATTATGTGTTGCAGAATCTGGCAGACGTGCTGTATTGGGATTTCCACCTTTGAGAATCGCTTGGTAGACTTCTGGGACTTGTTCGGGATGCCGAGTAGGTAAGTTTATCGCTTCGAGGTCGGAGTAGCTATGTACTTCATCCCCGGGATATGAGTTCTGATACTGGCTTGCCATTCCTCTAAGCCTTGACAGTAACCTGAGCTCCTAAGTACAGATATGGTTTTAAAAAGTTGGTATTGACATACCAGACAATAATATAATATGAGAGGTAGTTCAGAATAAAAGTCTGAGGGAAAAGACAGCGGGTTGCTGATATGCTTTGACGCATCCTTCTGTGGTATCTAGGCTACCTGCATTGGGGGCTATGCTAGGGGGTGACACAGCCGACAGGGTAGCCTTTGTGAAGATATATTTAGTAAATTTCTAATTTAAATCCTACTAGCAATTTAATGACAATAATAAATTTGTGGATTAAACATATTGGATCAATAACTGGAGCTGGGTATCCCTTTACAAAGCTACATTATTCAGGCACTGGGTCTTGCTTCAAGAGGATTACATATAATTCCCTGGTCCGCCCCCCTCCCCCTGCTCTAATATGGGAGTGGCCCCATGGGTGGGGGCATATCTGTTTCTTTAGTTTCTTTGAAGTCCCGATCCCATGATCACCACACTGCCTAGCGATCTCATAAATCCCAATAGCTTAGGACTAAGGCACGTGGGTAAAAAGTGAGTCGCGAATCATACTAACATTCACTGCCAAAGAAGGGAAGACGAAAAGTATTTAAGCCCTATTCTTGGTTTTTCAATATTTAGAGAATGGTAAACTAATCAGGCCAAACAGCCTAGTCACATAAATACAAGAGGAATTAGACAGCTTAGGCAGCGTCTCTGTCGACTTCCTAATAAGACCTCTGGCATGGTATATGGCAAAGAGAGCAAAGATAGCAGGGGAATTTAGTTTATAAGTTATTGTCAGATGTGCTTTTGCTGTCAAATCTATTTCTGCTGTCAGTCAGGGATTGACTGCATTATTTGAGTAAACAAAGAAATAAAACTCATCTTCCTCAAATTAAAATAAGTAATTATTACTTTGTGTTTTACTTCCTGCTCTCTATAAATGTCAGCTCAAGCTCTGTCCTTCTGTGTATCACTGCCCCCTAAATTTCTTTATTGAGAAGGATATGTTTCCAAAGACTGTGTAATTTATATCCTAGCAATTTCCCCTGTCACCCCGCTTATCAACTAGAAAAGAACAGAATCAAAGTGTGGGAATATTAATATGAGTCATATGGGTTAACTTCGGTCGTGGAGGTACTATGGGACCCATAGTGGGGCATAAATGTAAATAGCTTCACTTATTGCCCCTTTGAGCCCCATGGATGAATATGGAGGATTTATATGGGCTAGCTGTGAATCATTAGGATTCACCAGGAGGCACCCCTTAGGGTATATAAAGGGGTCCTCCTCCCACTTCTCTTCTAGCCCTAGACTCAATTTACACTTTTCACATGGATTCGATTCTCAAACCTATTAATAATTATCACTACCTTTGGTGATGCCAACACAAAGTTCCTTTCAGATATCCAAAACAAAACAGAATTCCTTCCTTATGAGAAAGCAGTCCTAAAAGACAGAATCACATCGTGGTATGGTATTTCAGGAACGCTAGTATCATATAACTAGACGCTAGCAAGGATGCTAGCAAGAGCCTTAGCTGTAACAAGATTTCTAATACAGATGTTCAGTGGGAGGAACATGTGTGCGTATCCCACGGTATGCATCTACAAGAAAGAGTTTTATATTATTTGAGTTTGAATACAAATAACAGTAGGATAATTACATCTTTTTACTAGAAGAGATATTGCCATTTCTATTTTTGGTGCTGATTGTGTTTATATTATAACTTACATATACAACTACTCTCTAATATACCAAAGAAATATATTTTCCTTAACTATCAAATCAATAACGTCTCTTATTTAGTATCTCTAACATACAGATAAGTAATAGCTTTATCTCCTCATCTGAGATATAAGTTTGCTCTCGAGGGGGAAACTATATTGTACGAATTGCTAGTAAGGATTTTTATATCTACTCAATCTTCTCTCCTGCTTAGAGCCAACCATTAACCGATCAAACTTAGAAAAGCGAATCTTCTCCCAGCTCATTATTTGAGTTATAAGAATAAAATAGCTATTTGATACCTTCCTCACCATCTAAATCAAAACCTTCAAGCAGTTGCAATTAGAATTCCATGCGAATAGTTCACCAACTCGAAACTCCTAGATATTTTGAGTTCCTTAGCAACTTTGATCTGGGGATCAAAGTAAGAGAAGAGTAGATTAAATATAATATGCTTCCATTGGATGAGTCTGTACTTCGCTGTTAATTCCCATCGATTTGCATTTACTGTGAATCAAATTTCGCTGCAATGCGATATAAAAGCAAATAGTCCCCTCAATGAAAAAAATTAGCCATGTGATCTTGTCTACAAAATCACTTTAAAGATTAAGGCGACATGGTTGCTTTCACCACACTCTTATAGAAAATCAGCTTGATTTATGAAAGTATTGGTATCACCAAAGGTGGTGACTTAGTGAGTCACTAAACAAAGGTTGAGAATCCATATAATGTATGTATTGAAGTCTAGAGCCAGAAGAGATGTGGGGGGAGGACCTCCTTATATACCCAAGGGGTGCCTCCCCGTGAATCCTAATGATCCACAGCTAGCCCATATAAATCATACTGATTCAGCTATGGAGCCCAAAGGGGCAATAAGTGAAGCTATTCCCACTTATGCCCTGACGTGGACCCATATAACTCATAATATTGTACCGACAGAAAGAGATATTCTATTATCAACGTTAAATACTAGAAATTTATTTAGAAGCTGGAAATATTTGTGATGGAGTGAATGCACATAGAAACCATAACGTAATCATAAACAGATATATAATCACCCTACTAATCCCCACATCTACTACTTAACGCCTCCGGAGTCCCTGAAAATTGAATCTCAAGAAATGACTCTAGCAACATTACTTGCCATGTTTGGGAATTCCGCGGTACTGAATCTCTTCTTGCAATATCTCGATTCTAAGTCAAAATCAAGATCAGTTTCTTAGCTAACCCCATAGTATCACAAATGATAGATATTTTTATTGTCAGTTTTATTTTGCTGTCGTTTCATCCATCTTCTGCCGTCTGCATGCCAGAATCCTTACTATCTTCAACGTAAAGATTCCTCAATTTCTTAAAAAATAAACAAGCGAAGGTGAAGTGAGAAATGAAAATAAATCTCAACTCTGTCAGTCAATCTGACTTGAGATTTATGGTTAGGAACGATACATGGTTTGGGGATTGTCGGATTAGGATGCTTATATATATTCCTGCTGTATATTCCTAAAACTACTTGAGATATTGGAAAGAGTGAAGTGGTTATGATTTACTGATTGAGGAAGATCAGTGAATAGATATCTACTTGAGGGCTCTTAAAGAGAGGGTATTTAAACACCCTGTAAATATTAGATCAATTCCCCAAATCTTCCAAAACACTTCTATAAGATGTCTTAGGCAATTTATTTCTAAAATTCAGAAATTAGAAGTTGAAAAAATTCCTAAAATTCTCATAGCCTGAAGTTAATCTATAATCCAAGCAGTAACCAATAATTCACTGGTTCGATTGTGAGTTTTCTTCCTATTATCAATGCTCTTTTTATTATCAGCTCACCTGTATTTTCTTCTAAGATAAAATCCAGACCCACCAAATCTAGACCCACCAAATCTTTCAAATAATCATTACATCTATAGAATTGAACCTCCAATGTGGCATACTAATGAACTCGAAAACTAAAATAGTTTTTTTCCCTGGATACAATGTAAGCTTTGGGATTCTTATTAGTGCGTTATATACTATGATTTCAGCATCTTTGTAAGCGAATAGATATAAAGTTGAGTGAATGTAATAATAGTAAAGATGCTATCCATATTGCAGACATAAGAAAGGTGTATTCATAAGTCTTCAATTCCTCACTCAACCAATGCCACCAAGCCTTTCCAACTCAAAATCTATTCATGCTCAAAATATTTTGCTCTCTCACCTATTCCGGGTAGATTATCCTTGTTTGCTTTTATGTTCTCTATTGTGAAAGCAACGGTTCAGAAACTATTCCAATATATATAACTATTTTTTTTTTTCTTTTTCTTTTAAGAAAAGAGAAAAGAAAGAAAGAAAGAAAAAGGACATGAATACACACCAGCTGCTAATATAGATGTGAACCCCACTCTTGAAGAGTAAGAAAATGGTAAGTATTTAAACCAACATAAAATCCGAATCTAAACTGAAGCTCCACAAAAGTAACAGCATTTCGGCAGCCAGAAATTTGTAAATTTTCTGTGTTAGTTTCAAATGGACAAACCTAGAGATTAAACCAGAGTGACATGCGAGAAAGTGTAAACCATATAGCACTCAAAAGGAAATATTCTTTAATTGTCATTTTCCCTCTCACCGCCAATTTCTTTTTCATAACTATAGCAAAATTCCCTAATTAAGAACCAAAGCAATATCTCAAAACCGAAATAAAACTTAAAAAAAACTTTAGAAACCGAGCCCTAACTATTAATTTAACTTTCTTTCTCTATGGTAAAAAAAAAAACTCCTCCGGTATTCCTGCCTGGTTCCTTAGGGAAAAGAGATTAGCTTTTTGGGAGGGGCTGGATGGGTTATATTATAATTCTAGCCTTGTTTTTNTTTTTTTTGGAGAAATGTAGGAAGGAAGGGAGCGATTATGTTTTGGGAATAATAGCATTTATTCACTTGACCCCCCCCTATCCTCCACTCCTTCCAAATCCCAACCCTGTAAAACGTAAAGATGAAGATGGATAGGTAGGAGGTATATAAACCCCCTTCTTCCTCCTCATCCATCAACCAGTCGAAAACCATTAATAGCCAAAGCTCCGAGGGTTTGAACTCCCGTAAAGCTTTATCTCAGTAAATTGTTGGATAGATGCGAAACTTGGAAGTTGGGAGGCTTTCTGAGCGGGAATGGTGAGGGGGGGTTGGTTGCAGAGATAAGGATTGGTTATTGGTGGGTGGATTTTGAATTGTTGTTGCTATTTGGATGATTGCTGTCATGGAAATGAAAGGGATCAGAACGTTTGAGGTAGGTAGATGAGAGAGCGGGGATGGTGGTGAGGAGGATAGGATAAGAGACAGGAATGAATGAGAGGTCGGGAATTGATGTCTTGCACGGCATGAAAATATTTGCTTGAAGTTTGTATTAGCTTGAAAAAAAGAAAGAACAAAAAGGAGCTGTAGGTAAGAATTAAATCTCGATATGGTATTATGGCACGTAGTGTAGGAGTTATTCATAAACCGAAAAGGTCAAACCCTCTTCTCTAACAACAGTTTCCCTCTAGGACCCTTCTCCCTATCTCCATCAAACCCAGTGCCCCTGGCGAAAACCCGGACCCCCCTAACCCAAGTCTCCTTCACTTCACCCCTCATTTCCATGCCCTCATAGGGACTAACTCTGTTTTTCCACCTCATGCCCTCCTTTCCTAACACCCACTTCTTCTCATCGTCGAAAATACAAATATCGGCATCCATTCCGGGTCTCAGTGCGCCTTTGCGGTGAGAGAGCCCAACTTGAGATGCGGTGTTGATGGCACATAGTTGGACGATGGAAAGGATTGATAGGTTGGATTTAGGACGGGAGTGGGACTTTGTCCAGAGAATTGGGAGGCCGAGTCCCACTGAGGAGATACCACCCCAAGAGGCAAAGAAATCGCCTTTGCTTGAATCTTCTAGTTTTGGGGATGGGGTTTGGGATTTGGTTGAGGGCTCTTCCAAGTAACCAGGGAGTAATTTCAGTTCAGGTGTGCAAGGACTGTGATCGCTGACAATAGTTTTGATAACTGAATCAGGATGGACTAATTCATCCCATAGACCATCGCGGTTCACAGCTTCTCGAATTGGTGGACAGCATTTATGTCGAGTATCACCCTTTTCAACGTCTTCAGCCGCAAGAGCCAGGTAATGGAAACATGTTTCTGCTGTAATATTTATTCTTTGTTTGCGGGCTTCACGAAGGAGAGGTATAGCTTGAATTGCGGAGAGGTGAACGATGTGAAGATGTAGAGATGGTGCTAGGCGGGCTAAAGAAAGGATTTCGGATATGGCATAGGTTTCGAAGGCCGGGGGACGCGAGGAGAGAAATGTAGAGTAGGATGTAAGAGGACCAGATGGGGAAAGTGGTGGTAAAGATATTTGAACGTCGTCTCCTACAGAGTCTGTAATCGGGGGAATCATTTCGGCATGAAACATAAGGGTTGTGGGTATATTGGCGAGTGTTTTCATAGCAAGCGCTACATCTGACGAGGAGACGGCAGGGAATTCATCCACCTAAATCATCAATCAGCCAGATAACAATCCCATAGGCAAAATTCAGCATACCCCACTCTCAATAAGAAAGCCTTTGAATCCTCTAACACCCGCTTCCACAAGGGGAAGTAATTCCTCCGAGTTCCCAGGTATTATCCCACCGTAAAATCCAACGTCGACCCAACATTGGCCTTCCGCAGCCCTTATTTTCTCTCCCAGTCCCTTCACAGTTGTGGTTGGTGGAATGGCATTCAATGGCATATCAATAACCGTCGTAACACCTCCAGATGCAGCAGCTCTTGTTCCCGTCCAGAAACCCTCCCATTCTGTTCTTCCAGGCTCATTCAGATGTACGTGCGCGTCCACGAGACCGGGGAGGATCAAGTGGGGTGAATGGTCGACATACGTTGTATTCGGGGGAAAACTCAAGGCGGGCAAGATAGAGGGTAAAACGGAGATAATCGTTCCGGTTTGCGGAGAGATTGCTATTGTTGCAGGTGAGACCAGTAAATTGTCTTCGCCGTCGATGATGACTGCTCTGGTAGAGACTAAAATGGTAAGAGGAGTGTCGGAGCTGTGGGGAGGGGTATGGATGGGGGTCGGGTAGGGAAAGGAATCGTTGATGGCCATCATGGGGGCGTTTCTGGGCCAATTTGGGAGGGGAAAGGCCGTAGACGTAGGTGAGAATGAGGAGAAGAGATTCCAGCTCTTATAGATTGGGATGGGGTTGGAACGGGCTTATCGTGTTGTTCAATAGGTGAATCAGATAAGGATTGCCAGCCGGGAGGAGAGCTGAGGAAGGGAATACCTATTATCCTAAGACAGCAATATGAATATAAAGTTGAGCATAAAAGAGAGGGAGGATAAGAGATGAAGTCTTTGGAAAGAATGAAATATGAAAGAACACAGGGGAAAATGTGGAGTGCATAATCAGAGCCATAGTCCACCAGCCCACCCACGCTTCAGATAAGTTTTCCTTATCTCGCTGATAGCGGGCGCCGGCAGAAGCCTCCACTGCCTCCAATGGCCAGGAACACCGAAGATCACAGGCCCCTGGGCGGGATGGAGAGCCCCGTAACCAAATCCTGTCGAGTAAACATCTGCTTAGTGAGAACACGAGGGTCAATGTATGTTGAACAGCAGGGGGTTAGAAGTTCGAGGTTGAAATGGAGGGGAAGGTTAAAGAGCTACGAGTCTGGTTGGAGCCTGCGGCGTGATCCGGGTGCACGTGCCCGGCCCTGAATAAACTTTCAAATCGATGCCGCCATTCCCTTTTACCACGAGCAATCATTATTCCATCTATACCCCTGGCCGTGTGCATCTGCTACAGTGGGTTAAAAACCGAGAATGTTTATGTGCGGCGTTGTTGCCCGACAGAACAATGAATCCGTGCAAAGCGTGCGAAGGACGATTGCTAGGGAAAGAATGACACTAGACGTGATATATGGATTCTGGTGGAGGAGGCCTTACATTCGAGTTGGCACTCTCGTTGTTTGAGTCGTACTGAGACTTGGGCTGGCGCATAGCTTTATATATCTGTCAGTGGGGTCAGTGGGGCTAAAGATACCTACCTATACTCTTCGTATGCGAACCGTGTGGGACAATACACCATTGCGCTCCCGATGAGAGAGCACGCAATATTTGAAAGGAGTACTGCGGGCTAGAACCGCAAGTCCGACTCTTGCTTGAAAAGAGCAACGCAGTGAGAGGCTAGCCTCTGTTTTTATCAAGTGATAAAGCTCTGGCCTATAGCACATATGTTGGCCAGCTTTTATCTCATTGGTACTGCTATTCCTGAGGATGTATGAACCATGATCCTCTGAGATGTTGTATAACTTCAGTGATGGTACTCAGGACAGAGGACTAGTCGACTTACGGATCTCGTCTCTGAGTTCTTATACCCAAGATGGACTCATGGAGAAGCATGGCCGTCAGTACGTCAGTTTGGAGATTTTTGATCATCATATGCGAAAAAGTTGTTGATTAGCCATCGGCCTCTAGGAACCCAGGTGCTCGTTGAAGCTTGTATTGTTTATTCTGATGCACAAGAGTCGGTCGATATTCGAAAGAGAATCACGGTTGACGAATTATTGGATCTCTCTTCGGGTCTGGTGACTATAACTCCGGGGACTTGTGTTGATCATCTAGTGATGCCGCTAGCTCATTTCTCAGTAAAATGATATTTGTTATCTTTCGACTCACCTAAAGCATCTCTTTTGGGGGGGGGGGATTCCGTGTTGTATTGTTGTGTTATGCGGGGGGTGGTTAGTGTTGTTAAGCTTTTGTTGGAGCGCAATAAATCAATTAACAGACACTTCAGCGTCCGCTGCAGGCAGCAAGCATCATGCTTGGGTGGACGCGAAGCCGTCGTGCGCCTGTTATGTAGCAATGGAGCGGATATTACGAAAGCCTCGTACGACTACTTTTGAGATCGGGGACTACGGTTGATACTCGTGTATAATTTGAAGGCTTTGCTACCCTCCTACAATTAGCGTGCCATGTAGCTCTAGGAGTATTGTACGACGACTTTTAGGTTGAGGGAGCGGTAGATATAGTTATAGTATATGTACCTGCTCTAGATATACCTGTCCACCCAAGGCTCTCTTATGGGCGGACGACAGTCACTTGTGCAGGCTAAATATAGTATTTAGCTTCAGAACTAATAATACGTCAATTAAATGGATTGGAAATTAAATGTCTTTTATGGGGATATTATGTGGAAGTGTTACCTCTATATGACCTCTCGTATTATAACTGCAGGGTCACATGAACTTCTGAGTGGAGAAGCTTTGTCGATATCACTTGTGTCCTGCTTACACCCCTCCAGTCAATTTTCCACAGCCTCGATTGCATCTTCAGTAAGAGATGGGGTAGAAGTTTCCAAGTCAAGATCATCCTGCCCTGGAAAGTCGACGTCCGCCCCTACCCACAAGTGAGTATAGATGCTTCGATTGAAAACTTTGATTTCTTTAGCAGCCCAATGGCTTTTTCTACTGCTATTTGCGTAACAATATTAATGGGCATATAGTAAATTTTGTACTTAGGATAAAAGCTTAAATGCAAGATACATCTAAGCCATACGCAACACAATTCAACGAGAGACTAGGGTTCTGAGAAGCACACTCGATGTCAAGGTTTAAGAAGTTCTGTCAGCGAGAGGAAGGCAGCTCATGCCTTATCTCGGAGAGTGAGCCAATGAAATTAATGGCTATCTGAAAAATGGTTTCGCGGGTAATTAGGTCTTGTGGTATAGCGACAGGCAAATAAATCAATACATATATAGAGAGAGATATATATATATATATATATATACATATAACAAAAAATCATATATTTAAATTGAAGTTCAGCAAAAAGGAACAGATCAAGCCAGATAATTAAAAAAATATTTTGGCAGTAGCAACCAATTATATTTAAACTAACTTTATAACTATCTCAGACCGTTCGTGATTCTATAACTAGATTAACCAATCATGTATTGGCTCGAGTTTTAGCCTTGGTAGTTCGATTATTTTTTGACATTTCCCGAAGAACCAGCAAACCTGGCTTGAGCATTTCTCAATTCATCGTCTGCCTTTCTGTTCTGATTCCTCCTCTTCCAACTCGGCCGCTGTCTCTAAATGCAGAATTTAAGTTCAAATTCAATAATTGAGATAGAAAAAACAACTTACACGAGGTTTTGACTCTAATTCATTATCTACCACCTTTTTTACCATGGCCTCAGAAATGTGCTCGTCTTTGCTTTGGTTGCTGTTAGAAGCATTGTCATTAGAAGGCATTTGGAATTCTTGACTGGTGAGATTGTTCGATTTTTGATTCGGATTTGAAGATGAGGGTTCAATTTGTGGCTTTTGCTAATAGTTGGATTTGGGAAGAAAAGCAGGAGGGATTTATATACCTTTGAAACTTGCAACGCTATAAGATATGGGACGTTTACTTGACCAGGTATAATAAAATTTGCTCCGTCCCATTCGATATATCGTCAGTATGGCCATATTTCCGTCCCGACCACCATTTACGCCGTCCATGGCCATATGCACGGCGCCTGACACATTTAAGACCTTAAACAAAGTCATTAAACTGGTACTAGCTGCGCTGCCCTATTTATGGTTAGTTTAGTATTAAAAACATTATAATGCCTGAGATATTATGCTGAAAAACTCCGTCTCACAGCACTACAGCTGTCACGTCAACAATAATCGCAATCCCGGATCTCAACATCGAATCAATAGTAAGCCATCGAAGCAGAGTAACCGAGCCAGGGTACCGAGCCAGAACCACGAGCCAGACCCACGAGCCAGACCCACGACCCAGAACCATGAGCAAGACTACGAGCAAGAACCACGATCGAGCTAGAGTCACTAAGCTAGGATTATAAGCCAGAGTTACGACTAGACCACGAACGAAAGCCATGTGCCAAAGCGTAAACTAATACTAAAACCTGAAACCAAGCTGCCTTGCAATGGTTGGTAAATATATATTTTGTTTGGTTGGTTTAAAAAAAAATAGTTTTTCGTGAATGGATATTAACAAGAAAAATGGTTAAGACTGAAATGTGCCTCAAGTTATTAACATATGAAAGTGATCCAGCATTAGACTTCGAAAGAGTTAGTTTAACTGAATGAGGCAAGCTGCTTAAGGCATTACGATCGAGGATTATTCGGACCCCGCTTCAAGATGCGGCCGCAAGAACAAGAACTAGTTGCTTTATCGCATTCCAGGGTATTATAATCTTGCAATGCGCTCAGAATAGAAATCCAGTGACATCAATAAAGTGATAACCTTTGAATAAATTGAATGTTGGAGATGAAAATATTTTGTCGGGGATGAAGGATTGACTTTCGGTCGCAAAAACATCGCGAGTTTTCCCAGTCGAGTTTTCCCCCGCGGCTAAGGACGATGGCGACGATAAATAAAAATCCATGCTGATGATATGAGTGTATTTAGATTCACATCGGGTAGTCGGAAACAGAATTTTAGATCAGTTGAAAACGTGTTGGTTGTAATATTCCCATTCATCGTTCATGGTAGAAATATCGCGATGGCTTCAATTCGCGACTCGTCAACAAACAAATTCCCACTTGAATTTAGTAATGGACCGCCAATCTGTACACGCTCAAATTCGAGGATCATAATTCCAACCATATTGACTTTCAAATAGACTAAAAACCGCACTTTGAACACGTCGCGTTGATACCAATATAATGTTATCAACACGGCAGACATGATTTCGAGTCGAATCATCCGACTAAAATCGACGTTTGATATCAAGCTACTGTGAAGGGAATAGTTGGCCAATTGCGCAAATAAGCATCGAGCATGATTGACAAAAGAAAAAGAGAATGATTTACCACCCACCAAACAACACCATAGAAAGGCAGAAAGAGGGGGATGCGTTGTCTGCTGGTGTGGGTGGGAGTGCAAGTCGCATGATCAAGGGTTGATCGAAAACGGACGGGAAAGAAACTGGCCATAGCAGCCAATCAAGCTCTAGCATTAACTCCCTCGTTTGAGACGCCCAAAATCTAAATCCAACAAATCTCCCAAAGCAGTTTAGCGGTATATAAAAAAAGTGCTGGGCGCCGCAAATCACTCACGCTTTCCCTCGCTACTACAAATAAACAGCCCCCCCCCACCCACTCACGACTTTCGACCTTTTCTGTCTCCCACCACTACACTTTCGACAACCACGACAATAGATTCTACGTCTCCCCGGTTTAGCCGCTTTCCTCAATACATTTTAACTTCTATCAATCCAATAACCCCTTTGTCCTCGACAATGGCTCCCAAGACCGCAGCTCCCAAATCCAAGGCTGTCGCCCCCGAGCATGCCAGCTATCAGGGTAAGAGAGCTCTTCCCCCCCCCACCACAACGTCGCGTGGCAATTATGCATATATCTTCTTGATCGCGGATGATTTGTGCATTGGATAGAAGCTTTGGGTTTTAAAACAGAACGTTTATTGACGCGTTATTCCAGATATGATCACCGATGCTATCGTCAACTTGAAGGATGTATGTTTACCCCACCATACATAGCGAGCATTCCAGCTAACGTTTTACTCCAGCGCAATGGTTCCAGGTACATATACTTCCAATCTATCTCCTCGAATGTCTATAATTGGCCTCGACGCGTCTTTGTTTACATAGGGCACTGACCGATTTTGGCAGCCGCATCGCCCTCAAGAAATATGTCAAGGTCAACAACAAGATCGGTCAAAGTGACTCCATGTTTGACTCTCTCTTCAATCGCGCCTTGAAGAATGGTGTTGAGAAGGGTGTCTTCGCTCAGCCCAAGGGTATGTATATTGCTCTGCTCTACGTTCTATATCTAACAATCAACAGGGAGTTCCGGAGGGACCAAACTCGCCAAGAAGGAGCCCAAGCCGGTTGCTGCCAAGCCTGCCGCTGCAAAGACCGAGAAGAAAGCTGCCGCTCCCAAGAAGAAGGCCCCTGCCACCAAGAAGGCTGCTGCCAAACCCAAGACTGCGACAAAGGCCAAGGCTCCGGCAAAGACCAAGGCCGCTGCTACGCCAAAGGCTGCCCCCAAGGCGAAGCCAGCTCCCAAACCCAAAGCCAAGAAGGTTGCTGCACCAAAAACTGTAAGTTCGCTGACAATATGTGGAAGTATGCATCTAATCATTTACAGGCCCCAGCAGTTGTTGAGAAGGCAACTGTCTTGAACAAGACCAAGTCTGGACGCGTCACCAAGACTACCAAGGCCACCACACCAGCAAAGAAGACTGGTCCTAAGAAGGCAGCAGGCAAGAAGGCCACACCCAAGAAGGCTACGTAAACAGCTCTTCCAGGTTCTTTCATTTTGATAACGGCGTTGTGGAAGGGAATATCGTGCTCTGATGGAAATAGTCACGTGCTATTGCTATTGTTTGATGTTAAGGATCTCATTTCTTAAAGGTTTTGCCATGACTTGATGGCCCGGCGGGAACTCTGCTTCGTGATCTTGTAACAAGGAACTTCTGTATTCTTGTACACGGTGTGGATGGGATTCAAGTCTTAGAGGGATTGTGTGGGTACTGGGATATGATGACTGGAGATCTGGGGAATGGGAAGGGTTGCTATTGCTGGATGGCTGTACTTATACCAGATGATGAATGAAAGAAGACATTAAAATCATGTAGTTGTTCTGTTCCGATGCATCTCGTTGAATTTGCAACAACCAGATTCATCCGTGCTATCAATTTGGGCCCATCTTTGACGCGTCTATTATTTCGGGCCCACCTGGGTTGTTTTGTTATGATTTCGTAGTCTGGAACCGGTGTGTGGCGCACTACTGGATCCCAGCTGGCGATCCGTCCCTGATCTTCAGTGCGCCAGATGGAAGGAAGGAATGGATAAGGAAAGCTGGAGGGTGGAGATGCAACCTTCGTGCACATCCAAAGGATCGATGTCCGGAAACGTGAGGCGGGTCTTTGGAGAGGGTCGGGCGAACGGATTGTTGTTGCTCCACTCCCTGCTTCAGCGTCCTGTGATTGGTTTCTTCTTCCTTTTCTCTTTCTCTTTCTCTTTCTCTTTCTCTTTCTCTTTCTCTTTCTTCTTTGCGTTCTGAATTGGATGAGTAGATTGCGACAGATTTAAAGAGAAAACAGGGTCATGAGATGTGGAATTCTCAAGATCGGTTTATGTATATGGTTGGTCGTCGTGGTCTGACAGCCGGACTGGGAGTGCTGACGTCGGCTCATATTCTGCTGTTCCGGAACTAAACTATTCTCGGCATAGCGTGCGGAATGAAGGAAGACCTCTGGATCGCCGGGTTCTCTGGAAAATACAGTTCTAAAATGCTGGAAAAGGTAGAATAGAAACTAGAATGAGGATATATCCGGCGGAAAACTTCCCGAGTAGAGATTGTACAACGTGTAACGTCGAATGTGTGCCACAGCGCTGAGCTGGCATTGGCTTCGCCTCGGGTCACCCATGCAATGGCACCTCACGCTAATAATATACTCATCTCCAAGAGACCGAAGTGGTGAAATCTACTCAAGGGCCCCTATGATCTCTCCCACCATCGAGAAATGCTGATCCAATCCACCGCAGCCTACTTGCTCGTCCCTACATCGCACGACGGCCTCACGACTCTCGGGGAGCACGAAAACCAAGAATCACAGAGCTCGCAGATCCTGCCGCCTTTTGACCACGGAGCCCAAGGCCAACGTCTGCGATAAGCTGGTGGTACTGGATACTGGTCGCTGGTCGCTGGTTATACCTGACGATAGTCTGAATGCCACACGCTATCGAGATGCCATCATTCCTGACTGATGACACAGGCCCCATGTTGTCGTCGAATCGCGTTCCCTTCGACCTGCCAAGCCCCTTCCGGACTTCACACGACAAAATCAATGGGAATAGATCCTCGTATTCCGCCAAAACGAGCCTCGAGGAAGGAGGGCCTCTGTATGTTGATGGAGGGACTGTCAGATACATAAATGGAGACATGCACCATGACGCAAGCTTGAATAGTGTACCAAACGGGAGATCAAGCGCAGGCAGCTGGGAGCATAGGTCTTCTCGGAATGGCAGTACATTATCTGTGAATGGCGGAGGCAATGGCATGATGGATCATGGACGGAGGAGTCCGGCTTCACAAAATGGATTGTCGAGGCTATCAAACGGGGATAGGACCTCGATCGCTTCAACAAACGGAACAGTTCAAAACTCAACCATTGACGAAGTCGCCCAACCAACAATAAAGGGCGGCGGAGAGACAGAATCCCCAAAAACAGTTTCAGTTCAACCACTACCTTCTCTGAATCCTCAAAGTACAGGACCATTATCCTGCACTTCTTCCTTGGGACCTATGAGTCCATCGTCGATTGACACTCCTCCCAGAACATCGACAACTTCTCCACATCGATTCTCTTCACCGCCATCATACCCATCACAAGTTGGGTCACCCCTCACTCCTTCTATATCCTCTAGTTCACCTCAACATCCTGGTTCCGCGCAATTGAAACATCGGCATACACTGCAAGTACCAAAGGGAGGTAATAATCGAAACTCGCGAGACGGGGACGACGCATTCAGCAGTGGGAGGTTCTCACCCACCACACTATCAGGGCCTAGGAGGGCGTCGTTGAGTCTCAATCGACGGAACACACAATCAATACACTCGAATATGCCACACGAGGAGGCCCCACCAGACGAAGATGCAATAAGATGGGCAGAGGCGGTACGGCAGAAGCGTGCGAGCAAGAGGAGGAAGAGAGATGAAGAAGATGATGATAGAGTGGTAGTTGGGACGAAAGTTGATCAGAATCACGTAAATTGGGTAACGGCGTACAATATGTTAACGGGAATCCGATTTACGGTTTCGAGGACAAATGCAAAGTTGGATAGACCTTTGACGGATGCGGACTTTTATGCGAAACATAAATTTTCGTTCGATATGTAAGTAGGATGTGAGTTTTATTGAGCAGGACTGACTTGGATAGAACTGGGAATGAATTAACACCTTCCGCGAAATACGACTTCAAATTCAAGGATTATGCACCGTGGGTTTTTCGACATTTGAGGGCAAAGTTTAAACTGGATCCTGCGGATTATTTGATGTCTTTGACGAGCAAATATATTCTTTCGGAACTTGGGTCGCCGGGGAAGAGTGGGAGTTTCTTCTACTTCTCTAGGGATTACAAATATATTATCAAAACGATTCATCACGCCGAGCATAAATTTCTTCGGAAAATCCTGAAGGATTATTACGCCCATGTCGAAGAGAATCCGAATACCCTACTGTCACAATTCTACGGTCTTCATCGAGTGAAGATACCTTATGGCAGAAAGATCCATTTTGTCGTTATGAATAACCTTTTCCCACCACACCGAGATATCCATCAGACTTTTGATTTGAAAGGTTCAACTATAGGACGAGATTTTAAGGAGGAGGATTTAGAGCATAATCCGCGGGCGACGTTGAAGGATCTGAACTGGCTTCGAAGAAATCTTCATCTCGAATTTGGACCAGAGAAAAAGCGGCTCTTTATTGAACAGATGCAGAGGGATGTACATCTTCTTCAAAAACTCGGTATTATGGATTACAGTATGTTAGTTGGAATACACGACCTTCAAAAGGGAAACCAGGAAAATCTACGAGACAAGACACTGCAAGTTTTCCAGCCTGGTGGTGATAGTCCGACGGATGATATCGATAGAGGGCCTGATGGGAGAGGTATGCTGATGAGAACTCCGAGTAAACTTGAGAATTTAAGGAAAGCGAGGGAATTAAGACAGATCATCAAACAAGAGAAACCGATTCCAATGGGCCAAAGCAGTTCACGTATGCCAGATCAGATGGAAGAAAATACGATGAAGAAAGAATTTACATTCTACAGTGATGATGGTGGATTCAGGGCCACACATGAGGATAATAGCCCGGGGGACGAAATTTTCTTTTTGTCCATTATTGATTGTCTCACACATTATGGGACCGTTAAGAAACTCGAACATATATGGAGTATGTCCCTAGTTTCCGTTTTGAACTATACTAACATTAAACAGAGGGTCTCAGTCATGACAAAAATCTCATCTCACCTATCTCACCACAACCCTATGGTGAACGCTTTATTCAATTCATTGGAGGAATAACAAAAAGTCCTGAAGAAGCGGCCCGCGAAGAGTCTCAAATACCTCTCCCAAATCACGCCAACTCGATGCCAACAGCGGTGCCTGAGCGAAACAAATTATCTACCGAATCTACACGCCGAAGATCAAGTAGTCAACCTATGCAACGCACCGCCACGACCAATAGTACAATCCAACGCAATGAACTTGAAGCCATGAAGAGCGAAGAAAGACTGGAGAGAAATAATGAGAAGGAGACTGAACCTCGCATGATTTCTACTGTTCGTAGTCCATCTGCTGATCGAGCTGGTATGCAAGGTCAGACATTACCTGTTGTGGAGGAATTAGGTGAAGCGAGTAGCACTGGCGGAAGAAGTGGTAGAAGTGGCAGGAGTGGAGAAAGAGATGATGATAGAAGACCAGTTACTCCTGCCAAGGACCATGGGAGAATGCATATGCCCAGGAAAGATTACGAGAGACCTCCTACGCCGAGGAAAGATTATTCTCCGCAGCGGCTGGGGAATGGGAGAGGGGATATAACGCATAGGGTTAGTAGGCAGAGTCTGGAGAAGGATTTACCGCCACTACCGAGGCCGAGTGAGAAGAGAGGTCTTTTTGGTTAAGCGTATCGACTGTGCTTCGCGCCATGCTCGAGAAGGTGAAAAAGGAAGGAATAGGAGAGGAGAGAGAGAGAGAGAGAGAGAGAAGCAAAATCATGATACCAATACCGCCGCATAATCGCGTTTCTTTCCGTCACATCACATCAAGCGTTTCATTCAAGCCTATTTCTTTCATCGTTCAGCGTCATGGTCAATTTGACAAACTTTTCTCTTTTGTACTGGTACGTGTTACATCTTCGATATTTTGTATTTGTGGTATTGAGTGTACTCAACAAAAGAATGGATCGAGGGATCCCCTAGACGGGTTTTCTTTGCGGCGTTGGAGGTTTTTTGGTGCCTGGTGATTCGTGTAGCGGGGTAACTGAGGAGATATGGTGGAACGGAGAAATGTAAATAGGGAGGGGAAGAGATATTGAGCTGTAGAATGGAAGGAATAGAACAAGAGAGGGCTTGTGTAAGAAAGGTAGATAATATGGATATGGAGTGAGCACAACTCCCATAAGTCGGTCAAACACAGAAAGAGATAATAATGATTGATGGATACGTCGCACTTGTTTCTTCGCATTGTGGAATTGGGTTAGTTGTAACGGTAAGTATCTCCAATAACTATATCTCAACCATATTTTCTTTCCCGTTTAGCTCGTCCATCACTTTAACGAAAACGAGGAGCTATTATTTATCGAATACATTATAACAAGTCATCTATCATTTCTCACTTCTTTGCCTTGATCCAAGCGATCGATCATTTCTCGAGCCTAGATGTGGAAAAATGAAACCTCATCTGCTGCCAGCCAGCCCGCCGCACGGGATCTCACATATTGTACAACCCACCCTGTGTATATCCTCATTTTCTCAAATCCAACTGCTTTTATTTTTATTTGCTTTTTATATGTTACCACTAGCGCGGTTTGATTGCTCATATGATATCGAGCTATAAACACACTCTGAGCTTCGAGAATCTGGGATCAAGGGTTACATAGTCAGAGATGAAGATGTAGTAGGTATTGTTAGGCAGGTGTCAATTCACTTTCCCCCTCTCCTCCGGATCAGAAAAACTTAGATCGAGTAGGGTGAGTATGGAATTCACTTTCACGCTCCATTTCAAGTTCTATATATCCAGCGCCTCGTCTCCCGTTCTCTGCCATCTACATCCTTCTATCTACCATCCAACACTCGATTTCGATCTCTGGACACAAATGCCAATCAATACCTCAGCAAAGCGATCGAGAAACCACCAAAACACAGAAGTCAAAGTATTGGATCAGGGGAAAGATGACAATGAAAGGTTTTGACTCCCCGCCCCCGCTCCCCCCTAACCCTTCCGAGCGTCGACGCAGCGTCTTGCAGTTCATGCGTACTTCGAGCTGGGACGCGCGCGTCGAGGAGATGAAACGGGAGCGAGAGGCATTGCGGGAGAAGCACGGAACGCGAACTCCTAAGGGCGGAGAAAAGGGGAAGCGAAATGGTGCTGGTGCTGGTGCTGGTGCTGGTGCTGGTACTGATATTGCAAGCGTGAAAGGCGTGCTCGGAGACGCAGACGGCAATATTATCGGTGCCGCGGGATTAAGCGTGTTGAAAAGGGGGGGGAGGGAGGTCGATAAGCGGTTTCAGTGGCAGATGGGCCATCATCGCTCGATTTCAGGGAGGAGGGAATCGGAGGGCATTTTGGCGCTGGAGAGGGAGATGAGCGTGCTGCAGAGCGAGATTGATGCTGCTTCTGCTATTGCTGATGCTGATGCTGATGCGGCTTCAGACCAGGAAAGTCACATTTTGTCTAGGATGGATGAGGAGAGTCATACGGATACGGGGGGTAATAGGGATGAGGGCCATTTGTTTGAGGATGAGAGTGGGAGCGAGGAGGGGGATGGAGTGGTGATTGAGGGGGAAGAAGACGAGGGAGGGGGTGGGGTGGCGGATGAGGATGAGGATGAAGAGAAAATAGAATATATCTCGCCGGTCAAGATTCTACGCGACGCGAAGAGGTCGCTGAGTTTGGAACTCGCGGCACTTGAGGAGGAGAGTGAGGAGGGCGAGGATGAGGAATGTGTCAGGCATGAGGAGGTGGAGAGAGGAAGAGAGGATGCTCAAAATGAAGAAAGAGAGGAGATGACGAAGGAAGGTGCTTGGATTGGTATGTTATTCTGTTTCCGTTGTTGATTTTGCCCCTTTTGTGGAAAATATGTTTACAAGAAAATAGACAATCTGGCCGCACTTGCCACCCCTAAATCACCCTCAGAATCACCCACGCACCTCTCAAATCCAGAACTGGAACAAGATGTGCTTATATTACCTTCACTTTCCACACTCGAATCTCCCTCACATTCAAGTTTGAAAGCGGAAGTCAAGGCAAATGAAGAGCACACCTCCCCCTCCCCACCCCCTCAGACAACTCCAGACTCGGAATTCGATCTCGATCATGAGATTAAGATGGAGATTTTGATGACAACTACACCCGCTCCCCCAAACATCACTATCTCTCATCCAGCAAGCGAACCTCAATTTCAACCTCAACCTCGATCCCAAAACGAGAACTCAAGCATTACCACGCAAATCCAAACCATCGAAACCCTCCTCCAAACCCTCACCTCCGAGTCCATACAACAAAGCACCGACCTCAAAACCCTACATTCCACCATGTCAGCGCACAACCATGTCTTCGAAGCGCTGGATTCTCAGCTGCAGAAACAAAAGTCTCTGCTCGTGAATATTGCAGCAAAATTGCAGGGTAGGGAAAATAAAGAGAGGGAGAGGGAGCGCAAGATCTGTGCCCTGAAAGAAGTGGTGGTGGCTAGCAATGAGAGGCTGGGGGGCATGAAGGACGTGCTCGAGATGAGAATCGGGGGGCTGGAGGTCATGGTGCGGAATGGGGAGGTGGAGCGCGAGAATGAGGGATTGAGGGCGGAGATCCGTGAGGAGCGGCAGAGGAGAATATTATTGGAGGGGAAGATTGAGAGGGAGTGGAGGAGGGAGGAGGAAGAGAATACATTTTGGGGTGTTTTTTGGCCGCAGGGTGATGGTGTGATCTCGAGTTCTGGAACTGGGGATGAGGGGGCTCAACAGGTTGCGAGACAGGAGAAAAGGGGGCAGGGAGGCTGGGCCCGGTGTATTGTGATGTGAATCCCGGCTTTCCAAGAGAGGCGTAAATAGAAGAGGCAGGGGGGAGGGGGGGTTTCTGGCTTTCTGCATGCGGGCGTTCGGGCAATGGGTTGATACCACCCTAGGGAGGATTTGTTGAAACGGCTGAAGGAGTTCGATGGATGGATGGATAAGTCACAAATATTGTAGATATGCAGGACGTACAATTATTTTTGATTGCTATTGTGTTGTTGTCTAGAAACCCTCCTTGCCCTGAAATCAAGATCCTTCAATTCGCACCGGTAACGCCCAACGTCTTTATGGCCAGGTTTTTGTAAAATTTCAGTTCCTGTGAAACTGTGAATAGCGAAATATGCAATGCAGACAACTGCCGGACTGCGATATGTGTGGATATTTTGATGATTGGTTGGTTAGATTTGCTGCTAATCTTCGCGCATCTAAACATCTAATGGTACATGAGCATATAAATCTTCAGTTGCGCCCCTCAGATCTATTCTTCAAGAAAAAGTCAACTCCACAAATAGGTGACTAGTTTCTTTTCCTATCAGCCAGTACCATTCAAATATTCTCGGCCTATTGAGTTATTGCTTTTCCCTCAAGTACAATAAGCTGGAACTTATCTAGGCTAGATTTATAAGCTGCCAGGCGGAATGAATAGGTTTCAGTAATTCTTCCTTATACTCTCATGCTGAGAAAGGTTCCAGGCGAGAAACTTGCCAGAATTATAGAGACTATTGGTGGAAACTTTCTTTACTAATGTTCGTAATGGGTGGGCTGACGATACACGCTGAGAGCATTGTGTTTGGACATGCTGGTACGAGAAGCGAAAATAAAGGGGTTAAGCCTTGGATAGGCGAATTTGGATCAGCCGGTTGGCGTTTGGCTTTAAAGGGGAATATTCTCCTAGGATATACATTGTACTGTACTTTATTGTTTTTTTCTGTTTTCTGCTCTTGCCGTTCGGGTTTGGCATTTGAGATTCAAGAAGCGCTGCATATTTTACATTTTTGCATTTTTTGCATTTTTTATGGCCTTATTTGTCTTTGTTCTTATTATGTTATATTGAAATCTAAGTTTAATGTTGGGCATTGGGTATTTGGTGTTTTGGTATTTTTATGTATATTAGTTTTATATTAGTTCTGGGCTCTGGGTGTTGTCTCAAGAGATACGATATGAAATTATGCAACGTTATAGGTGATCTTCATTTTTAGAGGCTCGATGCTGGGAAGCTGGAACTTTCCTAATGTACTAGTAATATTTAATATTATGAGATAGACACATGTTTACTGTATTGTCTTAAGATCACGATAATTATTCTAAACAGTGGCTGAGGGTTGAAAGTGCAGTACAATCTCTTTCAAACTGCCATTGTTCGATTATGTTGTTATTGCATTCTTTAAAAAATAAATCGCTTTGTTCGTCACAATCTCATATTATCTGCACTAGTTCACATTATCAAAGAAAACCTTTTATAAATACCGTCAGTGTTTCCCAACTCCAATTCTTCCTCGGACCATATTTGCAATACTCTCTCTCACAGCAGGATGTCACGCAGGACGTCACGCAGAATCATTGTCAGCCCCGATGGCGCTCACACTACCATCGTTACTACTACTATCATCGGTAATTTTTTGCTCCATTTTTACCGTACCTGTGAATCCCAGGCTATTGACCTTGACATTGGTCAATTCCCTATCACGACTTTGAATGTGTACTATATCGGTAGTCCTCCTGATATCAGACTTATTTACTCTTCTACGTGCGTCTATTCCGGCGACTAGCTCATTGAACTTCATAGCCTTCCAGAGGAGAGATATGAGACTTGCGAAGGATGATTCCGGACTCGAGAGAAGTAGAGGTAAATTTTAATTATACTTTTTTTTCCATAAGCAAAATTCTACAATAGCATGTATTTTGAAATTATACTTGGATCTTTGACTGTGACTGTGAAGGTGGCTGAATATAATTTAACAGGAGGAGGTGGTGATGATGACGGGATTGGTTGGTTGTATAATCGAGGGCAGGCAGCGGCAAATAATACGACATAGCGTAATGAACTCAAAATAAAAAAGGTTCAGGTGAACATAAGACCTTACGTCTAGTGTTATGCGGTTTATTTTAGCTGTTTGGAATACTTGATAATTTTATGTGCCGTTCAACGTCTTCAATATTACAGTACCTGGACTTAACTTCCTATTCTTGTTTATTAGAAATAATCCAGAACACTATCCATAATATCTCGTACCCCGCCCGGAATATACCCCACTTCTATATGAACACATACTGATATATATGCCATGGTAACCTGTGCCTGAGTTTAGCAAGTGTTGTGCCTGTTTTGATATATTAACCCCGCAATTTTGGGTCAGATCTCGGAAACTTCAACGTATAGGAAAGCTTGTAAGCTGCAAGATTGATTTCCCATAGCCTATCACAAACAATAGGAAGCTAAAGAGTGAAATCAAGCTTCCAAATCATAGTGACTGCTTTTTGGCAAAATATAGTAACGCATATTAAATCTTGAAGACTGTCACAAGATTTTGTCTGATGTGAGATACTGAAATGTTATAAAAGTGATGTATTTATTCCAAAGATATCTTCCTTTTGTTGACCTCACAGAATACCTACTTTACTTTTGGGAACTATGCCTGCTCTCTTTCTACTTCTTCTCCTGCCATTCGTGTTCTGTGCGTCAGTTCCAGCACCAGGCCCAGACGGGAAATATACACTGAGTGCAGATGGTATCACTGCAAAATTCATCACATATTCAGCCGCCATTTCAAATCTGATCGTTTCTGATCGCAATGGTGTCAAACGAGACATAATTCTTGGTTATGACAATACCTCATTCTATCCTGTGGATCCCAACCGTAAGATCATCGGGGGAAGAACCCTAATTCCTATTTAGACAATGTCCTAGAAGGATTCCTTGCTCTTGAATCATGTTTTGGGAACAAGCATATACTCTTAAGCTATTTGAAACAACAATTACTGACCTTCCCCGTGCCCCTAGATCCCGATTATGGTGCAGTGCCCGGCCGCTATGCAAATCGCATTGCAAACCATACTTATGTTCTAGACGGAGTGAGATACTACACAGATGACAACGACGGCAATGGAACTCTTCATAGCGGGACGAATGGCTGGTCGCATCGTTTCTGGAACGTTTCCGCCGTTTCGAATAATAGTATTACCTTCACAATGCGTGATGAAAATAATTCATCGATGGGCATGCCGGGCCTAGTGCTAGGATCTGTCACTCATACTCTCACTGCTGGCGCTTGGAATATTAAACTGTCAGGAACGGCAGTCACGCACGATACTCCCCTGATGCTTACAACTCATCCATATGTAATCAACTATTCTCTTAACTTGGATCCTTACTTTTACTATCTTGCTGCTTTTGCTCTGCGTTTCATCTAACTCGGCTCTTGCTATACACATAAAGGATCGTACTAATCCATTAAAGTGGAATCTCGATGCTTTTGCCAACCCATCTACAGATCTCGTACTGAATCATACCCTTAGCCTTCCATTCGGCAAGCGAATGATTGGTATTGATCCTTTTACGGAGTCCGATGGTTCTCTACCCGACGTCCCAGAAGGGAGCGTGAATGATTTCTGGTCCAAGTCTAAACAGTTAGGTGCTAGTAGTGGTGATCCGGCATGGATTGGGAATTGTGGGAGTTCATTCCCTTGCAACGGATATAACAACATGTGGATAGTAGATCGAAATGCCTCTGATTCGTCAAAGCCGATTGCAACCTTGTCCAGCGATTGGAGTGGTATTAAATGGGATCTTTACACGGACCAAGCAGGAGTTGTGGTCTACTCTTGTTACTGGATGAGCGGTTCGTGATATCTCAACGCTTGTAATCATTACCCTGACTGACCTTCCCACTCTTAGGTGCGAACCAGCTTAAGGCCGCCCAAGGTGGACCTGCATCAAATGGATACGTCCAAAGTAACGGATGCGTTGCTGTGGAGCCTCAAGACTGGATTGACGGTATCAATCATCCGGAGTGGGGAAGACTCAGTAAGCAGATTTATGGGCCGGGATCGAAGCCTTTTGAGAGTTCAATTCGCTATGAATTTGGCACATTTTGATGTCCAACTGTCGGAATTGCCGTAGAAAATGACAGATTGGTTTTACAGCTAGCGACCATAACTCCTCTCACACTGATTTCTGTGACTGAAATGCTTCCCATTTCGAGGGAGCTCGCTACTTTCAGTTTGTCGATCCAAACTTATCCACCAAGTCCCGCCACAAATCTCTATTAGGTCTCCACCATAACAGTTGAGCAATTAGCTTGGGCCTACACGTTACCCTAAATGATAATTGTATTGTACTCGATCTGCATTGATTTTTGTTGCGGCAAGGCAAGAATCATATACCTATGATCAGCAACCAATTCGGTCCTTATAAATCTACTTCAGAGCGGTATACAAGGTACAATAGCAAGATTATTAAAAGAAATAGAGGGCATAACGGTTATACCAAAAAAAGAAAGGATAGGGTTAAACGCAGCGGCAGCTAGGTCTACCTTCACATCATTGCACAACTGTCAGTATCCTATCTACACAACCAGCTCCCTTCGAACCTCGTCCACCATGAGTTTGGTGTCATCCCATCCCCCGTTATAAATACTTATTCAGACTAACCCTTCCAAACTTCGAAAAAGAATCAAACCTCCTTCGACCAAGCCGGTACTAAATTGATCGAAACGTTTTGCCCAAAAAAATCTGTCGACGAAACAAACATAAATCACTTAATTTCGCAGACAAAGAACAACAACCACAGAAGCGGGAGGTGGTATCTAGGCGGCATGTGTGGACACCGAAAGAAAATGAGATGCTCAAGGCATCAGGCAAGGCTGGTATGAAGTTTATGGAGATTGCGGTAGAACACTTTCCACAAATGACTGCCCAAGCACTTAGAGAATGAAGTACACTTATAAAGACGTATGAACGCAAAACGCGAAGATCAGGTTTAAATACAGAGAAGGGGATTAGAAAAGCCCCTGACGAGATTCAGGTTTTGAGAAATGGAACGAAGATGTCTGTATTAACCTATTACCTACGTAATGGCTCGTGACCTTGTTCTTTTTTCGCTTAAGATTTCGGCTTCGCTTCTCTAAAAAAAAAAAAATATTACAAAAAAAAAATTGGTAGCTTCTCTTTGATTGAGCGTGTCATCCTTAGTGCAGGGGCCATGCTAATCTTCTCTGTATCGTTTCTGTTGGACAGGTTAGAATTGATTTTGTAAATAAGCGGGTACGAATGCTACTTACCAAATTGACCAAATGCCCGAAGGCAAAATAGAATTACTTATTTAAATATATGTACCCCATTTCAGATTGTGGCCAAAGCGCGTACTCCTATGGCCGCTTATTCGCTGATTTAGCGAGCGCCAGTCAGGTGATCCCTCATCAAAATATCCCCGCTCCCTGTAATTATCAGGGAAGGACAGGCTCCTTCTCCTCCTATAAAATACTTTAGACACGATCACTACGGGGCTTAGTTTTACAAGCCAATGTGCTCCTACTCTGCAGGCGTTCGGTGTTCCAAATCGGCCGCCGCTCGAAAAAAGGAGCTGTTCCAACATACACACCTCTATAATGAATCCAGAAGACTCCTTGTCAACAACCATGATACGTCGGAACGAACGCGATCAGAAGCCATGACGTTAGATGATATATATGCTGAGGCCCTGACTGAACCGAGTTTCAAGGCCATTGAGCCCCAGCTTCGAAACTCCACAACAGACATCTCATCTTACGATCCTTCATTGACGGCTACTCCCTCAGTGACATAGACCAGAAGATTTGGGTTGCACTTCGCAGCAACAAGGTCGCCAATTCCTTTTGAGGAAGAGATATCTGGTCAATCTCGAACGCTGGTTTATTTTATGCAGAAGAGACACGTCCAGGAATCCAGACCGAGATCAAAGTCGCAGATGATGCTGTCAAGAGCAAGAAGGCTGTTCTGGCCAAGGCTGGCTCTAGTTTGAATATGGCACTACCAGATTTTAAGAAAGGGGTGGTAACGGGATCTCCTCCCGAGCCATCGTATTTCCAACTCTTATTCTATTTTACTAGAGACAGAGCTAGCAGTTTATAAAGTGGACACCTTCACATCGGCCACGCGACAGCCGCTCTCCTGAATGATTACTTTGCACACGATCTATAAAAAGGGATTGTCATTCTTACGTCCGATGACATCAATCCATCAAAAGAAAAGAAAAATTCAAAGATGCTATAGTTGCAGATCTCGAACTACTAGGTATTAAGCCGGATAGACCAATCTCTTGCACAAGTGATTACTTTGAGCTACTTTATCAATACGCCATTAAATTGGTCAAGGCCGGCTATGCATACGCCGACGACATGACACGCTCCAAGAGAAAATGCATGATCGGCAATTTAAATGGATTGCGAGCAAGCGCCGAGATCAAAGCGTTGGAAATAACTTGGCACTTTTCGAGGACATGAAGAGGCACTGCACTCGAGCACTGCCTCAGAGCCAAGGTATCGGTGGACAACCAAGGTTATGCGCGATCCCATCATATATCATTGTATTATTAAACCTCGCGATAGAATAGGAGCCAAGTGGAAGATATACCCTACTTATGACTTCCCTATGCGCTTGTCGATGCTCACGAAGGAGTCACCCACGCTCTTCATACCACCAAATATGCGGACCGTAACCCACAGTAAGAATGGTTCCTTGACGCTCTCAAGCTGCGTCAGGTCTATGTTTGGGATTTCTCTCAGCTGGACCTCATCCGCACGTTTCTCATTAAACGAAACTAACCAAACTCGTTGATAATGGTACTGTTGGGGCTGGGAAGGCCCCCGTATGTCTTCTGTCTGTGGCGTCTACCAATGTGGCATGACTATTCCTGCGCTGCGCTGCGAGACTTTATATTAAAGCAAGGTCCTGTTGTAATCTCACTTTCCAGGATTGGATGAACTTCTAGGTCACGACCAAGAAACTGACTGACCCGCTTGCGCCACGATATACTGCTGTGGAGAATAGGGATGCCGTAGTAGGGATGGCATGGATTGTGACCCAAGATTTTCCCGAAATCTAGTAAGATGAAAAATAAAGTTATGTATAAATAACAATGTCAAGAGGAGAAAACCTCATGACCAATTGGGAGAGATTTTGCAAAAATGGTAAAGCTCTTTCTTCAGGAAAGTCTCCGCATGCACATGCACTATCATAAAGAGCAATACACGTCTGCAAGCGCGATGTCGATCAGTCTCTCAGCCTTCATTATCAATGAGGGGGTAGGGATGCGGTCAGAGAATCTATTTTTGGCGAGCGTGCCTTCCTTTAAGGAGTAATGGCTTCGATGTGGCGGTATGGGAAATATACTTATATAGAGAAAGAGATATGTGAAGATAAATCTCACGTATATAAGGATATATAATTTATGTTTATATTAATTTGACTACCACAGAAACACCATCACTGCATCAGAATAGGGGGTGTTGGATTCAGATTCGATTGTGGAGAAAACAAATTCTATTGCTTTGTCCACCAATGTTTTAATTTTAGCGGCAGGTTGGCTCCTCCGACTTAGACATATCTGAGCCAAAGAGTGAGATTAGATAGGGCTAGAGAAATAGCTCTTTTTGACCCTTATGTTAAAAGAGACAATTCCAAGGTGAGACGAGTTACTCTAAATTGACCTGAACCATGTTTGGTTTGCAGTCATATTGGGATATATTTCCTATATTTGTACCAAAATGAGGAACACAGGCTTTAACACAAAAAATCAGTCATGTTGAAGACAGGTTTCAATCGATCACCAAGACAACAATCCCCAAGAAGGGAAAACTTCATAAGGAAGCCGCAATTCCCCGATCAAAAGAAGTAAAAGTCTCCCAAAAGGTGTCCTCGGCAACTTGCGCGATATCAACGCCATAAATCGACTTCTGCACATCCGCGTCCGCCCACTTATCAGGAACCTTAACGCCCTTATTTTCCCCCTTCAACTGCCGAAATAACTTGTCTCTCTCTTCTTGTTCTTTCCCCGCCCCTAAATGCATCGCCCGCCCACTCGCAGCTGCCATTTCGACCAGGCGCTCTGCCCTGTCTTTCCGCACTCGCTCATACACTCTCAATGCCTTATTTACGCTCTCTTTACTCCCATCAGGACATTTCGACAACACAACCGCAATTACGGCCGCATCTTCAATGGCTTGTGCTGCGCCTTGAGCAAGATGTGGGAGCGTAGGATGGCAGGCATCACCTACTAATGCCGTGGAGCCATGCACCCATGTCGGCAAAGGAGAATGAACACGTAATTTCCACTCGCAGACTTCGCCCTCGGGTACTAAATCCAACATCCTTTTTACCATGGGACAGAAATCTTCAAATACACGCATCATTTCCGGTTTCGATCCTTTCGTGGTATACGTCTCTGACGGTGCGGCTGCAAAATTTGTGTCTGGTTGCAAGGTACTGAGATTATAGATTTGCTTTGAGGAGACGGGGTAGGCTATAATATGTCGTTTTTCTCCGATCCAGCGGGTTACCCGATCTGAGTCTATGAGTGCGAGAAGTTCAGGGTCATATTCCATTTCGGAGCGTTTTAGCATGATGCGGTAGGAGGCTTGGTCCGTGTCGATGATTTGGGCAGAGACGTTCAGGTCTTTGAGCATGGCCGTTCGAGTTGGTGATTTGATGCCGTCGGCTCCGAGGAGGATGTCCGCTTTCACGGTATAAGGGGTCCCGCTTCGGGGCTTGGCAGTGAAAGAAGGGGAGGGGAATAATGAGACGTGAGATGCGGCGGTTGAAAAATGGAATGTGATGTTTTTTTCTGCTTTGCAACCCTTGAAGAGGGAGGACGCAAGAGAGGACCGGTGTCCAACCATGTGTGGGTAATTATAAGTCGAGCGGATGTATTGAAGATCTACAAGACCAAGTTCGTTATCTGTAGCGCCTTCTGTTTATTGTGATTGCGATTCAGCATTCTTCGTTTGTCGCTCCATGAGATGGGAATACAAACGTCGAATACTTGTCTCCTTCATGTCGACAGCTTCTTTCTCTATATCTGCCCAACATCCCAATCTATCCAATATCCTGGCCATGTTCGGCGCCAATTGAATCCCAGCTCCTACGAATCCCAGATTCGAAGCTGTTTCATAGATAGATATGTTCTTGAACCCTTTCTTTGCTAAAGCAAGGGCACTGGATAACCCACCCATTCCTATTCCCATTATTACTTCTCTAACATATCTTGGGACAATATATTCTTACCAGCTCCAATGATAACAATATCCAGATCTTCAATCGCCATTTTGTAACATTCGTTGTTTCAGACAATTGAGTTGGAGTCTCTTGCTCTTAGGGCTCTGATTTACTGGTGGCTTATGTGAAAGTGGACGTCCACGTCGGTTTCGATGTAATATAGGTGCGGTAATATATTTACCCCCGATCTTTTAAATGAATTGCCGCTAGGTGGTGAGCTCTTTGTGGCAATTTATATAACCGAGAATCTCCTTCGGCATGTCTGATCACGGCGTATTGCGGGGCAAATAAACGAATTTGCCCCGCTATTCAAAAGGGAATAGGGGGGAATGCGGAGTATAAGTTCTCATGTTGATGATATTTTGAAGCGATTGAGATGTACCTTCAATCCAAAACTCAGGCTCCAGTTTATATATAGATCGATCATATTTCGTTAGTGCCTCATTCGGAGAATCTCAGCCAAAGGCTTGATGAATTAAGTCTGATTTCCTGATAGGTACGTTTTCACTCACTGTCTCATAATAAAACCACTCGCGGCACTCATTTTGAACAGTCGTTCTCTACCATCTTGTAGGTTGTTGCAGAGAATTTCACGAGACATTGGCTAAATTTGGCGAAATACGCTAGCCGAAAATATATAGGAGGGAGAGAGATAGCTTTGCTTTGCTTTAGAATTCTCCCCTTTCAAACGATAATCCATATGAGCCTAAAGTATTTATATGGCCCCGAGAGGAACGCAGATAATTCAACTTGTATTATATAAAGTCCTCGGTAATTTTTTTTCCCTCGGCCTTAATTTTCCTGTCCTGTTAAATGGTGGGGGCATGTTGGTGGCCACCAACGACCCCTTTCCAACATACATATTATATCTAGCCGGAAAACTGGGAATAAGATTCTGATTTAAAGGTTGTTAATTTCAAGATCAATCTCTGCATCTATTTCGACCATTCAATAATAAGTATATTTAAAACATACACACGGCCGTATTCACGGTCCGATCTAGTCATTATTCACTCAAGAATCAATTACCACTTTCCAGGCTTACCAGAGACAATCTTCACAAATTAGCAATGAGCTTCAGAGAAGAACTAGAGGATGAACTCGGAGCCCTACAAGATAAGCTTAAAGTTTGCAAAACCTTCGAAAAACCTTCAGTCGTTGCGAGTATAATACAGAAATACAGTGAGATCTACCGAACAGATCGCACATATGAACTGATTGTGCAGCCAAATAACGATGGGAGTAAAAAGCCTATCAATAACCAAAAGTAAGATTAACTATCCTTATAATTCGAGCGGCTTTAGTTTCTCGATGCAAAATGCTATCGTTTGCTGACCGAAGAATAGTTCTTATGTTGAGAAGAAGTAAATGCCTTTCCTGGAACCTTAAGAAAACTCCGGGAGCAACTACCCCTGCTCAAGCAAAATTTTGATAATAATATCGGAGATTGCAATTTGGTAAGAGGTGCCAAAATATTATGGTGTTACGTGTATCTTATTATTATCAGTTCTACATTAGAATAGTAGGGTAATTTTGGGGGATGGACTGAATATGTCAATGTCCAAGATTTGTTTTAAGTCAAATGTTGTTTTTTCCCGTTGCATATCAACCATTTCCATTGACAGTGGCAATGACAACCTGGCAAGGTAGACAATGTCAAAACAAATACGCTCGGTTTTCCTGGTTCTGATGCCTTGGCACCCCTCACAAGTCATTGTTACTATTATAAGCCCATTATTGTCAATCATTTGCCCACATCAATTCACATTTATCCACAGAGCATTATTAAACAAGGAAAACTTTCTTCTTTTATTATTATTTTCTATCTGATCATCCCTATTCCAAGCTCCAAAATAAGAAGGCAGGCCTGCTGCTATCGCCTAGAAAAAGGAAGGAAATAAGGAGGGACACTCACCTTGGTCAACAAGATTATCGTCGATGTGTGTACCTGTCGCCGCTGTTGAGCGCGTTCCTCTGCAACAGGTTTTCAGAACTAGGACCCGCAAGAAGTGTCGTTGAAATTTCATTTCCTGCTTTTACTGCATTCTGGCTTCTCAAATTTCTATCTTTTCGATCTCTGTAGGCGACGGAGTCCAAGCTTTTCCTATAGATATTTGAGGCAGTGTATCTCCGTCTGAAAGGATACAGCCCATCTGCTACGTTCTGATTCATTTCGTCAGCGATCTGCTTCAAACTCAGGGCTTTTGGATGAAGAAAGGATTGCAAGTGGGATACTTCCTGATTGTTCCATTGCAAAGATCTGGTGAATTTATTCCGCTTGGCTTTAACTATCTTCCTTGTGAGATTCTCTCTGTAGGCGATTGCACGCTCAGTATATAGCCACGACGCACGATGTTTCCCTGTGACAACGTCTCGATTCATGTGATCGGCAATTTCTTGTTGTGATAAGGTTGGTGGGTCTGCTAGGCGGTGATGAAAGTACGCCTCGAAATGTTCTTTCATCTCATCTGTCCACCGATGGACGGGTCTGGTTGTTCGACGCTTGGGAGTAGAGTAAGTGATCTGCAAGGTTTGTTCTGCCATTGCCTTTCTCGGTGCTTAGAATGTCTTGTTGAAGTGGTTTTATGAGAGAAAATGAGATTTAACAACGATCTACGCTGCATATTTATACCTATTTCCACTCCATTGATTCACAATGTCTATTGTTGTATTATACGTATCTCTTTGAAGAGCAACATTCTCAACGTCAAAGGGATAGTGTTTTCTATTGTCCTCGATATTGCTCTTTGTAGAAATCTTAAATCCTTATTTCTATTTGTTCTACATTGTTTCCTCGCTATCTGGTATTATTTTTTTATATTTAAATTTTCTATTTCAATGATATGATAAATCAAGTAAATAAATAAGATCAAATATTTATTTTAAATTCAAAACTAATTATATAATATAATAATAATTTTGAGTATTAGCTATATTAATTTAACTGCTATGACATTATTAATATTGATATAAAAAAAGAGTAGAGATATAGAGATATGAACCCTACGGGACTGGAATGGGCACAAATATGAAAAGCAGCGTTTTGAACCTGATGTTTATAGTGTTTCTATCTCTTCATTTAGCTAAGAATGATACTTTGCTCCATCCGAATCAGCCTGAGTCTCCGTTCTGTTGAAAGATACAAGAAGTAATGCTACCCAGTGCAAACGTCAATCCAGAGCACTCCATTTACACGTCTATCCTGTACTACAATGTCACACAAGCAAGGAATCGATTAATTTAAACACCATCCCATGATGAAAGCCGCCGTGACGTCCACACCATGCTACTCGTGGATCTAAACACCTGCGTTGCAATTGCCGATTCCGTCTGAATTTCCGTACGTCTAAGACTCTCCGCAAGTTTGCTTACAGATACAGCTGCCGAGTTGCTATACTGGAAATTGGTTTATAAAGCGAGCGGATCTCCTCTAGTAGGTGGTAGGTCCCTAATGGCTTCGATTTGTTGTTGCAGAGGAAGCCAGCTGCAAAAACCAATAAATCCGCCGATTTTCTTGTTACCATACAGCAGACTGATACCTTCCAGAATAGCGTTGTTTGTTATAATATTGTTTTGCAAGCATTGATTGCTGAGCTAGCAATATAACTAACCAGCTTCATCTTTGAGAAAATAATAAGAAATATCATTAAATTAACCGTAATATACTTGTTGGTATCACCAAAGGTGGTGGTGATATCAATGATATTATCGACGAGAATCAGTAGTCTGTAAATAAGTGTGTATTGAGTCTAGGGCCAGAAGAGAGGTGGAGGAGGACCCCTTTATATACCCAAGGGGTGCCTCCTGGTGAATCCTATTGATCCACAGCTAGCCCATATGAATCATACGGAATCACCCATAGAGCCCAAAGAGGCGATAAGTGAAGCTATTCTCACTTATGCCCCACTATGAGACTCATAGTACTTCCATGGCCGAAGTCGACCCATATGACTCATATTATTGTACCCACACGGACACTTATTAAATTATAATTAAATTAATTAATTAATTGGAGATCCGACGTGACGATTTTCTTGATGTGCTAGTCACGTGATGATAACCTTGCTCAAACCCTTATCACTCTTCTATCCTAATCTCCGCTCCTCTCCCTCCTTTCCATTTTCCTCCCTCACACCCCCAAGCCACTTCTCCAAAATGCCTATCCTCCGCACCCTCTTCAAAGCCACGCAAGTAGGCGTCTTGGGCGCTGCTGGGTCAGCAGGCGCGTTCGCACTCTGGACTCGAAACTCAAAATTCGTCCCCCTCTCTCCCTCCGATCCTATCTTCGCGCTCAAAGATTACAAGACGAATAATCCAAACCTGAACCCGCCAACGCAAGATCTATGTGTGAGGAGAGTAAACTTGAAGGATATAAAACCGCAGCTGTTGGAAAAAGAGGGGAAGCTGGTGGAGGAGTTTTGTAGAGGTGTTTGGGGGGGCTGGGGTTAGTTGTTTTGTAGTTTCGGGGGATTGTGTGCGGATGGCGTTGAGCGGAGAGAAACGCTGGAGTAGAGAGAAGGAAAGCAAGAGGAAGAAAGAAATGCTAATAAAGAAATAGGATATGCATTGCAACGCTCCTATCTCTCTAAGAAATACCAAAACACCACCACAACCGCCCATCAACTATGGAGCCGTCCCGAACTACAAACATCAACCTATGATGTCGGCACTCAGATCACGGACCATTTCGAAGTAGTCTCTAAAACCCCAGAATCTATCGTAGTACGATGTGGGGATTCCCCGCTCAGGACAGGGGTTAGGGAAAGTGATGGTCTTTTTGAGATGGGGGTACAAATTGATAAGCAACAAGGAGTGGCCATTTTCAGTTTAAAGAGTGTGTTTTATAAAGGTTTGGGGAAGGTAGATTCGAAACCGATGCCAGAAAGCATAGAGTTTTTGCATAGGTTGTATACGAAGTTGTGGATGGAGGCTGCAGTAGATAGGGTGGTTTTATAAGGATGAATTGGAGAGATATGACTATTGTGTAATTTTAAAAGCTCTGGACTGTTTTATTTGTATGTCCAGCACGCCCTTCTCTTTAACTCTATTATCGAAATTAAACCACTCAGCACTTGCGTGTCAAGAAATCGCTACGCCAAAAAGCTAACAAAGCAAAATTTTTAAAATAGTGAGGATGCCCTTCTTTCCATCCTAAGTCCTCGGTCAGGTGAATAGATTGAAACTCCTCTGGATCCAATTAATGTTGGTCTGCGATGAGTTAGTAACAGATATATTGAATCATAAAGGAAAGAGAGATACACGCTCCACTCCACTTATTGTTTCTACATTTCTCCTCTTCATCCTCCCCATCCTCCTCTTCTTCCTTATCATAACTATCATCTATGCACTTCTTCCACACTCTCCGAAAGCAATGATGGCCCAGCCATCCCAGCGCCGCAAACACCAGGACGGGAGTCCCCAACGCAACCGCCCAACTCGGCGTCTTCACATCCCCCAACACGATACAAAAATAAACAATCACGCCCAGGATGGCGATCAAGCCGCCTAGTTGCGTGATGCTCCAGACCCCAAAATACAGGTTGATGAGATCTTCGCCATCGCAGTATTCGATGTTAAATTGCGCAAAGCATTCCATGATTACACAGACGATGGCGATGCAGAAAAAGAGACAAGTGAGCGAGAGATAATGTTTTCGTCGACGCCGGATCCGCGCGATGTGATTGCGTCCGTTGGCTGGAACTTCAGGCTTGAGGTCCTCGAGGCCTTTGAAGGGGAGTTCTTGTGACCTGTCGTTATTAGGGATTGCTGGGTCGGGAGAGGAAATCCTTACTTGTAGTGGAGACAGGCACTGCAGGAGAAAAGCGTTATTACCACCAGGCATAATGACCAGAAGATAATATTTGCTTCAGCTAGAGTGAGATTGGACATGAAGCGTGCGTAGTGTTTACAGCGCACCGCATCGTGCTCGGTGAACTGACCGGTCATGGTTACGATGTGGAACTGTATCTTACTACCTATGGAGCACGCTAGGTTAATAGCGATATAAAGCCCAAATATATGACCCCAGTGAGTAGAGAATTAGAGGTAAAAGGGGGAAAAAATAACTTGCATTACATTAATAATATAGAAGTATATACAACTTAAGAAGCCAACGAAAGTGGAAGGCCTAGCTATGTACCGCTCTTAATAAGGAGCTTACACTACCGCAACCATATAAATCATAACCCTAATAGAACGTGCCCGTACAAAGACTAGGGCTCCCTAGAACCCGTATCATTGGTTGCCCCCACACCGCCGCAGTCCGCACTACAGACCGCCAAAACCCTAAATTTGCTAAGAAAGAAAAGGATGATGTTATCGACAAGAACTAAATCGTTGTTTAACGCAGTGGCGTTGGTTAATTGCTCACCACGGCGTACCGGCATTGGTGCCAAGCGGGTCATCTCTAGGAGAAGGATCTTCCAGGTGATCTAGGCCCCTTAATTTGTGGCTCTGCTCGCCACGTTGTCGTCATGTGGGCTTAGACGACAAGGTGGCTATAACGTCGTCATATCAGACTGCTTTAATTCAAAAGGGAAGAGAGGAATTTTCAGCCCAGTCATTGTCGATAGGAAAAGGAAACCTCCATATGCAACCCGCCATCTCGAGAACTCTATATTGGAGTACCATGCAGTGATTATCGACTTAACATCCACAATGCATTGCTCAATTTCAGCATGTCGAACCAGTTGTAAGAACAGCGTGAACTTCCTGGCTATAATGACAGCCATTGTCGTTGACCTTATCGGATTCAGAGGCTTCCCAAAGCATCACACCACCGAAGCTAGCATGAGTTTTATATTTATTGAGGAGAGTTGGGAGCTTTTCAGGAGGAACGTAGCCAGCTGAATCTGCGGCAACAGGACTAGCTGGCAACCCAATCAAGAGTTTGGCAGTTTTAGAGTCGGTACCCTGAATGTAAGTGGCCCATTTGTCGTAATTGAAAGATCCATCTGTGGGAAAGGCCTCGCAAGAAGGATTGTCATAAAACTGGATGAAAAGGTAATCGTAGACGGAGTTTTGAATAGATGGTCCCAGGTTATAATCTTCGCCGTTACTCTCGAAGTAGCATTGAGGCGCAGAGGAGATGTAATATGGGTTTGTGGTGTTAGAGAAGGACGTACGGAGCTCGTCGACTAGGTATTGGTAATAATTTGCGCCATCGGGATTCTCAACATCAAGGTCCCTAGCAAAATTAGTCTCATTCAAGATTGAGAGTCTCGGTACTCACCATCCGTCGACATATGCATCACCGAGGGGGCGGGGGCTTCCAGCAGCGCTGTCTTCAGGTCGAGCCCATGAATTGAAAAGGGCAGAGGCAACCATTTTACCATCCGCTTCGCTTTGGAGCTTCCCGGAACCCCCACCACCACCGAGAGAAACAAAGACTTTAATACCATTCGTATGACAGGTATTAATACCGCTAATAACATCCGAGCATCCATCACCGCTGCCATCGCTTCCAATAGTGCAGTCGCCAATAGCTCCCGAAGCAGTAGCTCCATAACCATAGCTGTCAAGGAAAGATAGAACAATAATATTTGCTCCCTCCGTAGATGTACAGTAATCGGCTAGAGGACGCCCGTCTCCACTTCCCTGTGCACTCCTTAGTATTTTTAAACGTAATCAGAGGATTTATATACCCAGTACATTGCTAGTTCTCCGTTGGCACCGCTGCCGCCAGTGGTACCATTGCCAGCGGTCCCAGTGGTCCTGGCGCCTCCAGTGGCACTGGTGCCCCAACTGGTATTGGTGGTGGTACCATTACCTCCAACAGAACTATGGTGGTGGCTTCTGGATGGCGGGGTGGACTGAAAAGCTGAAGCAGCAGCCGCAATTGGAGTGATATGCATATGCATGTCGACTTACAGCTATGTGATGTATGTAAAAGTACTGTGTGTAGAAAAAAGGTTGAATTCCAGATAGATATCAGCTTGCGCTTATGGCCATTTAAGCTTATACATAACGGCGTACCAAGTATTTGTATCTCTGTCGACTCCATATACCCGCTTACCTGTTCTTTCACACTTTCCTAGCTAGGATATCCCTTGCTAGATGTGACAACTGAATGCAGATTGTAGGACTTTTGAGGCCAGCCACCTTGAGCTCGACGCCAAGAATAGATTTTGCAACTGTGCAAAAGGGTTACCATTAGACAAACATGGTTACATGAAAACAACAAGCCCAATACCCATTGCCTAAAGGTCCCCTGTCATAGCACCACACGACCAGTCACTCGATGCAACCTTACATCGAAGGCCGTAACTCGGAGCTTCAGCAACACGAGAATTGAGGCCATCCTTTAGGAATGGCCTTTAAATAGACGCTTTCTACCATTTTACCGGAGAATGGGCAGCTAAAAAACTGCAAAGGACGGGATTGATCTTAATAAACGATCTGAATCTTGGACGATCATTTCCCAGCGGGGAATTGCTAGATAGGCTAATATCCTTCTTAGAGAGAGACCTCGGGGTCTTTCAAATGGCCCCTTGCGCTGAAACAAGCCGAAATATCTGAATTTGTTAGCTAGGCCCTCCAGCAGAGATCACGGCGGATTATGCGGCCCGAAAGACCAGGGGTTAAAACGATAAATAAGGTACTTTGTAAGAGAGATAGGCCTTACCATTTCATCAGAACTTAATCAACAGCTGTCCTTTTCTCCAGTGTAGGTGATTGTTGTTGTGCGATGAAGGTTTCGGCTTGTCAGATTACCCCCGGCTCTATAATCCTCCCCGCTACGACTGATAATATTACCGTCCCGTCCCGTCCCGTCCAACTCAAAACCTCTTCCAAGATTCATTTATTACTACCATGTATATGAATTACTATACCATCTTTACCATAGCATAGCATTAGTGTGCGCTCAACCGGGCATTCCTTCAAGGACGCGTGTTTCAACTATCGTTCACTGCACCAGTATTGGCATCGCGCATCCTCACCGTCACAATTGGAAATCGGTATACCTCCTGTGTTGCAAACCTGACGATATTACCTCAGCACCAAAACCAAATATTCAAAGATTTTGAAAACTATTATCTTTGACTGCCTGGCCATCTGAATATTTTAGTGGAGTCTTCAACGTGTAGGTCTCCGACACTAGGCTACTTTCCCTACAGTATCTTTACTTTCTGTTCAAAGAATTCAATTTTGGCTTATACGGATCATGATCATTTGATTCAGTATTGTAGCTAGGGATTCCCTTCTTACAGGACACATTCTTTCCTTTCCTTCGGACGAATTTAACTTGATCGTCCCATCCCGTACGACGCATCCTTCTCGAGCATGTTTTATCACTCTGGAATTAGCTAGGAATCCCGCTCCATTCGTAAGCTTGGGATTTTCGATCCTTCATGGTCAGATTTTGTGGAGTTTGAGGGCAAGTATCATGATAGTGGAATCTGACTATCGGAGAAGGGTGATTTCATACGAAATGTCCAAAAGCCCATGACGAGACGCCGTAGTGTTTCAATGCTTTTATTCCTCTCAAAGTTTATGAGGAGCTTCAATTTTCTTTAATATTTCATACAGTTGTATTGGGATGTTTGATGAGGTATTCGTTGTTTATCAATCATTCTGATGCAATCTCTGTTCTCAGGAAGCCGTGTTCTCGCAATATTTGCTTAATTTCTCAATGAGGTGAGTTTAACGTGGGGATAGTCTGCTTGGGGGGGTTAATGGCTCCTCTTTGGTGTCTTGTCTTCATCTTCTTGGACTTTACGGCTGCCATTTGAAGCAATGATGTGGTTTACAATGGAGCAGTCAAATTCTGCCTTACCCCAAATGATTAATATCGACTCCACCACCATGGACTATAGCATACCTCTCCACAATTGCGACGGCAAAAAATGAAAAAAGAAGATGAAAAAAGAACTAAACCATTGCATCCTCTTCAACCACTTTACTAGGATACTGTGCTCCCCATTTATTTTCTTGTCACATAGATATTACGCAGAATCTCAATCGGCAGCTAGCACCAGGAAGAATTCGAGGCATCTAAAATTATAAAAGAAATATCGATTTGATCGTAAACTTATACACAACGTAATCTGAATAGAAATACGCAACCTGTCTCCAAAGACTAAAATAAACGCTATATATCTCTAGCAGATTTTTATCTCATTCAAATAAAATACTGAGCACATTACCCCTTCGACCAACTTTTCTTCACCGAGTTGCCCTTTCTGTCCTTTCTTTCAACAAATAAGCATCGATATACGCCGTCATCCTCCAGTGTCAGCTCATTTTCATCTGAAGTAATGGTCAGCCAGTGCTCAACCTTAGGATGTTCTGTGAAATTTCCCTTGAAAAATACTCACAATGGTGTTTCTCGGCAATTTTCAGCTGCTCGAATTTCGATATGAGATCCTCATCATGATCGAATGCATTTTGATGCATCTCGCCATCCCAGTCTTCATGGAATGGCGAGAGTGTTCCTTTGTAAGTTCGTGCATATTGACGCACTGTAGACTCGTACATAATTCTGCCATTCTGGTAACGTTGAGCAACGTCTATCATAGTTCTCTTGTTAGCGCGCTCAAATTGGCATGCGAAAGGGAGAACGGTTTAGAGGTAGAGTTGATTTACCTTTTCCCAGTGCCTTATATCGTGCCATAATATGCCGATAATACAAAGAAAGCCTTCGAACACATAGACCTAGGACGACAGGATCATACCCAATCTGGTTTCTACTAGATACCAAGCGGTCGAGTTCGCCTAGTACATATTTCTCGTTCTTGGTGATGGCTTTGATCGCCTGTAGAAATATCTGTTTGCGGGCTGCATTGGAAATACTTGCCACAAACCTCCAGTTCATGATAGATACATCTTCCCCTTTGACAGCTTGTAGCCGATCGTAGTCAACAGGGCGGCGACTATCCAGATATCTAGATAGAATAGTAATGCCTAAGATGTGTTTGATGAGATTACACTGCCTTGTCAGTATTTACCCGAAGTAAAAAAAACAGCCTGACGACTCACGAATGGTAATGTGGGTTTATGGTTGACATATGATAGGAAAATGGCATCAATGATGCTCTCTACATCATTTGGAAAGAGCCGCGCCTTCTCCGGGATATCATATATTCCCCATTCAACCAATCTTTTAGGTGTAGGAAGTGATTCCGATGTGATTCTGTAAGATTCCATCCTCTTGTGCACCAAACACAACCTTTCACCCAATGTCATGCTATCATTTTTATCATATACGGAAAGCGGTGGCACACCCATGGCTCTTAACCTGACTTCCGCCAAGGCCATCAGGCCTTCGCCAGTTGGTGCGTCGACAGATCGTATACCCGACGACATGATGCTTTCAAAGTCGATGCAATCTCGAACTTCTACTACAAGTGGCTGACACGCAATAAGGTGAACTATACCGCCAACATTTTGAGGTGGATGAGCCAGTCTGATGGTTCTTGTTGTCCCACTACAGTTCACACAAGAAACTGGCGGGAAAAGATGTCGAGATGTGCTTTCAAAGAAATCTGTGATATATTTTAGAGACTGGTAGACCTGTTTAGAGGACAGACCGTACCTATAATATTATTCCGAGCATGCATCACTTTCTCCACATCTCGGAAACATAGACGTTGAGCGAGAAATACATCACCATGTGCTAGTTTTAAACAGTACCAGCATCCATCGACGGTATCACACTGTTGAACATCAATAGCAATAAAATGACAGGGCAACATCATTTACTCACTGCAGTTTTCTGCCTTCGACATTCTGTACATGCTCTCATATTGCGAACAGCGAGTGTTTTTTCCTTATCTTGAATTTTGGTCTGCTTTTTCTGCTTACGTTTTGAAACACGAGTGGAGATATGAGCTGGGCGAGGTTTGTGTCTCACTGTATCTAAAGAGCCCATTTCGCTTGACGGGTTGGAAGAATCGGTTTCTGAATTTAGGTGTTGGTCATCACGAAAACTACCATCGAGTGACATCTCATTTGGCTTGTTGAATACTTCACCGAGCGCCTCAACAAAAGGAGTACTAAGATTAAGATTTTTGGAAACCATATTTCCTTGCATGTTATAAGTATATATCGGCGGAAAATTTTCGGGATTGACATCGAATTGCGTTTGCGATGTTATAGAGTTAAATGGAGATGTCGTAGATTGATCCGCATGAGATGGTGGGTGGTTTGGAGAATGTAGATTAGCGAGATATAGTTCATTAGAAAGATTGTTAACTTTATAATCTGTACGAGTAATAGAGGAGTTAGCAAAAGAATCGCTTAGGCTATTATATAAATACAGACCAGAAACATTCTGTATTGAACTATGTGTAGGAAAATATGACGGAAACAAGGCTTCATAATTACCATGAGCTTGTTTTGTATAGTGGTTAAGTTCTGACCACACATCAAAGGCATCGCCTTGTATGTTAGAGTAGGGCTTGTGGCCCTCTTGTCGGGACGTGAACTGCTGTTGGCCCATTCCCCAGACATCGAAGATTGGAGTCGAAAACTGCTGGGAGTCAGTGGCGTTGGGCATCATTAGCTCATATTCGCTCGTAGTCGGCATTTGTGTGGATAGAGTTGCAGGGGACATGATTTGTTGGGTCGTTGGTCTCGGCCAGGGACTGGGAAGATTTTTAAATTCAGTTCCATAACTCTCCAGGCCATAGTTTTGAGGTGTCGTGGCCAATCCAGGAAGCAAAGGGATGCCATCAAGCCCCTGCACGGTCAAGTCGGGAAGTGATTGTTCAACAACGCTAGATTCCATGCCATGCGGATATTTCTGAGATGTTGCTCCAGTATCAACTGAAGCAGAAGCTACCTCATTGTAGGAAGACTGACGGAGTTTGTCTGCAATACTGGCGATTGGCTCGACGATATGACCAGCAACATTATATGACACATGGTCCTGGCTGTCGGTCGGCTGAAGGGTTTTCGAATTCAATGCCATAGGCAGATCGATACCAGTCTCATAGTGTGCTTCTATATGGCGATAATCTGGTGGGGGTGGGCCAGTACCTGGCATTCGTAGTACATTTTGGTTGATATTGGTGGGGAAGTCCCATAAGAAGTCGCCGAGATCATTCGCCGAAGTCATAATGAAAAGTAAACGAATAGCACGGATGCGCAAAAGAAAGCAAATTCAATATATCGATAAATATTGTGTAGAAGGTAGACAGAGTAAAGCAAAACAGGCGGGAGGCTGACAGGTTTACTTAAATATCTTTAATGCTAGGCTTCCACGGCAACTTCCCCGCTGCAGGGAGTGAGGTCCGGCGAAGCTCAAGGAATCCTACTCTGGGCCGCAAGGGTTCCAAGAAAGACATGGAGAATGTGTGTGTGCAGAGTGTGTGTGCAGAAAACCGGCGTTACCAACGGCAAGATGGCATGCACAATCTTGATAATTTGTAACAATCGAGGACGCCTTGCTGAAAGCCTCGTAATTGATAGCCGGCTTTCGTTTAACCTCTATTGGCTGAACAAGGGGGATACAGGGGTTAAGCGCGCGCTGTCAAGGGGGGTTTTCTATGGATATATAGACTGCTGTGAGACACGCAATGCTGCATGCTGTCACATGCAGTTGCGCTGCAGATACAGCCGGGTCTGCATGCGGCTTTTGTTTCGAGCTTCCTATCAGGCCTTCGCCGGACCTGAGAGTATTCTGAAGATCCTTGTCAAGTACTTATTAACTATGCTCAATTTGGAGAACGATCGCGGCATCTCAGTTTAACCCTGCCAAGCGTGGAGGCTACCAAGATCTCGAGTTGTATACATTGAAACAACGCCGGACTGGATATTGGCCACCGCTGGAACGTCAGATATAGTTGTCGAACATGTGGAAGGATATTACGCCGGACCTTTAGATCTCTGTCTGAAGGCTTGCCCCATTCTTATTGTCCAATCATGATCTCCCCGGACCTTGACATCTGCACAAAATCTCGGTGCTGTGAAGGTTAGGTACATTTAGACGGTACCAAATCTTAACCGATCTTGTGGGAAACCCATCTCCCCACGCCAGGCCTGCGGCAGAGGTATTACTGTCATGACAACTACCAATGGACGACTGGCCGGACCTCTGTATGATTATGAATCTTCCTTTGAAAACACGCCGAACCTATGCTAGAGGCGGAACAATGAGGATACTCTATAGGAACCACGAATATAAAGTCATGACCTCAGTTACCAATAGACGGCATTCCAAAATCCAGAAACCACATATTTGCAAACACACCAATACCAAGACTACAATTCTTTCAGCTCGACTCGAAAACAAACATGGCCAAAGGTTCAGACAAGTCGTACACATATATGATCTCTAACAATGGTAAGCAGTAAGAGCTTATATTATTCTAAATCGTAGCTAAAAACGAGCCAGGAAACTTCGGGGATTACTTCTGGGCCTCACGGAATGAAGGAGACGGCAACAGCAAGGATCAGAACTCTCAGAGTGATGGTAGTGAGAATGCTTGGTCTACTGCCGGCAATGCAGATGTGGTGAATCATGATGCAGATTCTGGTGCACAAAATGAGCAGAAAGTTAAAGAGTATGGTGATATACCCCTTTGTATTTATTGTAAAACTGACGTCGAGGTAGAGTTAAGAAGGGCAAATGCTCAAGACAAAAGGAAAGATCCCGAGCATTGATACAGTTCGTATCGTCAGCAGATGCATATTCGGATGCAAAAATAGAAGCCAGCTTGAAGTATGTAGAAAAGCTGGTTATTTCAAATGGCACATGACCTAGTATAAGTTTCTGGATGATGAAGGGAGGGCGTTTCTAACGCAATTATTGGGGTTTTCATAACTAGCTTCTGAATAAGAAATACAAGTTTCTACAGGTTTATACCTTGTTTCTTTTGTCGGCCAAGTACTTATCCATGTCTAGTATTAAACGCTGATCTAAACCTTTGCCAACTTCAATTCGTATCTGGAAGGACGGAATGAAACCTGTGAATTTATAAGTGAGCTGAGAGCTTGATAGGTGGAAACTCAGATACGAAATGATAGAGTCGTCGCATTCAGGTGTTTGTTCTCTAGGACTGACTTGCCTAGATTAGGAGTTCACTTAGCCACGATCCGGGAATAGATGCTCTAGTTAATTCAGTATATTGATATAATGTTAAAGGTCTAGTGGAATTATCTCACTCCAAATTTTACTTTACGATATCCCAAAGAGCTGCCCGACTCTCAAGCCCCCTTCATAGCCGTAGCCAAAGTCAGCTTGATATCCTCCCGAGTATGATACTCCCCGCCCTCCGTCAAGCCATTCCTCCTCCTCCTAATCCTTCAACCTCTTATTCCTCAACTTTACATTGTCACTTTTTTGAACCACAATCAGATTCCTAAGATTCTTGCGCTAGTAATATTTCTGTGCTGTTCCTGAAAAGTAGAATTGTACGTATTATAGCGTAGAAATCTGATGAGGTGCAAGTACGTCATAGCTATTTTATGCATCTCGCAGAGCTCAGGACTCTCTTCTGCAATAGATCTCGAAACCCCCTCGTACATGGTACAAGTACAGTCGCCGAAGAGAATAACGTCGATTTCAACATCAATGTAGATTTTTCGAGCGAGGTCATAAAAGTGGGGATAGAAAGGGGGTAGAGCTCAAGCGCAGTATAGAATCTTAAAGCTTCTTTGCGGGCTTCTTGGTGCGAGCAGCAGATTTAGTCTTCTTCGTCATCTTGGTTGCTTTCTTGCTCACAGCGAGTGACGTCTCACCCCCTCATCTTTGCGTTGCTAAAGTTGAGAATTGTGTCCAGAAAGCTAATGTTGAAACTTATTTGTAGGCGCGCAACTGTACTCTAAATTCAATATATTTCCCGTGTAGAAAGTGAGTTAAACAGCATGCAAGATTATGACGTTCTACGCTCGCAGAAGATAATTGGTTAAAGAAGAAGTGGATTGCTAAAAAGAATCTTTGCTAAATGACATACTTTCAGTTTTGGAATTTTTGCATCATTTATATCGCGATCATCTTTCGGGAGCCTCAATACATTTTCTAATCTTTATTTTAATAATGGTAGTTTCCCCCAACTTTCACTCTTCATCATCGCATTTCAATCCATATAAATTCGAATTTTCCACCAATTATTTGACTTGATCTTCGACATCGTTATTGTTTGTTCCGCAGTTTTAGTTCTTGAAAGTTGGCATTTTTATTCGATTATATAAAACTTAAAACCCTTAAACTCTCCTCTTCTCCGTCTGTTTCTCACCCTTCTCACATCCACAAATCCCCTCTACTTTTACCCTCTTTCTCTCTCTGAAAATGCACATGTGCGGCGGGATATCGGGCATACAGCGGTGACAGCGTGCAATATTTAGGACACTGTGAGGACAGGATGTGAAGGCTATATATGTTAAAGTGCACATTAGCGCTGTTTTTGTTGTTGGTATTTGGTTAAAAATATATTAGTGATATATAAAATTCTTGGCAGTTCGATAGGATATATATTTATGTGCGAGGAATGTAAGTACTAAATGTGGAAGTGATATTTGAAAGGGGCATGAGCATGTTATAAGGGTGTTGTGTACATTATTTTCCGGTGGCGTTTCTTTGTAGAAGATCTAGAATATTATTGGCTAATAAGAAACTAGGTGAACACTGTTTGTTTTCTATTGTTTAGAGAAAGAATGGAGGCATTTTCCTTCAAACAACGCATATCAACTGGCTCCCTAGGTACCTATTTACCTCGCGCCGATATATGGGTGGCATGTGACGTGATATTTACTCCTGGACCTACCCTACCATATATCCAAACCATTCATTTATACAACTATGTGCTCTTTGCACTCAGACATGCTATGATAATTACCTTCTATTAACTGAACATTGTTTTCTATTGTTTCAAAGTTCTTTTGTAAGAAATTTCGAGTTCGCGCGAGTTTTTTTGTGGATTCCTGAAGTGAGGGGACAGATTGTTGCGGTCTATGAAAAGGCATAGAAAGGAAAAATAAATAACAATTATGAGAATAGAAAGCTCAACTAAATTATGTCGTATAGATTGCGATAAATAAGAAGTCAAGAAGACTTTATTTAAACAAACTAAGCTTGAGTATAAACTAAAATACGCTCACGTTCAACCACCTCAAGCGCACACAACATTATAACATCTCACTCATCATTAGAGAACATATCTGAAATGCTTATTCTCCTTATCCGTCAAGTGAAGGAAAGCCATTTCGTCTCTCTCGATGTCATCCAAATACATCGCATCCCTTCGCTTATTCTCTCCTGCCAGCAAAATACGCAGTATACCTGCAGTTACTATCAAGATAAAATAGCTATCAAAGACCAGTACCTAGGATAGGGTTTTGCCTCAGCGATGCACCGAGAAAACTCACCAAATAATGATATCCGTCCACAACCCGCGATGACTGGCAGGCCACAGAACATCAACATAAATAGTCTAGGTCGCTGCCTTGGTTATTTTTACCAATAGCCCTCCCGGTATATTGATATTCGACATTTTGAACTTTTTAAATATAAACTAAATGGGGCCTAGCTTCAAAGATTTATGGGGCGCTTTAGCCCAAAAAAAGCGTAGAGGCTCCTGGCCTCCCTGGGCAGTGGCGTATCAATAAGAGGCGCGATGCCCCCCATTAGTGATGTTCATTTATTTCAAAATATAAATATCCTTGGAAAAATCCATGGCAACATCATTCAAATGACATTTGTTAAGTATAAGATTTGCTAAAATTAAACGCGGGAAGTTTCATCAATTTTCTTCCCGAATCTTGGCTGCCCGGACTTTAATAAGTCCCGAGAATTTTGTCCACTACAAGACATTATTGAGCTAATCCGATCCATTGTGGGTATAAGAAGGTTTGTCTCTGGACTTTACCAAATGAATCGAATATAAATTTTCACCAAAGTTAAATCAATGTTAGTACTTGAACTAGACATAGACAAAACAAATCTTCTCCTCTAATGTCATTCTGCAATTTCATTCTGCACCACATCATACACAAGTCCTCTTTCAACATCGATCCATCTCAATGTCTTCTCCTTCACTAAGAATTGCCATTATTGGCGGAGGTCCCGCTGGACTCACGCTTGGCCTCCTGCTGCAAAAGCGTAGCATCCCATTTACGATCTTCGAGCTTCGTCAGCGACCAACGGAGGAAGAACTTGCTAAAACTGCTGGCTCGCTCGATCTTCACGAGGGATCCGGGCTTGCTGCCATAAAAGAATGCGATATATTCGACGAATTCATGGCACTGACGGGCGTCTGCACTGAAGCTCAGAAGGTCGCTGACAAGCATGGCAATATCGTCTACTCGGACGAAGGCGAGTTAAGTAACCGGCCTGAGATCTCTCGTCATGATATTATCAAGCTACTACTCGCACATATATCTGCCTCGACGATCAAATGGGGCCACAAACTCATCAGTGCTAAGAGCTCTACTGCTTCAGGCTACACTGAAATTGAGCTTGATTTTGGAGAAAACGGCAAGGAAGTTTTCGACCTGGCTATTGGCGCGGATGGCGCTTGGTCTAGAGTTCGTCCTCTACTGACGGATATGCAACCGTGGTATGCGGGGATCCAAAACATCACCCTCAGCATCCGGCAAGTCACGACGAGACATCCGCTCCTGGCAGAGTTTATCGGCCATGGAACAATGATAGCACTTGCGGACAAACACGGCGTTTTCTCGCAACGATCAGTGCAGGATTCCGCCAGGATTTATATCTTCATCTCAACGGAAGACGAGAAGTTCGCAAGCACGAACGGTCTGAACAGAAAGACGGCCGCTCAAGCTAAGGATTATCTGCTCGGCGACAGCTCGATATTCAGCCAGTGGGGTGCCAATATCAGGGAGCTGGTGGCCGCTGCATGTGATGATGAGTCGGCCGATAACCCTGGAGACAATATCAATATCAAGCCACTCTACACGCTCCCTGGCGGCCACACGTGGGAGCACCAAACTGGTGCAACACTCGTCGGCGACGCAGCTCATCTTATGAATCCTCCGGCTGGCGAGGGCGTCAATATTGCCATGCTGGACTCGCTGCTCCTGTCACAGACCATCGCCAAAGCGCACCAGATCGCGGGGCAGGACATCACTCTTCTCCGGGACGCGCTAGATTCTGCCATAAAAGCTTTTGAGGCGGATATGGCGGTGCGGGCTAAGGAGGTCGCGGATAAGACTAAGCAGGTAAGTAAAAGTATGTTTGGTCGAGATGATGGGGCGGCGGCGTTGGTGGAGTTCTTTAAGAGCTTTAGGCCACGGACTGAGTAGAGAGGAATATTCTGAGGTTTGTTATACATTTGCGGTCTGGTATAGCCATCTATGGGCATTATTTGAGCTAGAATGCCCACTCAGGTTGGTTGACGAAGGGTTGTGTTTTGGTTGTACCGTACTGTATTGTACATGCTGTTTTATCCAAGCAAAGTACTATGTAGCTGTTGGCCTATGCACTAGATAGAAAAGTAAAAGTATAATAGCCTATCATCAACGAGAACTCCTTCAATGAAGTAGAAGCCATTGAAGAACTAATTGCATGTTACCTTGTTTGAAGTGAACAAGTCACACAACTCAGCACCATTGTTCCAGAATAAAGACCTTGATATAGTCAAAGGTAAGGTGGCTGTGGGTACAATATTATGAGTACTATAATATTACACACTTATGGATTCTCACACCGATATAGTGACTCAGTAATATCACCACCTTTGGTGATCCCAACAGTGGCATTCCTTCTCACTCTAGCATCGAGATTTCCTAGGTAGTGTTTTCTTCTTCCAATCCGGTGTGAGGACTAAGTAGTCTCACTACGTATGTGGCAGTGGAAAGACTGACATGCCAACTACTAGCTGCTGTTTCTAATTTCTCCAATTCCGAAACAGCATGACAGTAATCAGTTATAAAGTTTGGTAAGTTAGTAAAACTAAATATATAAAACGATATTCCGCCACATATCTAGAGTCTGAACGGGTCACACTATCCTCTTTTGTTCAGCTTCGAATGGGAAATGCTCTATATGCTTGGCACCTCTTTATTCTAAAATGCTGGCTTCTGATTGACCCAAATGACTTCTTCAGGACCCCCAGATCTAGAAATTTAGTAGAGGTTCTATTATCCTCTTTCTCCCCTTACATTTTACATTTCTTATTATTGTATTAGCATCAGTAATAGTAAAAATCTGTAGCCCCAGGCATTTGTGAAGCTTAACAGGTAGAAACGGGCTGGTGAGTAATTGTATTTATTTATATATTCTTATGAACAGAAACTGAATAGTACGAACCGAGAAAGTCAATAGCGGTGTAGTAGCGTGGCGCACTCTGCCTTTGTTGAATATCTATCCCACCGCCCTGCTACGTAAAACAAACTTTATCGATCTAGTGATTTTCCATCAACCCAATCACTTAATTGCTCTACCTCTCTCATCTACACTACTACTTTACTTTCAATCAAATCCTATTCAATCCAACCTACTGCTTTGTATTCATTTCAACCCAGCAACAATGCCTTCAGCACCAAGATACAATTTCCCCTTCCCAGCAGAAATCCGTATCAAAATCCTACGTGATCTTCTGCTTCCCTCTCCTCCCCCTTCTGATGAAGGTACCACCTCCTCCATCGATAGGACCACTACCACTACCACTGTCACTGCTACTACCACCGCTACCAGTAGCACCGGTGACCTCGACCCCCCCTACTTCATATCCCTGCACTGGATGCGCCCCGTCTGCCTCAAGCGGTTTCCTACTCCGGAAATGACGCAGAACTACCTGGCTCTCTGCCTCGTCTCGAAGCAGGCGTATCAAGAGGCCCAGTTCATATACGTGACCGAGAACCTGTGGGTAACGAACATAGCAAACAGAGCGGGGGGTCGGACCACGTTGCCGCAGAACTGGGCTCGGTTGGGCAGGATGAAGGGCTTTACGGAATGGGCTAATGGAAATGAGGGCGAGGAGGAAGAGGACAAGAAGAAGAAGGAGGGTTTGGGCGCTTTGTTTAGCAGGTTGATGAGTAGTGCGGACTTGGTAATCTTGGAATCACGGGAGTGAGGGGTGAGGGAAAGGAGTGGGGTTTGGAGTTTAGAGCTTGGAGTTAAGGGAGCTTGGAACTGAAACTAGCGCTGGTGCTGGGATTGCGATTTACATGCATAGATGGATAGGTAGTGGGCGCAACATGATTGCTATGGAGCATGGGACTGGAATTACCGTTGAGCATTGAGCTTTGGGGTATTTATGGGTGCTGAAGTTCTACCGAAGGCGCTGGGATAGATAGCATGGCGTTGAGTTTTTCATTTGGTGTTTACAGGCTTGAATTGGCGTTCTTAGAGTGAAGGGTTTCATTAATACTAGCTAGCTAGAACTTTGGTGTGCTACTTAGGTACATAGACACACTACATCAGGAAACAAAATACTACTTGCTGTCCAATCCGCTGAGTTTGCATAACTTTTCATTGCAATTACCTGCTTTTTTGAAGAAGTTCCTTACTTCCACATACCTATCGAGTTTATAACATCATATCTAATATAATCATTCATCTACACAGTATCTATCCATCACACACATTTTCCCTTCTTTTCCTTCGTATTTACAATCTAGACGCTGCGTTCTCGTCCGCCTTAATCTCCACAAGCATTTTGCCTACCCAAATTAGCACTATCCCTGCAGATGAAAAACGATATATATCTCAAGCAATAAAACGGGAATAGATACCGGTATTAGCACCCTTGAACAAATCTCTCAATCCCAGTTCCGCAGCCTGAAGCCCGCCTTTGATAATAGTTTCCTTGCGCTGGATTTTGCCTTCCGAGAGCCACTGCGCAAGGTCTTGCCGCGCGGACGCGTACTGAGACTCGTAGTCGAAGATGATGAACCCTTCGAGTCTGGGGGGTTTTAATAGGGAGATAGGAGAGGGAAGAAGGGAGGGGGGATGGGGCCTTACCTGATGCGCATGGAGATTACGTTGAGGAAATTCTATAGATGTTAGTTGTGTGGTTTATTGTGTAGTTGGGGGGATATACTTTAGGACCTGTAGGTGCTGCATCATTGTACTGGCTGATTGCTGTAAATCATCAGTTAAGGAATCCAAACTTGGAGGGAGGAAGAAAGAAAATAACATACCTCCACAAATTATAAATCTCGCATGAGGCTTTGCTCTCGAAAGCGCTAGCTCCAAGATCTCGCCCCCTACATTGTCGAAGAAAACATCGATCAAATCTTTCGTCTTCTCCCTGAATTCCTTCGCGAAGCTCTCATTCTTATAGTTCAATGCATCGTCACAGCCTAGCTCCTTCAGCCACGCCACCTTATCATTACTCCCAGCAATTCCAAGGACCTTGGCTCCCTTAAGTTTGGCAATTTGGCACACCACGCTGCCCGTTGCTCCCGCAGCGCCAGACACTACAACGAAGTCTCCGGCTTGGACTTTGCCAACGTCCAAAAGGCCGAAATAGGCGGTTAAGCCCGTTAAGCCTAATACTCCAAGTGCATCCGTGACTTTGGTGTTTGGTGCGACGGTAAGAGGAGCAAGTTCTTTGGAAGGGAGAATCGCGAGTTCGGTCCAGCCGGAACGACCTTGTACGTATTGGCCTGGTGTGAAGGATTGGGATTTCGAAGCTACTACTTTACTGATTGCGAAGCCGCGCATCACCTCGTCGACCTTGACGGGAGGGATGTAGGATCTTGTGTCTGTTATATGATTAATATATACTTATAGTACATATCACGTGTTCAGATATTGCTCTAGCTTGTTATATAGCTTCATGAGTTTGAGAACGAGAGGGGGAGTGGGACGAGGGGGAATTACCGTTCAACCAACCTCGCATCGCGGGATCTAAGCTCAGATATAAGGTCTCCACTAAGACTTGATCATTTTTTAGCTCTTTCTCACCGATCATAGGATTCGTTTTCAGGGCGAATGTCTCTCCAGGTACGATCTCGGTCTTTGGTCTCGAGGCCAGAACCACGGATTGGTATGTTGATTGCGCCATGATGTTTTTATTGCGTTGAATTGCTTTTCCCATCTTGGGACTTTATCGAGGGGACAGCGTTCTTATATCTGGATCCGGGTTGGAAGAAAAAGAAATCCAGGTTGTGGGGATAGCTCTCTCGGAGCTATGGTGGCAGGCACTTCACTGCCCCTCAATCCAGATCCAAGTTTGTAAGAATGATTAGTAATACCCGTTTGGGCCTCGGCTTCTGGTCGTGAATTCCGGTTCTAGGTGTCTTCGAAGGGAAGCAAAAGATAACGGCCGTAATAATTGGTGCGATTACCTATCAAAATATCGTATATGATCACGTGCTTGAAATGGCGGGGTAGAAACCGAGGAGTAACTTATTCTTTTTGGATCTATGAAAGCTTGTTACAACCATTTGCTGTGATATGCATATTCGTGAAGGTAATACTATACCAGCTTCCATATCCACACAAACTACGGTAATCCATACCTAGAGAAATCTGAGAATTGTGAGCTACTGCAAGACTACTGATTTTGTTGTTAGGCGTCCTGCTATCGGAATTGTCTAGAAGAGGATCACAAAAAGGGAAGCTGGTTGGTGTGCTGTTGACAGAGACAACATTAGTGGGTGACTCTTTTTATGTCAAGATCGTTAATCACTGAGCCATTTATTATCAATACTCAATGAAATGATTGGGTTTATCAATGCGGGCTACGCACTTTTCGAAAATAGATGTAGCTACTCATTATGGAACACCTACGTTGCAGCTAATTCTGCTCTAATAATCTATTCCCATCAATAATTGTGTCTAGTTCAGATAAAATGGCCATGTTTTCCCCGCCAAAATCTCCATGCTGCTGGATCCAGATCTATTGTTAAATCCAAAAAGTGGTAGAACCTATTATGTCGTCTAACAGGCTTGGGAGATCAATGGCCCTATCTGTTGACGCGTTGATATACTGCAGCGTAATAGCTGTACAGGATGCTAGGGTGTTCAGTAGATGTACAAGAAATATTGTTGATTTTGAGGGTTCTGAGGTTATTGAAAAGCCGAAATGAAGAATAGAAATGCCGCATTTCGAAGGATTTTTCATTTCAGATTCTCGGGTTTTGAATAGAAAGATCGTCCGCAGTGGGAAGAGAGTAAAATATCAGAAATTAAACATTCCGTACTTCGTACTTCACAGGCGAATGTGCTTAATGAACTTGAATTGCCCACAAGAATGCAGCTGTTTTTGAAGGGGGAGTGGAGATTCTCAGATTAGGATTACGATATCAATAACCCATCTTGAACACATAGTACTGTAGGTAACGTCACGTGACCCATAGAAATGATTCTAAATACTTCTTTCCTTCCGAAAAACAACAACAACAACGACAACAACAACAACCACAACGACAACAGCAATAACAACAATCACCACAACAACCGGTAAAATCGAAATACAAATTCAAATACAAATGTCTGTTGTTACATATGCATGACTGCATGTAGCTTCCCAATTCATCTCAACGGACAACCTGTCGAAATCTCCACGTGTTCACTCGCATAAAGCAGCATCACCACACCACCTCTTCATAAGATTCCGAGATATCTGGCAATTCTGGTGGAACACAGCCCACAAGATCCCACCCGAGATTGACACATTGATGAGTGAAAGGGTCAAGGGTAATCCAATCATCGGCATCAATAGAGAGAGAGCGGCACCACACACGCCTGAGTGGGCGATAAAAACCACCCTGCAATGATTAATTCGCATATGCTTCCCCCTTTTGCTTCTGCCTGGACAGATTTGTTTCACACCATCTACAGGGTTATCGCAATGCTGTCAGGCGATCTGCGCTCCTCCCTGCTCCTGAAGGCCAAGGTCGAATCAGTGTTCGTAGTGGCTCGAAGTAAGGATTCATGAGTGGTTTTGTACCATGTTAGCCCCGTATGAACCCTGAAAGTTGCTCTAACAATGCATAATCTCCATAGCTGGGTATAAGATGCTCTTTCTTCGCCCTCTGTCTGATTCTCTTCTGAGCGCCGCCCTCAGTGTTTCTTCCCCCTCGAAAGTTCCTGCGATTCTGCCTGATGGCTTTCGGCTCCTGGTCCTATGTGCGCTGTTCATGCATCTCCCACCCAATGGCAGGCTCAGCCTCCCTTTGCAGCATTCTTCATGCGATCACGTAGCATGATTGGCTCACCCCTCAACCAGTCAGCGCAGACTCTGTTGGATAGGGACGGAGTACACGTACCCTCGGCACACGCCCAGTAGAGGGCGGGAGAGGTTTGGTGGGTGATGGGTGGGGTTCACGATGTGTTGAAGCTCATCGGCGACCAGAATAGGGACTGAATAATTCAATAAGCTGCAGAGCATGCATTGCTATTATTACTAACCCCATCATAATATTCGTTTCATTCTGCAGAAGGATGCCGTGGGTCATCTGGCGTCTTGAAGTGGAGAAGGTAAGTTCTCTGGCGACGTGGGGGGATAGTCAGGAACACGGTAGTGTCCGTCTCGTCTGTCACAGTTCACAGTTCACGTCCACTCCTCATACCTTGATGCGTTGAGGACATCGCACATTTCTTTCCACTCGCAAACCTCCTCCTATAGGTATAGTTAACCCAGCGTCCCCGTTTTTGGTCGTGTCCAAACGTCTCATTCAATATATTTACGATTCAAAAATGTGAGTTTCCAAGCCATCTCGACATGAAATTGTTTACTGATGTTGCTGCCTAGATTTCGCTATCAGCTATGAATGACTCTCGAACAAGCGGACGGGGAGCGACACAGAAGGATGCAATGAAAGCGACGAAAGATAATGGTGTTCCAGGCAGCAAGTCAAAGACTGGAAATGCAGGCACAACTTCAGATATTTCTTCTAAGGCAGGAGAGGATAATGTTAATTATGTCGGGTTTTTCGAGAATAGCGTCCTCGAAAATGAAGCTGCTCGAGTCGAGGAATTCAATGCCAGCCACTTATACAATACGAACGTTCAAAATGACCGAATTCAATATCCATCTGAGCAAAGCGTATACGCAGACACCACCGTTTCCATCATCCCAAATAATGGCTCTTCTTACACTGATCATTATAACACTATCTGCGATCGAATCTTCTCAGGCCTCGGCCAGGCCTCTTCTCCCTCCCAACATACTTCTCGTCACGATCGCTCCACCAATGCACGCAACATCGAGTACGAATCTACACCCGTCTCTCCCCCACAAATCTCATACGCCGATCTCCCACAAGATGTGAACGGGCCAACTCCCCTCGAATCCTGGAACTACACATATGAACGCCATGAGTCAATCGCTTATCGATTAGGTGATCCCTCTGGTATCCCACGTTACATTGCAATCCCCCCCGCCGAATTCTACGCGGAGAAATTTGGGTCGTATCCAGAGTCGGAACATTAACTGCGCCACCACATAAGTCGCTTTCTTGGATTTTGTTGTTGTCTAGGCGTTCTCTATATCTTGTGGATGGAGATGGAATGAATTATTGGGTCAACGAAATTGATGCTGGAGGCTGGCTGCACATTTGCGATTCCGGCCTCTTGATAGGCGTAATTAATCTGGATTTCTTGAATTCTAATCGCTATGTATGAACACGATAAAAATACCATCAAAACATAGCAAGAAAGAATGATATGGGCTGGACCTCATCATAATTTTATGGGCCTTGCGAGCGAAAAAGTAATTACTTTATATTATATCAATGCTACATGCTCCCTTTTGGGATCTTGAGATCTGAGAATCAACCATTCATACCATGACCATGCAAACTCACTCTCCCCATTCCCCTTGATCTTGACTTCCTCGCCATCATAACCTCCCTATCCCGTGATTCTCAACTCTCCAATCTCTAAAAATAACCGTCCCATTCCGCGCACACCATTCCCCTTCACCTCATGACCAACTAACGCCCTTCGCCCATCCGCTCCCGCGCAGCCCATCATCTATCAGCTCAAGCACACGAAAATAAAAACCCCGCACTCCCGTTCTTTGTTGCACGTCTAACATCGGCTTCTATATTAAAGTATTTATTTTTGTCGACTCGCGCGTTTTGGGCCGACGGTGATAGGAGAGATGGGGGAGGTCTGAGTAAGGTAGGTTGGCGGTTCGGGAGGGGAGAGGCTATTTTTAGATTTAGATACGATTTACTGAGATGGGATGGGATGGGATGGGATGGGATGGGGTTTTTCTATTGTGCTTTGTTTTGGGCTCAATCGGTTAGGTTAGGGAGGGGAGAGATGAGGATATGGGTATGTATTGGAATGGTTTGGTATCCTATCTACCTATTAGGTGGGGACTGGAAGAGGGGTGGCGGTCACGCAATTATGGGATTAAGTATAAGGTTGGAGGGATTTGGCTGCGGGGTGGAGTTTAACTAATATTACTCAGTTGTTAATTTCTTCGAAACTTGTTTTTTTATTTTTTTACTTTTCCCTTTTTATATTCTAAAAAAAAAAAGTTCTACTGGCTCAAATCCCTACAGAGGTCGCGACCACAAATATTTACAGGCCAACTTTTAAATATCATGTTTATGGTCGCGACCTCCGGACCTCTTCCCTAGTGTGTATAGAATATTAGTGACATCAGATTATATGTTCTTTACAATAATGCAGAATAAAAAATAAATAAATAAAAATGGAATAAATGACTTAAATGGGGTTGAAAATTTAGAGGTGATAAAGCACGTGTTTTTCATCTGACGACTTCTCGCCTGGTAGATATCTAAACCCTTAAAAAACACAAAAGAGTTGATTGGAAGGTTCTGTGCTTCACAACTACATCTTTATGAGCTTTCGAGCACCATCCGTGGTGAGATGATACTAAGTTCGACCCAAAGGTTGCTCGAGTTTTTTTCGAGCATTGGGAGTGTCTATGTTAACGAACAAGTTGGTGAGTGCGTTCGAGTAACCGAATGCCATGTGTAATTACGCATACAATTATCGCTAATAGAGATGTGGTATGGGCTGTATGCTACATTCGGCACAGATTCAAACCATTCATATCAGACTAGTATTTGCCCCTGTTCCCAGTCTGTGGGAGTCTTCGAGATCGAGTTAAAACTTATATTATATTATAGATTGCATAATCAAATGCTCAGGGAAGCGATAAATCCTACATTCTACGCCATATATCCGAGCTTTCCTAACTATAGAGAACCGGCAAACTTGAAGAAGTTATGCTTTAATGTACATCCACGACTTGTTCGCTTTAGCATGACCGGGAGAAGCTTTTCGCAGAGCAGCGCTGAGAGCAAATGCTTCTCTCGAATTCAAGAGAGGAATAGTCGTCGAGGTTACCTAGCTTAGGTCTCCTGCACGCAAAACCGACGCCGTGCCCGAATATGAGCTGCTCGGTCAATGATGCTGACATGGCGGGCTCTTCTTCTTTCCATAGTGAATTTTGCGTACCTGTAACTTCGCATCTTTGCTGTGAGGGAGATGTCACCAGAAGCAGTCCACATTACTATCACAACTCCCAGAGATAACTTTGTTCAGCTCATTGAATATCCTCCCCCTCTTTCTTCTATTTTCTCGACAGTCCAATTATTCAAAAATGTCTTTGTATAGGAAGCACAGTAAGCATGGTGACTATAGAAGCACGGGTGTAGGTTCTGGCAGCGGTGGAGAAAAGCCTCACAACCGGGCTGCGGTGCGGAAATGAAATCGGAATCTGCGTAGAAATAGAACTATAATACTGCAGGGTGGCCAATATATGTGATTGGAACGTTTCACTGGCATCAAAACCGTGACACCAGAGAGGATGAAGAAAGGACGGTTGCAACTCTCGCAGCATACATATCGAATCTCCAGCGGCCACCCTAGAAACTATCAACCGATGGGTGTGGGGTATTGTCAAACAAGTAAACACAAAGCTAGAAGCATGCAAGCTTCATGGCTTGAAGACAACTCAGAGGTAGGTACACTATCATATCCTGTATCCAGTGACACCAATACGCTAGGCTTCCATTGTTGACTTCCACCAAGGTTTACCATATCGTTGCTAAACCAAAAGTAGTTGTAGCTTTGGCAAAACGAAGGACTGGGTCCTTGTATTATGATGATACTTTAGGGCGGCTCAACACCAGCACCGACAAGTGCTTATTAATCATTTCGCTTCCTCTCGCTTTCCAGGAAAATTCCCAATAGTTTAGTATCTCTTTTCGCGTTGCATCTGTCAACACACGCTCTGAGCCCAGAAACTACAGTCGCAACACTTGTACCCGGTACGGGCAGACAAGCATGTATTGTTTAAATATAGGTAGGAGCTTGGCTTCAAATCGCTTCAGCTCGGGCTTCTCCTTTTCACAACCAGAGGAAGTTCAACAGAAAAAACCGAAAAATTCAGTCGAAGGAAGCAAAGAGCAACCCTCATAGTCTCGTTCTTCAGGTAGGTCCACATGGATCGATTGCGGCCCGAAACGAGTTTGGATCGGCTTCATGCATTCCTAATCCAGGGTACTTGATGGATGGATGTACGATGCACCGCCAGAGGCTGAATAAATGGCTGTTCTCGCCGCAACTCCCGGACAGCCTATCCTTTGAGGTCACACACCAAACTCGATCTGAATATCTCATTGCTGATCCGGGTAAGTACGTCTTTCTTACTTAAGTTGCCTTCTTGCCAGGGGTTCCTTGAACATAGAGGTCATCGAAATTTTCTTTAAATTCCGCCACGCCCGAGAAATTTCCTTCAACCATTGTGCTCTTTTTACAATGTTTTCTCGTTGGACTTGTATATTGCCCTTCTTTACCACCGCCATATCGGCTGTAAATCTATTTGTTTCCCATTACACTGGCAATGTGAGCACTCTAACACTCTCGGAATATCCCAATGGAACATATGCACTCACTCTCAATACGACGTTGGAGACTTGTGGTCTGCTCCCGAGCTGGTTGACATTCAATTCGACAAGCCGTACACTCTACTGTAGTGATGAGACTTCCCCTGGAAATGGATCCTTGACTACATATTCGGTGCCGTCCAATGGTTCATTGATTCCAGTTACAAAGGTGCAGACAATGGGTGGTGGGGTGGCGAGCACATTATATGGAGATGGATATATTGCTATCGCTCATTAGTATGTTTCTCAAACAGTTTCAATATACTTGACTAATTCGAAATTAGTGAGACTTCATCGATTTCGACTTTTAAACTTCCCTTGACAGCTTCATCCACAGCCCAACAGGTATTTACTTATAAACTCACCGCACCTGGCACCATTCCTGCACGTCAGGACGCCCCGCATCCACATGACGTTATCGTCGACCCAACAGGAGCCTACATCATCGCTCCAGATCTCGGAGCCGATCTAATCCACATCTTTTCGATAGATCCAACATCTGGACATCTGACCGAATGCCCAAGTTACATTACTCCCGGAGGGACAGGTCCTCGACACGGAGCTTTCACGCTTCGCCAAGACCGTCCTCGACGAAATGCATACGTCGGCCAACAGCTTTACGTTTCCAATGAACTCGCAAACACTGTGACCTTATATAATGTCGAGTATTCGAGATCACACTGTCTAACCCTTTCCCCCGTTCAAGTCGCAACCACTTACCCTTCCAACAAAACTGCCGCCACAGGAATTACAGTTGCAGAAGTCCGCCTTTCTGGGGATTTTCTCTATGTTTCCAATCGAAACGACCTCTATTTCTCGCCCGATGATTCCGTGACGGCATTTTCTATTGACTCCCAAGCCCCAACAGGAGATATGACGTTCTTGAATATAACGAGTTCGGGAGGGTGGTACCCGAGGACTTTTGTAGTGAATAAGGCGGGCACTTTTGTTGCGGTGGGAGACCAGACATCGAGTAATGTGGCTATTTTTAAAAGAGATAGAGCGACGGGTTTGTTGGGGACGCAGGTTGGTAACTTGAGAGTCGGGCCGGCTGGGACAGTCGGCGATAATAATGGATTGAGTAGTGTGATTTGGGATGAGTAGAAAAAGAGTAGACAACATACGTCTTGTAGAGCGAGAAAAACGCATATGACCAGAAAGCAGCTTAATACCTATATATTAGCACTCTAAGAACTAAGACGATTTATTAGCAAAATTTTACATCTCTCAAGTCACAAAAACTGTTTATATGCTCCAGGAAAAGAAAAAGAGTAATTTTGCACCTTTCCGCTGTGAAACTCACGTGATTGGCAGCTGTACCTACAGAAACATCTCCCCACGGACCTCACTCTTCCATCAACAATTTCCTTACTTTATCGAGGCTGAGCTCCATCGGGCCCAACTGATCTCCATATGCACCACCTTCCACTATCACCATTGCTATTTAACGCGCTTCGGGCGGGTTTTTCTGCGTAGCATCAGGACAAGAATCCGGGCGTCGAGACTCGTCGCGACGACGTGTCGTTCGCCCGGATTAGCACTAGCTTTTGATGGCCATGCAGCGTCCTTCATCCATATCTGGAAGTTCAATGTCAGAAGAGGGAAGGCCATGGAATTTATTCAACGTGTTGTCCAATGTTCGAGCCAGTCACTGGATGTTCTTCATTGCATTGCTCTTACGACAGGAATACAACGGCGAAGGATTTTCGGGGAATAAATAATGAGGCAACTGATGCCATCATAACTCACTACGTGGTATGCAAGGCGACCAAACACTGTCTCGGACAGGACGAGGCAAGCTGGCAGACTAAAATCTCACTCGGTGGTTATTGTTTATTGTAAGCAGGTTTTGCAAGTTAAGGCATCTGACCGGTGCTTTTCATAGCCTTAACCAAGGCTGTGGGCTGTTGTGCTTTCTTACTGTGTCGCGGATGGGTGATCTCGGAGATATACTTCCTATCTCAACAGGGCAGCTGCGATATAATAGCTAAGGATCTCCGCAAAGCCTTTTTCAGTATTCCAATTCCCATGTCAAATCGCTACTGCAGGAATATTGTCATACAAATATCCTCTATGTCATCCTCCGAACAGCATGAGTGAGATAGCCGCAGCAATACGTGCATCTCCATATGCATATCTACGTCTATCTTGGCACCCAATGATCATTTACCATCAACCTTCAGCAGTATCACTAGACCTCATTCATCACGGGTTTTCATGGCTGTCGCATATGCCCATGCCTCGACGAGGCTGTGGCTTCCTTGTTACATTTTAATTGGATTGGAAAATTACACGTCCATTTTACCACATGCCATGCAATATACCTTTGGATCGGTCTGGCTATAGTGGTGGCTGGTAGACGTTGGTGCCTTCCCTTTCGACAGGGAAAATCATGAGATATGTGAATGAGTCTAGCAGTAGATGTTCGCTCGCTTCGTACGATCTTGGGCATGAATTTCATGAGCAATGAGCATTGACCTTCCTCGTGTTAGTCACAGCCAATTCTCTCTGCTGCAACATAAATATAAAGCTCGCCCATCATCTCGTGCTTCTTGTTGTCTTCATTGTGTCCCACAACAGTATTCCACTACGCCATCCGATCCAGATTTAAGTTCAACGGCCGGTCATATCCTATTCCCGTGGTTATTTATATCATAAGCCTGATGAACCCGCGAGAATCGGATAATCAAGATTGGGTCACCGTAACAGAAACGACCATGGCTGGTTGCAACGCGCCAAACAACGACCCAGGGGAGAAACATACCTCCGATGAGGGTGCTGAAGTTCCCAAGACGGAGACAAAGGGTGCTGATAAAGACGCTTCCAGCAGTGACAAAGCGTGAGTGGTGCAGACGTCTCAAGTTTCGTGGCTGAATCCTAATACAGAGACGGAAGACTTTCTACTCATGCGTTACAAGGCCACAGTCGCATTCCCAAGATAGAGCCTTGTCACCCGCCTCGCTTACGCGAAGGGGGATGTTCAGGCAGCCATTATACAATCTCCCCACCACACTCTTCTCCACAAGGATCGAGTCTGGATGCGGTAAAGGCGATTCCAAGGAGCCTTACTGGGCTAGGGCCATCAATTGTTTCTGGATCTCCACCTCATCTAACCATCGCCGAGATTGAAGAATGGGAGGCTATCTGCAATTATAAGTTTGATCTTCGCAATCGCTCTGCGTTTGAAGAAATTCCGGATCCACTAAGCTCTCGGGAATCCGAGGACCTTGAAGACTCAGAGGATGAACTGCACTCCGAGCTTGATAGTAAACTAGACGCCGAGGAAGAGGAAGAAGAACCACTGCCAGAGCCAGGCCGGCGCAACTCATGATTTTATTCTCTCTCTCTCTCTCTCTCTCTTATATATATCTCTCTCTCTNATCTCTCTCTCTTCTCTCTCTCTCTCTCTCCAATGTCCCACCCCCGCTTCAAAATATCCCTTGCTACACATCTCACCTCATCCCCCTCCTCCCCGACCCCTGCACCTATTCTACTTGTATCATCCCCCAGAAGCGCACCCGAATCTGCTGCGAGATCTACCCAGCGATCCCTTTCTCCTTTCGTAATTCCCGCTTCGTACTTTCGTAATCTCACCACCTATTGCGTACATGTATTGTATGCATGGCACGTACGAGAAGGGACTAGCTTATTACATACGTGGCATGGTCAATTACCAATGTAGTATGCGAAATTTGGGCTATTGTATACTAGACTTACTTGGAATAGAGAAATCGGAAAGATTCGAAATCGCAAGGAAAAAAGAAAAGAAAAAAGGAAAAAAAAAAAAAGAGATAAGCAGAAAGCCCGCCCTATTAGCTCTCTTGTTTTTTTTTCCCCCCATAGCACCGAAGGTTCGGTTTTAGAAACACTTAGTTGAATCGAGTTAGCGAGATCGTCACGCTGATCTTTGTTCAAACGGGTCCGAGAGTTTAGTGGAAGCTAAAGAGAAAAGAAACGATAAAGTTGAAACTTTTATTCCCTCATGTTGGATGGGCGAACTTTAACATGCTAAGTAAGGTCTTTTGGACATTTTCTTTCTCATGGTATGGGCAAGAAAGTGATAAATTATCAAGTTAAGATCAGAGAAGATATCTTGTTTGTTAGATTCTAGTATTTGCAGAATCAGAGGGGGGTATCATAACATACACCCAAAAAGCATAACACTCCCTCCGCCCCTTGTGCTTTTCTATTGAGAAAAAGCCGTCCATCACTCATACTATACTCATTCACATTTTCGTCTCAGAAAGCCCTCAATCATATACCCCTCACACAAACTCCCCGCAACCCCTAATAACCATCAGTCCTTTCCTTCACGCACCTTAAACCTTCAGCCCCAATCCTGCCCGCCATCCTCACCACGAACCACAGCCCTTCAATCACCGAGACGCACGCGAAAGTAAGTAGAGTAGAGAATAGGTGAGATCGAATCAAAAAAGGTATCCATTGCTATCCTTTGCGCCTTATCAACCAACGAAAGAAATCAAAAGAATCCGAGACCAAAAACAAAGAAATAAGGCAATCCCAAAACAAATTGGTCTTTCCTCTTTCTCGTGCATGCGAATATAAAGTAGTAACCTTCTATGTTGTTTTGGGATTCTCAAAGCTCTGACGCCGCATGCTTTTTTCTTGATCACAAATAAACTAGCATTGGACACATAAGCCTTTAAGAAAAGGCATCGACAATAAATTTTGAAAATCCAGATAAAGCAAACGTGGCGAGATGGTATTGGGGTATTGTGCGCCAGGGTATATATCTAGCCTGTGTGTACTTGCACAACAAGGCTTTTAAGGAAATAAAGAGATAAAAGTGGGTATGGACACTCTTTAAGAACGAGGTGAATGAGGTGAACGCGGAGGCCCAATCGGACCCGGGTATCCTGAGTTTGTAGAATGAGAAGTTGAGGGCCGACCGCTGTCGTTCGATGCCCTCACACCATGTCTTGGAGTAACATCACCAGGATGCTGGAACTGAGACAAGGGTTTATGTTCGATACTGCTACCAGGCCCAAAATGACGAGTTGGCCAAGGTGTAGATTCAGTATCTTTATCGTCTGATAGATTGACAGCGCTATCATTCCATAGGTTACGATCAGCATTAAAACTTCGGGTTGATTCAATAGAGACCAGAGAAGATTTCGATACGTTGCTGGAGCCCATAAAGAAGGATCCTGCAGGGGATTGTGAACTGTTCTTGCGACGGTCGAGGAAAGACGAGAGGGATGGAATGCCTCCTGGCTTTCTGAGCTTGTCAAAGATTGTGCTTCTCTCTCTGGCAGCATCGTCACCGAAAGACAATTTAGTCGGAGAATCCGTGGAAACAGGCGCTGGAGCATGCTGTAGGACCTTTGAGTCGAAGTATTGGAGCGATTCTTCAAATGAATCAGACTTTGGTCGGGGAATGGCGCCCCTCACGGTAGTTGTCTCAATACCGGCAGATGCTAGGCTGGAATTGAGAAAATCAATGGCATCTCTAACTCCACCAGCATTGTTGCGGGTGAATGACCAGAGTAAAGTCAAAGTGGGTCCACCATCTTCAGTACGCTCGTTTGCATCCTCTTTCACATGAACATCAACGACGTATTGTGTCTTAAACATTGGAATCAAGCCGCCAAGGAACTCCGGAGACTCAAGATATTGCACAAGCTGTGGTATGCGGGCAAGGACAAGCTCGTGACTATCTGGAACCATGCCCAAAAATTCATCAACACATTGAGGAACCTGCCATTCAGGGCCGGTGATAGTAACATCATCACTCGCTTGCTCGGTGCTGGGGAAAGTAATCTTGCAGTTCCACTTCTTTTCTAGCTCCTCAAGTTGACCAAGACGAGCGATGAGCTGTCTATGGTATAACCTGTCGACATTAACGATTTGGTTTGTGAATTCGGAATCGACGCGATCGACCATCTCCAAAATCTCCGATTTTACAAGCTCCAGGTTCTGAGCATTTCGCGCAGGTGTGCGGCAGATCACATTGTCAACCTTGATATCATCTTCATCACGGCCTTGGCCACCTCGATCCATAGCATTGGAGAATTTGACAAATACAGAGTGTTTCTTCATGATCCGCTGGATATGTTGACCACCAATTCCAATGATCCGCTTATGGTATTGGTCAGGCACATGAAAGGAGATCGAAGCTGGCATTTCTTGCTCAACTAGCAGAAGTCCAGATTTCATCGAGCTATAACTGTTCGCACAAACATCAATGTTGAAGTTGTACTCATTGAACCCGTCAAACATGATTTGCACGCTGCCTAAGTGGTTGTTAGCATGTGGTTCTAAAGGAGTATACAAGCCACTTACTTTGGCCCATGATCTTATTTATCTTGCCATTCTTCTTTCCACTGACGAATTCCTTATGCTCATTTGCAAGCTCAATTTTGACTCTGATTTGATATACAGAACGCGTTACAAATGGAATTTCTGCAATCACACTCAACGCAGCTTTCACAGCATCATCCGAACCAGTGATCGAGAATGTCAGCTTGTCGAAAGTTATATCAGCACCCGAGTTGGCAACGACGTCACAAATCATATTTCTGATAATAGTGGGCGTAGGGCCCTGCATATTATCGGTCTGTTGGATCCACCATGAAGCACTATAGAATTGTCCAGCCTATGATTATTAGTGGCATAGACGATTGGATCTTGAGACGAGACATACTAGAGACATGATATCCCGAACTGTACGCTCCACATGGAGGCCTTCAACGCCTTGGATTCGGATCATACTTCGTTGAGAAGCTAGTGGAGGGAACTGAACAAATGTGCCGTTCGTTTCCATAATCTTGCGAACCTTGTCTAATCTACCTAGAAGAATGCTATCAATCTTAGGGGCGGAAATAGAAGCGTCTTTCATGAAAAGTCTAAGCTCCCGGACAAGCTGGTGAATTTTTGATTTGGCGATAGCAATATTCTGCGGAGTATCTCCCGTGATATGGATCTCCTCGGGATTTCGCTGTTTAGCACCTTTCGGGCAATATTTGTAAACCCGAGAGAAGGGGGGGGGAAAGTAAATAGCTGTGTTAGTTGCCGACTCGATGAGCTTGATATTCTTTCGAGATCGACCACAGAGAACTGTATGCATTGAAAGTTCGATCATCGTGGCATCTGTAACGCGGCCAAGCTAAAACTATGTTAGAAATCTTTGAGGCAGGTAAATATGTGATATTACTAACCAGCACGTCAATGAAAATCAGGATTCTTGTCTTAGCGTGTTCTGTGCTCTCCATATCTCCATAAATTGCTACTCTCCAACGTTGATCTCGCCCAGCTTCTCCATTACCGTTCAACCTGTCGACGGGAGATAGGAACTTCGGGCCGAGCAGAAAGATGTCAACACCACAAAATGAGGCAATGAAATCGAGTTGGCCCATTATGTTAGACTTGAGGGCCGTGGCGGCTGCATCAAAGACCAGCTCGCCATTGATATCTATAATCGCACAGCGCTACCTCACATAAGCATAGTAATATCACCAGGACTTCTTTCGAATCTTACCAGAGACAATGGAGTATCATTGAGGATAGTTTCTCTGCTCTTATGAACCAGTTCCGGGCTTCCCGAAAGACATACATTTGCAACTTGTCCCTTGACACGTTTGGGCTCAGAAGCTTTCAAGTGAGCTTCAATCGTAAAGGGGTTCTTCGTGATCTCTTCGCACAGCCTTCTCAAGTTCTCTACATTCTCGTGGTGGACGGGAAGTTTGTATATCGGGACGTCATCGGGCGCGTCTTCGGCGTGAGTCCATCGGAGGACTGCACCCGGAGAAGCATAGACAATATCCTCAGTATTTGGTCCCGCGAGATCCGAAGCAAACGGGACGTTGAAGGAATAATGGAGGATACATTCGGCTGGAGATGCTGGGAGAATGGGAGAAGCCCCTGGATTGATTGTCGGCTTCTGATGAGGCGGCACGCCGGGCATATTCATTCCAGCATTGGGACGCGACATGCCAAAACCAGGGCCGGTCCAGTGTCGCATGTTGGCTAATTTATTCATGGTGTCGAGGCCGGCCAGAGATGAGGAGCTGTATCGTGGAGAAGGGTGCGTGGTCCGCGGCGAGAAAGGTCGAGAGGTCTCCGTCGTCTGGGGCTGATAATGTAAGCGTCGAAGCGAAGTCACGATCTCGGACTCGTGTGCGTGCCGAGCGCGCAGAAGAGGAGCGTGTCGCCAAAAGACGAAAACGAAAAAGAGGAAGAAGAAGAAGAAAAAGAAGAGGAGGAATGACCACGCCCAAAGGGGATCCCCACCGATGCGACTCTTGGTGGGACTGGAGTACGGCAGGTCAATGGAATGGGTATAGATATCGCGGATTGCGAAGTGCAAAGATGAGGTGAGGTGAGGGTGCAGTTGCAGGGGGGATGGAAAACGAACTCAATTGGAACGACAGGGAAGTCCGAGATGCCTCTCAATATAAGTACCTTAGGTATAATACGGAGATCCGGGAGCAATGGTAAGCCCTGATGATATCATGCAAAGTTATGAGAGCATCCGGTCTTGCCTATGTATACGTAGCGTAGCCCTAGGTACAGCTCTACGCATCATCTCTTCGCCATTATCCATTTTACAGTTCTGGTGGTCCACCGGTGGTTCTTCGCGTAGACATAGTGTTACGAGGTATCTGGCAGGATGTCATGAAGGAACTTTTGATTTTCTTATATTATTCTTCGTAACCCTACTATATGCACATCTATATTTATTCTTACTGTGTAATACTACTAGTTAAGGATGAGTTCGTAAAAGAACAGTAGAACTTTGTTGAGGCTAGCTAGACTGGGCTGATGCACTTCATTCGATCCAATGACTTCATAATTCTCCCAATCTCAACCTCAAGTAACGTATGGTAAATTTCCCGCATACTTAGGATTCAATACAAATCAAGGTATTCTGATCACAAGTGGTGAAAATTTGCTGACGGTACATTATATTGTATTAATAGTCTATCCTGCCCCCCATTTTTTTTGCAGGCCCTCATCGAGATTAGGTAATGCCAATAAAGTCTCAAGGAACTTTGCTCATAGTAAAATTTGATCTCAGATTGTCCCAGAAGACTGATCTTCGTGCCTCGTACTAGGTACTCCTTCCAATATGAAACCCCTCCCCAAATGATACAAAACCAACGGCTTTACCTATAAACCTCTCTCCTATTATTATCTGCATACACAAATACAGACGCTTCCCTAGGTCTTTCGATGAAGGCAATTTCTGCCGGTCGTCTTTCGGCTTCATAGTATCTACCATCTTCAGGTGCTGCCATGTATTCTCTCCTAGGAGTTGGTTCGATAGGTCGAACACTATATTCTCGCTGTGATTGGGGAATCACCTCTCGGCGAGCCTCTGGGCGCACACTAGCTGCAAATTCTTGTGGCGCCTCAGGTCGAACACTTTGTAGTCTTCCAACATATTCCCGTGGGATCTCATATCTGACAGGTTCCGTGCGATTAGGAGCTGGTGGACCTCTAGAAAGATACTCTCGTGGTGCTTCTTCAAAGTGGCTCATCTGACGTCTTTCAGGGGCCCCTCTAATTTGTACATATTCCTCATCAGGTGGTGCCATGGCGGTCGGACGGACCGAGTATTCTCGTTGACGGTAAGATCGGTATTCCGGAGCATAATCTGGTTGGGTAACAACTCGTCGCGGAGCGACGAAAGCGGGCGATGGTTTCCTGTACAGCACGCCATCTTCTTCATATGCTTCCACAGGTACGCGTCCAGATGCTGCTCTCGTCGGAGCTCGTTCATAGTAAACATCTTCGCGCTGTCGAACTGGTGGGGCAACCGACTGTCGCATAGTTGATGGGGGGTTAGGATCAATGTACTCACGGCCATACTCATCTACTACAATACGGATGGGTTGACGAGGTGGCCCCATTGGTATGGGCGACCTCCTCTCCCCCATAATAGGTGACCGAGATCGCTCCCGATTAGCATCAGGACGTACACTGGCTCTGGGGCCATCTCTATAATATATTGGCTCTGGACGTCGTTCTACAATGGCACGCGACACTGCACGAACTGGACGAGCTACGGAAGGCTCGTATGCATAGACAGCTGGTGATTGTGGTCGTGTCGCATAATGACCAGTGCTCACACGACGATACTCACCCTCATCGCGTTCCAGACGTTGGTAAGCAGGTTGCGGTCTCCGAATCTCTTGATACCGGTTGTTGAATCCTTCGTAGATCGGAGGTGGTCGGACTTCTTTGTAACGTTCTGCTACACGCTCCTGGATTTCCACCACAGGTTCATATCTAGGTTCATCGTAATTGAGCTCCGCCGCATACTGCCCGCTGTAGTGTTGCCTTTTTTGAGGTCGTGGTAATGGCGCTACACCAAACGGCGAAGGCGACTGAGGTTCCGGCTTAATATACGGGGAGTCAGGAGTATCTACATTCTCCTTGCTAGAATCTTTGCGCTTCTTCTTCTTCTTTTCCTTTTTCTTCTCGGATCCCTTACCACCTTTCGGGGAGCTATCCGCACTCGATATGCCAAAAGGCTGATTCCGCAAAGCAGAGACTTGTGCGGGTTGTGCTCCATCTTCAGAAACACGTTCACGAACAACAGGTGGATTTCTTGCTGTAGCAAGAGGGGAAACCCGGGATGGTTGTGGTGCAATTGGTGACAAGTTGTGAGCGCGAATAAGAGGGGACTGGGGCCTCGGAAAAGTTTGCTTTAGAATTTGGTCAGTTGTTTTTCGGACAGTTGCCTGATCGGCAAGCTGGCGAAAGGACATGCATGAAGATTCTGAGGAACGCTGGAGTGTACTGACTGGTCCGGGTACCTTTGACTGACTTGGCTGGCTGCTTGTATTTGACACATCCCTAGCCACTGTGTCAAGTGGTTTGGCTGATTCCATACCGCCTATCTTCGGGGATTGGTTATTGGGGGGCGGAATCTGTACTTCCAAAGACATCGGCTGTGGCTGCAAATGCGGCTGCGGGGCTAGATAATTATTATGGGATAGTGAAGTACCAGTCATAACAACATCTTGGTCTCTAATTTGACTTTTGGCAGACATCTCACCAGGACGCTCGTCAAGAGATACAAAACTATTTTGAGAAGGTGTATCGTGCTGACTAGAATAAAATGTATTCTCATCAAAAGAATCACTCGCAGAGGTACGAGCCCCAACAGATGGCTCAGCTTCTGCAGAAGTGGAGGGTTGAACAAGTGAGAGAGCTTTTGACAAAACTTCAGAAAGATCGAAATTTGGAAGAGACTCAGACGTCTGAAGCGCAGCTTTTGTAGCTTGACGCTGTTGTTCAATTTGATGCCCCAAAGCCCTTTCTATTCTCTGCCTTTGCAGTTGTATCTCAGCTTTTATCAAATCATCGGACTTTTCTAACAAGATGGGATTAATCTCTGCATTAGAGGCTTTCGGCGTGTATGCGCTTGTCACAGACCGATGATTAATCGGCGACTTATTATGATATGCGGAGAATTCGTCGTAGTGGATGCTAGATGTAGAGCGTGCGGGTTGCAATACGTGTGGTGTAGATAGAGGAGAGGAGACGTTGCGCAACGAACTGTTCTCTTTCGCAAGATGAGGTACTTTTATTTTAGCATGGCTTCCCGCGAGAATAGAATCATGGAAGTGTAGGATTTTTTGGTACTCCGATATCTCACAAAGATCATCTGCTGTCAGCGCAACGCCATTTGTAAAAGACATAATAGCAAAGGCCCCTTGAGCCATGATACGAAACGTGAGCGCGAATTATTTAATGATATATGCGAAAGGAAAACGGTTGTAGAGATGAAGCCAGAAATATTCACTGGTACTCAATGCGTGCTCAAGTAGCTGAATGAGCGACAAACATGGGATGTGGTGCAAAATAAATACAAGATTCTAGGAAGGAGAAGGTTTGAAAATCGATGATTTAGGTTCGTCAGGTCAGGGCTGATATGTGTACGGGAGACTGAACGACACAATTGTACCGAAATTACAATTTGTCATAATACTCGATGTGATTGGTTGGGCCTAGAAACATAGCAATATTGTTACCAGTGTGCTAGTAGCTTGTTATTCTATCTATGTACAAAGCTACGATACAAAAAGGCAAGGCTGGGGCTTAGGCCCTATGCTTGCCAATACCATAATGTATTCACATGATAATACCGCTACGATATTGCATTCTTCTCTTAAAAATACATACTCGGAGATTAAATGCTGTTACATCCGGAACGAAAAGAAAAGAAAATAGTTTAGATATAAAGCACATAGAGCAGAAACATAAATAAAACCGGCACACTAATAAAGCTTGCATGTCAATGGGCATATCTATAGGCATGTTGGTGAACACATAGAATAGGTCCATAGACTGTAAACAACGTTCGTAAAATGTGAAAGGTGTTGGTAAGCTTCAGGGGGATTGCAATCAATCAAAGAGTGAGAATTCGATAGTCTGTAAATATAGTTATTGAAGTCTAGAGCTAGGAGAGATATGGGAGGAGGACCCCTTTATATACCCAAGGGGTGCCTCCTGGTGAATCCTATTGATTCACCAGCTAGCCCTTGTCAATCTCCCATATTCACCCATGGGGCCCAAAGGGGCAATGGGTGAGGCTATTCCTACCCATTCGACCTATGTGACTCATATATTCCCACAAAAGGAAAGCAATAACGTATATTGTAAAAATAATAAATGGGAATAATGAAAATAGATGGAAGTCAAAGCAATCGTAATATCTAAAGGGGCCATGCTTTCGATATTATTGCCTCGGGTATAAGGTTTGTTGGTTTAAGCCTAAGTATAAGGCAACAGTAGTTACCTCCGCACGACCTAACAATATCGATTTTTGTAGGAATAGCAAGAACATACATAGATACGCATAGGCCAATTTCGTCCACTATTTCTCGGTCACGTACAGGTAGATATTTCAGCGAGCCTTGGTCTCCAACGTCAGCTCCACTCTCCAACGTCAGCTCACTATAACTCCTCCTATGAATTGGATTTTGTAATCTTTCATTTTCTTTGGATATTGGATTATCATATGTGTTGAACTGTGTCAATTATTCTGCAAAAATCCCCTGGCTTGGTGATATCAAAGGTCAGATCCTACCACTTTTCTCTGCCAAAGGAGTTATGGCACAACGACAGCAACGACCGGTGTTTTTCTTTGATATTGACAACTGTGTGAGTAGTCCCTCTTCATTCACTATAATTACTGACGAGCTTGAGAGATAGCTTTATCCTAAGAGTTAGTATTTGGTTCTTTAGTACCTCTTTTCTACTAACACGATAGGCATGAAAATCCATGACCTCATGTCAGAGTTGATCGCAAATTACTTCAAGACACATCTCGGCTTGACGCAAACAGAATCTGCCAATCTTCAGAAGCGGTACTATCAAGACTATGGAGGATCGATTCGAGGACTAGTGCTGCATCACAAGATTGATGCTCTTGAATACAATAGACAGGTCGATGACGCATTGCCATTGGATCAAATGCTGTCTTCTGACGCCAATCTTCGGCAGCTTCTTGAGGGCATTGACAAGAGCAAAGTTAAACTCTGGTTATTTACCAATGCCTATAAAACTCACGGGGAAAGAGTCGTTAAATTACTTGGCGTAAAGGACCAGTTTGAAGGCATGACTTACTGCGACTTTGCTCAGCAGCCGCTTATTTGCAAACCACAACCCGAGATGTTTGCGAAGGCAATGAAAGAAGCTGGAGTGCAGGATGTCAAGAATTGCTTTTTTATTGGTAAGCTTTTTTTCCTGGACGACGGCGGAGGAAACCCCAAAGCTAACCTAGAGCAGATGATTCTGCGTTGAATTGTCAAAAGGCTGAAGAGATTGGCTGGACTACAATACATCTTGTAGAGGAAGGAGGTTCGCCTCCTGCCAAACAGGCTTGCAAATATCGTATTAGACATTTAGGGGAGCTGAGATACCTTTTCCCACAGTTTTTCAAGATACAAAAGACACTCCCCCTAAAGAAAGACCTTGTCCCAAATATTTCCAACGTGGGGAGATAACCATTATATTGCCGTTTGACGTCTGATGCGTCTAGAGAACTGTCCTCACGAGATATGATAGAGGGATGATAGACCATTAGGTAGAGATAGGCACCAGCATAGATAGAACCTAACGAAACTCCATCCTCATGCCTTGTATAATCCCGAGAATACTCCCTATGAGATGCACCAGTGGGTATGCCCCAAACTACAGTTTTCAACAAATTATGCCAAATGCTGCAGCGCACTTAATATTTATTATGTCCACCTTCAAGGTCTCTTCACACTCCGTATGACGTTATCCAATCGCGCCTGCACAGCTTCTTTCTCCTTGACTGCTTCCTTTCGTCGGTCCTCCTCGATATTTAGTTCTTCCTCCAACTGCTTAATCGTTTGTTCTTGATCTTTCTCGCTATTTTCAAGTCCCGGTAACATGGATATCAGATACTCGATTTGTTGTTCTTTGAAAATAAGATCCTGGGCCAATTCGCGTTGGCCTGCCTTGAACTCAGCTGAAGGGTGTGGTTCAACTTGGAGTGATTAGTCAAAATCAGTATGACATTGAGAGCTTCTTCATACCATCTTGGTCTTCTAGATCTGGTGGTTCCCCTTCTTTTTTCTCCTTCTTTCGCACAACATCGGTTGGTCCCAGGGTTTCAAGATCGTGATGTTTGTGGATGTAGTGCAGGCACGCTACAAATTGAGTCGCTAGCTGTCATAGGTCAGGAATGCATTGTTGAACTCGAGTATTGATATCTTACCTCGTCGACAGCATCTTGGAGTTGCGTGAGACGATCTCCCATTGCGAGAAGTTGAGACGTTGCGACGAGGCTGAGGACAACGTGAATGAAGAATGAAGGTTTTAAGAGGCCAAGCGAGACGAGCGCCAATCAGAAATAGTGTCAGCCTTGAACGAATCCGAAAAGGGTTCATCTGAATTCTGTATGAATCAAACTAATAAGACGGCAATAAAATCCCATCAACTCTACAACCAGGGATCTAGTAGTTGCTTGTCAACCTTCCTAGGTATTTCACAAACTGTGCATCTGAAACAAGATCACTAATCATCTGCAAACGCAAGTCGCCTTCTCAATGCTCCTAAGCCGTTTTCCATGGTACATCCGCAGAAGTTACCAGTACCTCCGCAAATACTCTACAAACGCTACCATCGAAGAGTCAATACTTCCCGATCCACAAACTTTCAACCATCATGACCTGCCCAGTTTTCTGGAATATGCCAAACGCATTGAGATGGACCAAGAAAGCACTGTCTATAGAGGGACTCACTACGAGTACACGGTTCAAATAGCACTCAAACGTCTTGGGATCTTCTTACAACACACGGGCGGAAAATCTGATAGTGGAATTGATCTATTGGGAACATGGTCTCTGCCAAATAACCCCCAGCCCCTGAAAGTCTTTGTCCAATGCAAGGCACTGGCAGAGAAGGTTAAACCTTCAGTTGCTCGTGAGCTAGAAGGGACCTTTGCAGGTGCACCTCAAGGCTGGAGAGGAAGTGGTGTGCTGGCCCTACTTGTTACACAGAAAGCTGCAACGAAGGGTGTAAGAGAGGCATTAGGACAAAGCAGATGGCCGATGGCATATGTACTTTGCAATTCCAAAGGCAACATTTTTCAGATGATGTGGAATAAGACAGCAAAGGAACAAGGTTTGGAGGGCCTAGAAGTAGGATTAAGATACACGGGCGGGGAACAAACCGAGAAAGAGATAGTTTTGACATGGAAAGGAGCTATTCTCAATGAGTAAGTCTCGGGGTTTGGCCCGATGGACTCGATAATAACACACTTATAAACCCCGTCGTTTGCTGTGAATGTTTCAGCACTATGACAATCACGGCTATGACTATGGATGGCTTGCTAGTTTGGTCGGCGGATGACAGCATTCTGTACTTCTATGCTCATGTGGAAGACCCATGGGTTACCACCTCCCTACCCGCATCATGCAAAAGAACTGCAGCTTCTTCTACGCTACTTCTTAATCATACTTTCATTTCATATAAGCACTGCGAACCCCCACCATCCGCATAACTCCAAGCCAGTCAAGATGTGCTATCAAGTCATACAAATCTTCGATTGCGGCCACAAAAGCGAATCAACACTAGTTATGTGCAAGAAACCAACAAGCGAATGTGGTGGTGTCTTCGTAAGACAGAATCTTGAAGATGTGGAGGGACCTTGTCCAGTAGGCAAGCCGAATAATGAATCATCTCGTACTAAGTGTCAATAGTCATGCCAACGAGCAGCGAATACGCGAAAAACAGGGACCGATGTTGATGATGAAGGGTATTGGTCTTAGGAGATCCGTTCAGTGGTTGGAACGGTGTGTATGCAGTTTGCTACTATGAGAGGACATATTGTTGAGATGCAAAAGCTTGGTGATTTGTACATGAGTGTCGAGAATTTCCGCCAGCTTTTCAACATCTACCGAGCTAGTCATTTCATCCCCCAATAACGAAGAATCAGTCGGCCATGGCGCTGTCGTTTGAATTATGGCCATTTGCAACCATGTATCTTTGACTTGATCTCCAGGTCCAGTTTCAACAACCCCATTCATAATTTTTAACAACGCCCAAAACGGAACCCTCCCCTTTGTTGCTGAACTCCTGCAGGTCCCAGAATTTCACAGCTGGGAACAAAATTAGCCCTATATCTCTCGATTTGAAAGGCATATACTAACTCTTGCAAGTATCAAGGGACACTCAGGCTGATCATCTAGCGCTGTTACAATCCTAAATATGTTCATATTTCCATTGGATGCAGTGGATGGAAAATCGACGATGAGAGTAAGTCTACCAATAATCATGCTTCGGTTTATAAGATGCAGAAAGGTAAAGCTGTCATTACGACTGGACACTATGATCAGGCGGCAGCGAAATAAAATAAACTCTATAAATTACTCAGGTCCTTTCATCTTTCTACTCTTCATATCTGGTGATCTCATACATTGGAACTGCTAGCTCTACTCTAGTTGAGTGTTCAACCCGAAACAGCCAGAGCAAGGTCTCATCCCCAGATACTTAGCTAAAGAAGCTCACTACACAGACCCTTTATATCTACCATGAGTCCAAAAACTCCTCCACCCTCCTAGCAAAAACCTCCGCAAACTGGAACAAGAACCCATGTCCCGAGTCGGGAAAGAGCTGCAAGTGCGCATTCGGAATCTTCTCCCACAACACATAACTATTGATCGGATGAATCATCACATCATGACCATTGGCGATCAAAACCGGGACGTCAATCTCGCCCAGCCGATCATAACTCCCTTCTGCAGCGAATGCCCTATCGTCCGCTTTCGTGAAGGCTTCCACCAGAGCCAAGACCCCCGCTCTGTCCTCTGTAAGTCCTTCAGATACATAGCCAACTCTGTCTTCGCCGCTCGTTTCCTTGGTCCGTTCATGGATGCGAGACCACCACGCCCGTCCTGCCGCCTGGCTTGCAGCCGAAGGGCCAAAAAACAACCAGAGAAACGCATCGACGGTCAAAGTAGGTTGTCCGGCTGTTTTGAACACATTTTCACGGTCCTCGGGCTCTCTCACGCCTTCACCAGCCGTGGGCTGCGTTCCAGTAAGAATCAGTTTCCGGACTAGGCCTTTATTTGCATGCAGGAATACTAGAGGTGCGACTATACCCCCCTGGCTGAAACCGAGGAGATCAACTTCGGTTATGGAAAGCAGAGAGAGGAACTCGATGACATGTTGGGCCATTTTGAGCATGGTGTTATCGACGGGGCCTGTAGAATGCCCAATTCCGGCATTGTCGAAGAGAATCACGGGACGTTTGGTGGCTATGGTATTCACGAGTAGAGGATCCCAGTGGTCGATTGTGCCGCGGAAGTGGTGGAGAAACAGGAGGGGCACACCGTTGGAAGGCCCAAGACGGCGATAGGCAAATTTTATGCCAGAGCTCGAGGTGACGAACTGGGTTTTCACAGTTTGGGCAGTTGGAGTGGCCATATTGGGTTTTAATGAGGGGTTCTTGGATGTTTGATTATGTGGTTTGTGGTTGGGGTTCGTTTGTGGGGGTTTTCCTTCTCCTTTTATACTTGAAAGAAACATCTTGTCAGTCGCCGCGGACTCAGATCTTTCAGTCACGGGGGAATTGATTGCAAATCCACTCGGTCACAATGTGAGTACGTCGAATAGCGTCGCGGAAGTATTGTGGAAGATATATAATTGGATGAAGCAATAAAGTAATCAAGTCCCCTACGGAATAGAAGATTACAAAACACCACTTTGCAGCGTGAGTGGCTGGGAAGGGGGGAGCAGGAGAACAGAATATGTAAAGTAATCATGAAATCGCGGGGGTTTTTATATCTATACATGTACATGAAGAAATGAGGGATATTTATTAAAAGCTTACTGGTGACATTTTTTCAGCGATTTGAAATCCTCACTTATGACACCAGAATTATACAGTTGGATACAATAGCATCCTATAGGCCTTAATACATCAATAATCGATCAGGCCTTGCCGCTGCGCTTGTGAGAATATAGATAGGCTATTCTCATCTGATATGTACTTTTCTATATCTCCAGGTCCTATCTCAACATGTCTTCTGGTAATTTGGAGAGGGGGCTTGATTGTTGCTGAGAGGCCTTATACAGATATACTATCAGATAATAGTCGTACTCAAGATCTTAAAGACCGCGATTCACTAGGCGGCTAACACCTGATGCCAGATATTACTTCTGACACCTTAGCACACAAGGTTTATAGAGGATCCACATCACTGGATGTAGGTGAAGGGTGATATCTCATAATGACCACCTATTACTGTATTCTAACCGCCCGTTTCTGACCGCACAGATTCTGACCACCCTTGTTCTGGCCATCGAGATTCTGACCATGTACCAGTATGCCGGAGGCCTACTGCTGCTGCATAGGACTTTCGCATTCGGATTGAAGGGCAAAGCGAGATGATATGGTGGATGAAAAAGATACGGTGGGTTTCTGTTTCTGTCATCAGTAGGGTTGGGCAAATGCGCCAAACATCTCCCCTGCTGGAGAACGTCAACCATTAACGTCTCATTTCCATTTCTTACTCTAACTCAAGAAATAATAAGTAAGCAAAGAAATGGCATGACATAATAACAACGAACACTTCTTTGAATAACTAACTTTACGGGTATTCTTCGGGTCCACTTCCCTCCAATCAAGTAAATTAATGCCGATAATATTATTGGCCCGATTCTAACGTCCGCAGGGAAATGCCTCTATTCACAACCAGAATTCTCCGACCAGTATCCATAATAGCCCAGCTCCTGACCTATCAAAAACGCATCATGTCATCCACCGCAGCCAAGCCTATCTTCTTTGGCCCCTTCGAGGTCACCGACCAAGTAATCCCCATTTGGCCCTTCTCAAATCAAATCAAGCTCCCTAACCCGCCGTCCAGGTCTTCTATTCCAACGCCCTCTGCTACGGCCTCGTAAATATCAAGCCCATCCTACCCGGCCACGTGCTCATAATCCCGCACCGCGCCGTGCCTCGCCTCACAGACCTGACGCCCCCAGAAATAACATCCATCTTCAGCACCGTACAGAAAGTACAACGCATGCTCGCCTCCCGCTATTTCGCCGCTTCCGCTTCCGCTGCCGCTGCCAACCCCCTCACCCAAGGGAGCTTCAACGTCGCGATACAGGACGGGCCGGAGAGCGGACAGACGGTGCCTCATGTCCATTGCCATATCATTCCCCGACCGCGCGGGGATACGGTAGGAGATGAGATCTATGACCGGTTGCAGAGTGAGGAGGGGAATGTGGGTGGCGGGCTGTGGGATCTGGAGAGGCCGAAGCAGGCGGGTAAGTTCCCGAATATCGAGGAGGATGATAGGAAGCCTAGATCTAAGGAGGAGATGAATAAGGAGGCGGATATGCTGAGGGAGAAAATGAAGGAGTTTGAGGCTGATGGGGCTTGAGGAATGAGAGGTATGTAAGCTCCGTGTATAACTTTGGACGAAACAGATACAATGGGAGATGATTGACGAGGGTGAGCATCAAAATTATCACGTGACTCACCCTCCGAATCAACAACCTTGACAATCTTGAGCTATGGATTCATGGCCGAGGTAAATAATACCCTAGGAGGCCTAAAGACCATAGACACCACATACATTTATATTTACAATCCTCTCAACAACTCATCAATCGTAATGGGCTTCCGAACTGCATTGGAATAACCCTCGTGAAAACTGACCCATACCTTATTGTCATCTTTTCCTTCCTTCTTTCGCCTCTTACTTTTCCCTTCTTGTCCAACATTCCCATCAATCTCTTGCAAGGGAAACACCTCATTAATAACTCTGCCAAAGAAATCTCTCTTGGCGCTCACTATTCTTTCCTTGGCGTGATGGGTCTTATTTTCCTTATTAGCGGAAAAGGAAAAATCTGTATCATCATTGAGATTTCCTGCTCTATATCGAGCTTGCCGTGCGGCGTTCTCACGAACTATAATGTTCTTCTGATATTCTTGGTCTAAGACCTGTCGAACGGCATATCGGACAGGTGCTGGTGCTGAGCTAGTAGCTGACGCAGTCTCAAAAGTTACCAGAGTATCCAACGGTCTGATGATGTCAGTAAACGTACATGATACACGAATAGGCACTTACGGCTCCATGCGATAAACCCATTGAATCGCTCTGTTTCCAAAGTCACCTTCTAACTTTCCTCGTTCAAATACCACACCAACACCACTCATGACATCCACAGCTCTCTTGACCATTGCCTTTTCAGCTTCTTTTCTCACACTTGCTATTCCTTTCTGGTCACCATTGCCGCCCACAATGATCGGCTTGATTTCTGGCGTTAAGAGTCTGACAAGGTATGGCAATAAGTCTATTGCAATGTTTTCCGGACTCCTAAAACTCCGTAATAACATAACATTCAAATTGGCTTGAAGAGTAAGAACGGTTGCACGGTTTAATTTTTCGGCTTCATGAGCCGAATAGTCTGCTCTTGGTCCTGAGAAAGGAAGGGGTTCAACTTCCTCTTCCTGTTCACCCCATTTCTTAGGTGCATCTGCACCGCGGAAATAGTGGCGTGCAGGCGAGGAAAACAAGTTATGGCAGGCAAGAACAGGTTGGCTGAGATATGGAGCCAATTCCCATTCTTGGCCAGAGAAAACGCGTGACGAACAAGAGTCGTGGAAGTGTAACCATTCGTAAGCGGCGTCAGGTTTGGACAGAAACGAGTCGTCGTTGAAAGGCTGACTTGGATATTCCGTAAAGATGTCAGTTACTATACGGTCTATATCACCGCTGGTGTCCACCATTTCTCGTAACCTATCCATGCCGGCCCTCTTTGCTAGTTCTGCTACTCCGAGCTGCGTTTTTGGTTGGTCATCATAGGCATCGGGAAGTAAATTGAAACTCGTAGGTTTCGGGAATCCAGCGCCATCTAGAAAAACTCTATTGACAATTTCCTTTGTTCCTCCTCTACCGATACCTCTAGCTCCACCGCCATCGTGAGAGAGACTTGCCATCATATTTTGTTCAACCCATTTTCTTGTTAGTTTAGCAGCGCCATTTTTCGATGAAGCCTTCAGCTTTCCAGCAGCCCATTCTCCAACGACCATGATACCTCGTAGATCTCCCTCGCCAGTTCCCTCCGCACCCTTCCTGGAATCCGCGGGACTTACTCCCCAAGTGGCTTCGCAGAGACGCCGGACAGCATCGCTATCACATGAGACGCCTTCTTTTTCGAAGACTGATTTCATACGAGTAACTACTGCATCTAAAGGAGGTTTCCGCACGTGTATGATTTCCGCGTAGGTAGACTGACGCAGTGGCCTTAAAGAGGGGTGGTAAACATCATTACAAATGAGGATCAGAGGCCTCAATAATCGAAAGTCGTCACCTTTTTTCTTCTTTCTTGTATATCCCGGATTTGGGCTCGTGGCCGAAGAATTCTTCTGATCCAGAATGATAAGGTCAATTAAGGCCTTGATAAACCCTCCCTCCCCGGAACCCCCAGAGCCACCAACAACTCCATCGACTTCGTCTATCACCACACATAAGGGATGAGCAATTTTCTGCACATGTCCTGATTTCGAAGTGATTGTCGAGCCAGTCTTCACACTTTCAGTGCCAACACTAGTCCTGATCCTATTCTTCACGACATCTTTGCTTCGCTCATCGCTGGCATTAATTTCCATAACCTCATACCCAGCCTGTCTCGCACAAACATGTGCGAGGGTAGTCTTGCCGAGTCCAGGAGGTCCAGTCATGAGAAGAATCTTTCTGTGCGGTTTCTCCTCCTCGACTTCTCCCCCGGGTGGCTTACTTTGGACTGGTTTTGACTTTCCAGATTTGGGGAAAACTATAGGATCCCAAGCCTTCAGCCAGCGTAATACTTGACGGTGAGTTCGATCATCGCCGACAAGTTCCATGAAATTCCTTGCTCGATACTTTTCTGTCCACATCAATGTTCTACGCGGTTTTGGAGGTACAATTGGATGCTCGACTGAAGGAAGGATTTCCTGTGCAGCCTTAGCTTTGATTGCTTTATCTCTTTTTGTCTCTTTAGATGCATCATCAACTAGTTGATGGATGTCTATTCCATAGTAGCTTTTTTTTTGCTCGCCCAGCTTTTGTTGTAGATCTTGCTGCTATCAATTGCTCAAAAGGAACACAAACAGCATTTCTCCTTTGTCGGATAGAAATAGTCCTTCCAGAGCAGGTTGAGATCTCACTCTGTTTGAGCTGATTCGAACTGAGAAAAGATGGAAGCGGGGCGAGGACTTCTTCTTCTGGAATAGAAGTGCTGGGAGGGGCAAATTCTCTGTCTGTTTGAGGTTGGGCCTCATCTTCGTCGTCATTTACAAGGAATCCAGAAATCGCCTTCTCTACTGGTATCCATATTGGAAGATTATGGCCCGCGGTATTTTCCCGGCTTGTCTCTTGGTTGTCTGAAAAATTTGTTGGCTCTTGAACGTCCAACATCCTGCGCTTTGGCGCTGGTCCCTCGAGTGAAAAGTCATCTTCTCCATCCGAATCTTCGTCTAAAAGAAATCCCCCAACAGTTCGTGGAATTCGTAGGTCTGCAGCTTTCACAGGACTCGAACGTTTCACAACTGGTGGTGTGGAACTTGGTGGATATGCAATTGGAGAAGACGCAGACGGCATCTTGGAATTTGATAGTACGTCGATGCAATGGAATGTTGATCGTGATCTCAATGGTGTTTCTGAATGTAAATTAGCAACAATTATCCGACCAAGTCGCCAAACCACTACCCTCAAGATAATCTGCTTCACTCAAGAAGGTTTCCCCAAGTGTCCAAGATCTATGCTGTATTACTTCGCGTTGCTTATTCTTCCTCGCCACTGTTTCCTCCTGTACGATATGGAGGGCTTCAATATCATCAGAATTTGTACTTGAAGATAATATTGCAATATCCAACTCCTCTCCCTCCCAGTCATCCAGAAGTGCCGGATCCGAAGTTGGGGGTAGTGAAGGCGACGAGGTTGAATCCATCGATTGATTCAATTTAGAGATATCAAGGACGCGTCGGGACGCGTCGAGACGCGACGTGGATTTCTGACCCAGATACGTGACTAAGCGTGGCCTAGACCGGCACCAGCTGCCTTATGTAAAGATGACGAGATAGCCGGTGCGGGGCAAGTGGCTATTCCCGAGGCCCCCGGTGCCCATTTCTTATATCCATCAACCATTTTTGAATTCACAGTTAAGTACTTGTACCAGGACAAGCAGACGAGTAGGAAAGCATGAACAAGTTGATGATAACGTCGCCAAATCTACTCCCATGTATTTCTCCAACCACCACGGAATCCCCAATCAAAATCGAAAATGGATCGATACAAGAACCTACCAAAAAGAAGCAGAAACGTAATAAGCCAACATTATCCTGTGAGGAATGTGTAGAGAGGAAAACCAAGGTTGGTCTTATGTTTAGTTTTCTTCAATTGATCGCTTGTATTGCGATGAGAATATGCTTTTGATGGAGAACCTTACTGTTTGTAGCAAGCACAGCGGTTTCGTACTGCAAAGTTGCGGTGACTGATCATGGAGAACACCTTTAGTAGAGTTAAACCTAGAGCAGGTTGTGGATAGGCAAAGGGGCTTTTACTTAGTTAGATGATATGATGGTTTTGCTCCTATCTTATTCGAATTTCCACATGTCTCTTTTCCAGAATTATCCTTGGTGGCTTTGTTATGATATGCTAATTATAATTGTAAAGTGCGATCGAGGACGGCCCCATTGTCTCGCATGTAGGTTATAACAGCTAGTTTCCCTCTGGTAAGGCCTAACTGTATCAGGTATAAAACGTCAAACTCCTTGTAAATATGCACAAGTTGCAAACATACTCGAGTAGGTATCTTCCTCCCGCTTTAAGGCACATGCTGATCAGTTCACAGAGAGACGAACCGGACTGCCAGCAATGCCAGACGAATGACAGTACCACCTAAAGCGAAGCAGTCATTAGCAGCCAATGGTACTGATGCACAGAGACAAGCTCCAAATCCAAACGAGCGGAGCACTTCTAGGGGATCTACCTCTTCATCTACCCACCTAATCTTGGATGTACCGTATTCTAACCCATCGGCTTCAAATGTGTTTGGCATTGGATCCGAACACCCGTTTGCAAATTACTGGACTTGTCAAGGAGGGCTACCTGAAGTCATTTCTGTTCTCCCCGAGAAGCTACAAGTAGATATACTACTAGAGCGTTATTTCGAATGCGTGGACCCTATATATCCTATGATACATCGCCAAACGTTCTTCGCCGATTATGAACACTTTTGGTCTCTAAGTAATCATGATAAGAATCATGCTGATGCAGCGCTGGTGGCGTTAATCTTTGCTATGTTGGCCCTAGGGACACAGTTTGTTGCCACTACCATAAGAGAGGAAAGCCAGGGGTCAGCTGAGTTTCATGTTTCTGCGGCACATCAGGCTCTCAAAATGAGCTCGTATCTCAACAAAGCCTCTGTCAGATCTATACAGGCAATGGTTCTCATCACATACTTTCTCATCAACGACAACCACGCATCGGACGGCTGGGCTTTTGCCGGAATACTTATTCGCCAAGCGTACGCTATGGGACTTCATCGAGACCCAAACATTGTCCATCCTAATGCGAGCATTTTCGATAAGCAAGTTCGCCGAAAACTATGGCAAGCTGTACTCCTTCAAGACACCTTCCTTACTGTCCTTCTCTCTCTTCCCCCAAGTGCTACACATACAGGTATGCAATTTTTCGGAGCAATTCTCCCCTACTCGTAATGTCTGACGACCCGTGAAAAATTTACTCGGAGGTTTCTTTCCTAATCAACATACTGACTCCGAGATCTTGATATAATAGATGTCAATGTTGAGCATCTAATCGACGACTGTTCCAGTATTGCACATTTCTACCCACACGATACAGCCTATATTCGAGGCTGCTGGACTCTTGCAAACCTCGTCCAAGATTCCATTTGCTCTCCTCGTTCTCTCGATCTCCCAATCTGCACAACCCCACGACAGAAAGCCAAACTGCTCGCTGACTTCCGTGCCGTTTATCGTTCCTTTCCAGACATTTTTCGATCTTGGAACGTAGATTCCATAACTGCTCTATGCGAGGTGAATAAACGACTTGTGCGACAAACATTATTTCTCACGAGCAATTATTTCCATAATATGATGCTATTACATTCAAGCGCAAGCCCCGAGGTCCCGAGGAATGTTAGGGGAACATTAGAGGCGGCTCATGATGCTATCCAATCATTCTTTCTATTCTATGCTCTGTTTGAGGGTGAGGCACGGGTATGGTGGGTATTTAACCATAGAGCGTTCTTGGAAGCGCTTTGCATTGGGAATGTGTTACGGGACCAGGAAAACGAGGAGAATGGACAGAAATTATCGACGAACGATCCTCTATTTGTTAAAGCGAAAGGCGATATCAGTAAGTGTACATGCTCCAGCCGAATAAGAAGACATAACTGATAATCGCAGCTCGAACATTGCAAATTATGCAAAATATGGCTGAGGGGGGACATGGAGCTGAAGTAGCACGAACAAGGATCACTGTTTTAAGCGAATATCTGTAGTTACCTACCTTGTATATCTTGTCCAACAATAGTACTCAAGCACATACTGCATTATTGAAACAAGCATCAAGTAACCCACTGAAGTCTGTTTCGGAGCTCTCGTAACGCTGAGCGCCTTGTATGCCCAAACAAGAGAGCTGTTCGCTCATAAATCGTCTGTACCATGATAAAACCATAGAAATCTAGTCATTTCGACGACCATTCGAGGAGAAACGATCTCGAATCCAGCTCATTGGCCCTCCACTTCCATTGCCACTTCTATGCCTGCTGGTACTTCCGCCATCAGATCTAGAACTCCTTCTTGATCGATCACTACCACTAGTATGACCTCTCCGAGTATCCCTCTGATTCTCACTCATTTCGGAGTCTCGTCTTCGGTACGAAGGCGTAAAAGCGCCTGGCATATTGAGAGAAGAGCTCTCTTCCGTTGGTGTGAGTCGTGATCGATCTCGTATTGAGTCCAATCTAGCTTCATTCCTAGTGTCTCGTCGACTAGATGTTCTTGAAATATCTAACCTGCGGTTTCGATGTTCGTTTCGGGAGGTAGGGCCACTTTGACTAGATCTTCGGCTGTTTGTCGGTGGAGTCTCTGCTGGTCCTGCTCCAATGCCTTTCCTACAGATGGGGCATGTGTTGTGTGCATTGAGCCATGACGTTGCACATATCTCGTGATACCAGTGGTTACATGGTAAAACTATGACTTCATCCCCGATATGTACGTCGTCCATACAGACAGTACATTCTCCTTTGCCTTCGGGCCCTAACGCCTCCTCATCTAGTATCTTTTTAGGTAATGCAGCAATATCCTCGGGCGTAGCAGGCCCAGGGGCATTGGAGGTAGGATGTTGTTCCATCAAAGTTGACATAATCCGATCCATAGCCTCTTGGGAATATACAGCATCACCATGCACAGCATTGGCGGGGTTAAAAAGTGACGCAAACAATCCATGAAGTCCTGGAGGCATGCCACCTAGCCCACCACGCTCTTCATCCTCTCCGGGTTGTCCAGGGTGACCCGGGGCCGCAACATGACCTAATAATTCTGCAATTATTCTGGCAAGTTGGTCAGAACGGGCTCTTATAGTAATGATACGTATGGAATGACCAATAGGAGAAGGTGCATTTGAAGGGGAGGCGTACGTAGCTAGACCATCAATGGGAGGAGGCACCGGTCGAGGACCATCTCCTTGTGCTCGACCCCCAGCAGTTGTATAACTAAATCGTCCGCCTACTACTGAGGGACCTCCATTACCACCCATCCTGAATTGCTCGCTTGAAAATCCGCCGGGAAATAATGTTTCCGGGCCTGATCTCCCAGCCGCACCATTCTGTACATTAGAGCCCACCATATTTCCAATCATTTCTTGAAACCCCCGCATAATATCTTCTGGATTATTGTCCTGGTCGACCTCTCTTCTGGTACTACGAATCCGACTGAACCCTGCACGGTGAGGAGTAGAGTGAAATGTTTGAGAGAAAAATATGGAGCCTCCGGGACCTCGTGTGACGTGTTCTTCTATATCTGCCTCTTCAGGGTCCGATATTGCACCTAAATCTGCCCACGAATCGTGATTACGAAGGGAGTGGAAGTTTGGAGGTGTAGGAGGTCGCTCATGACCAGGACGAGGATCGCTTTCAGGCGTGACCTATCATCCCCTTAGTGATTTTGAAATATTAGACAAGGGTCACTTACAATTTCTATAATTTCTCCATAGCATTGTGGACATGTTACGCCGTGTTCATCTTGATACCATTGATGACCACACCGATGGCAATATACCACACTTCGCGGTCCTGATGCATCAAGATCCCCCTCGCCAGACCTGAATGGATGGTCTGCCATGTTGTCTCTTATGCCTTGATAGGCAGCGAGGGCAAATAGGCCGAGACTCAATGCCAGACCTGTTGTCCGAAATGCACGGAAAGCCAGAGTGGATGTTTTCTTCGATGAGCGCTGTGGAAAGTTCGAAGTTGACAACAATGTTTGCTCGATACGTTTCAACAGTCAGATCGGGATGACAAGGCGCAATCAGCTGTAGCGTAAAGCTCTCGGAGAGCTCGTTGGCTAGAAATCGGTTTGATTCGTTGTCTAAGGAGCATCGACGAGAATGGAAGGAACGTGTATGTTATTGGATTTATTTCGCCTAACAAGAGAGTGTAAATGCGATACTCGTAATAAAGAATCAGAGCGAAAGATTGATTACTTTCGGTTTCAACCTTGGTGACGCAAAGGCTCGGTAAATTTTGCCGTTGCCCCTCATTCGCTACTAGGAGGAGCGGTGGAGTACGTAAAGATAGAGAGAGAAGAGGTGGAAAACACTTTTTAAATCATTCTCCAAGTGTTCATAGTAGGACTTTGAGGTGGTTTCGGTGTGATTTAGGGGACCGGAGAATTGTGTTCAAGCTAGTATTGCATTTATGAAGCTGAGTTCTATCAGTTTCATCATGGTTCTACGGAGGTATCGACTCGTAATCTAGATGTTGGTTAATTCAGGTGTAGAGTTCTTCATTACTACGCCCGATGAAGGCATCAAATATTTTGTCATCACAGTATCTTATTACACTTCCACTGTTATTGGTATATAAAAGCAAGCCCAGGGCTTCTCAAATTTAAAGGGTCCCCCTTCCAATCCTTCACCGTTACCTCTTCTTTCCTATGCTCCTGAATATCAGTGATCCCACAACACCAGCTGCAATAGCAACTCCACTGAGAATAGCAACACCCATCAAGCCCTCCTGAGCAACCTTGTCGTCGATCAGACTCCTCAGACTGCTTGCCTGTAAATTTTGAGGCTCCTTGTCCACCAACAAATCGTTGTATCGTCTTGCTTCGGCATAGTTTCCAAGTTTGTAATTCCCCAATGCTAGGTAGTAAAGACATTCTCTTCTTCGTTCTGGGGCGTTCTTGAAGATTTCGGAGAGCAGACGGACACCCTCTTGTTGATCAGGGCGGGTATTCGATTTGATTAGACCCTGGGCTGTTAGCATCAAATAAGTACGCAGGAATAGCCCATCCCATACCCAAGCAAAGTTGAATTGTGTCTGAATACCAACGTGCTCACCCTCGCTCTCGTATTGTGATCGTAATACTTGAAGTTCTTCGGGCTTCAGTGGACTAATGAGGGATTAGTATGGAACTTCGTCGCCCAGGCCTCCAAAGGGAGATATTTCGGGTAAAGATATCATGACCAACCTCTCTGCATCAGCAGCATCTAAAGGTATATTGTGTTAGCATAGCTAATTCAAGTCGAAAGGAATAAATGAATACAGAGAAATTCGCATGATGTGACGTATCTATGGTTTTGTGCACACTTACATGGAAGGTTAGAAGCCATTATAATAAGTTTGTAACAGAGATAGTGTCAAGTTTCGTAAAGGAGTGTTTTGAGAAGAGGAAGTTGCGATTCCGACTATTCTGTAAACTGCAAGTTACTTTTGGGGAGTTGAGACAAGACGTGTGGCGCATTCGTCATGTGGCGTTCAGCAAGCACGGTAACCACGGTTACCGATTTTATTGATTTTCAACTGTCGCTTCAATACCTTAATTGAAAATCGCGACCCTTTGCTCACTGCGAAACATCTCTGAAATTATTTAATTCAAGTCGCTATCGTGCAAAACTTAAAATGCTTCTCGACGAAGATCCAGCAACTGTGAGCCATTGAGTAGATTTGTACAGGGCAGAAGACTGATATTTCCAGCTTATCCACCACACTGTTGGCAACTTCAATATCGCCCCAGATAAATTCGCAGTCTCCAGAATCAATGAATCATTATCAACGTTGCAACAAGCGCGAGATCTAAGAATCAGAGAAGCCGAGAGCGCATTGAAAAGTATATTCGTGAAATCAATAATCAATAAATCAAGCACTGATCCAAAACAGAGCTTTCAAGAACCCTTACAACCCTCAATAATCACCACAATGAAACCATCTCTTCACATTCTTCCACCGCTCATGCTTCCGAAATCGCAACTCTCGATACCCAAAAATTCCGTATCGCGAAGTCAGCAAGCGATTTAGAAATCGAATCTGAGCGCTTATCATCTCAACTCGCCGATCTTCAAGCACGATTGCAAGAATTGGAGCTACAGGGCATTGATGGAGGTGACAATGCGAGGAGGGGAACTGTAGATGATGAGATTAGTCTGAAATTGAAGGTTTATCGGAGTTTAGGGGTTGAGATCGAGAGAGATGAAAATGGGGAGTATAGCAAAGCAGTTATAAGGAGTGGGAAGAAGGGGATTTGCAATACGGTGAACTTGGATAATAAGTTTTCGAAGTTCTTCTACGCGAATTATTTCTGGCAGACGATGTAAAGCTGGCAGTGGGTTAATAGCTGGGGATGGGATTTAAATTGGGCTATGTTGGATGGAGTTTTCCTGGTGATTGGATGCGCTATGGCAGTCTGTTTATACCCAAAAGGGCGACTATGGTACTTGTTCTAGAGACCATAAAACGCCTAAAGATACAGTTTCCTATTTCATAATGTGACCGAACTATACGCCTAGAGAAATCCCATTATTATCATGTTATTAATAGTCCCATCCTCATTTCGGCTTCATACTCGACACAGAAGATCCTTTCGAACTCCCAGAAGATGCAGATCCACCAGCACCAACAGATGGTGTTCTCTTCGACACTATCGGACTCATAGGTAATTGTGGAAAATATCCATCACTGCGCATCCACAAGCCAGTTGTCGGTGGCGTTCTCGCTCGTGAAGTATTCATCGTAGCTTCCGGACTATAACTTCTCATATGCCTTACTTCAGGTGGCAGACTCGCAGAAGTTAATGATCGTCTATGCCTCCGGACATGGTCAGCAGGGAGTTCTAGCCTGGAGTTTATATTCGTCCATAATGCGTCATCATCCGAAGGATGATCAAGTCTCCAACCTCCAACGCCTTCGAAGTCTCGTGTTTGCCCAATACTCTGGCTCAGCCCGAGATTCGTTTCTGAGGCCACGGGTGTGATCGAGCCTCCTGAGAAATTGCTACTTGTGCTAGTTCTGCGTTTCCTTCTGCGAACGGGAACGGCGTTGGCAGTGGAAAGGGCTGTTGCTGGAGGTAATGGCTGGATCGCAGCTTTTGATCCGATGAGGTAATGTGGTATGACCGCAAAAGCAAGTTCGAGATAGACCAAGGTAACTCGGAAGAGGAGGATGGAGAATGCGAAAGTGGTGGTGATGGATGCGAAGATGGCTATAGGGATTGTGAAGAAGCAGACAAATGGTAGAATTACGAAGTAGTATGGACTCAAACAGCCCATTGTATAAGGCATTATGAGTATTGCATCTCTGCCAGATTAGAAGACTTGGAAGACTATGTTTTTGATTTCAGCAAAAGAGGAAGGGAAGTGATTTTGAAGTAGTATGTGGGGTAAGCGCATCAAGTGTCAGCTTAAAGCGCCAAGATACTAGTCCCGGAAAGAAGAACGTACGCCACAACTTTAAGTTCAGCACGAGCAAGTTCCTCTCCCTATTGAGAAGTACCCATATGGCTTCAAACCCAGAGACTATGGAGGTCTTCCCGTGGGAACTTGGCGTTTTTGATGCACATTGCCATCCCACAGACACTATGAGCTTAGTCTCTTCCATCCCTTACATGAAGGCACGTGGCCTGACAGTCATGGCAACAAGAGGTCAAGATCAGGAGCTTGTAGCTAAGGTTGCCGATACTTATGGCGTGAAGTCACTTGCAAAGAATATAAATGTTAGCCATGGCTGCATTGTTCCTTGTTTTGGATGGCATCCGTGGTTCTCACACCAGATGTTTGATGATACAGAACGTACAGACATGGAAACTTCTGAAGCGTTCAAGTTCCGTCATTATAAATCTGTGTTGATCCCTGAGCCAGAAGATGTTTCCTTTCTTAAGTCTTTACCACAACCTCGATCACTTGCGGCATTTCTTGAACAGACTAAGTCCTACCTTGACAAGTACTCACTCGCTCTCATCGGTGAGATAGGTTTGGACAAGTCATTCCGTCTTCCAGGCGACTGGTCATCGGACCTTAAGGAGTCTAGAGATAGTACACTAACTCCTGGAGGAAGAGAAGGGAGACATCTCACACCTTATCGAGTCAAAATGGACCATCAGAGAGCAATTCTGAAAGCTCAACTAAAGCTGGCTGGCCAAATGAAGCGACCAGTATCTGTGCATGGTGTACAGGCGCATGGTGTAGTATTTGATACTTTGCAAGAGACATGGAAGGGGTACGAAAAAGAGGTTCTTAGTAAGAAGAAAAGGAAGAAGATTGCTAGTATTCAGGAAGATGACAACAGTACTAGTGGACATATATTGAAGAAGATATCCAAACCATTCCCGCCACGTATATGTCTCCATTCCTACTCGGGACCACCAGAGACTCTCAAGCAGTACTTTCATCCTTCGATTCCAGCTGATATTTACCTTTCTTTCTCGGCAGTCATCAACCTATCCACATCAGCCAGTGCAAAGGCAATCCAAGTCATTAAAGCCATGCCTGATGATCGTATACTGGTAGAAAGTGATCTGCATACTGCTGGTGATGATATGGATTCGAAGTTGGAGGTGATGTGCAGGAAGATTTGTGAAGTTAGGGGATGGAATCTCGAGGAAGGAGTGGCCCGGTTAGGTCGAAATTGGCATGATTTCGTATTGGCTGGATAAAAACTAGGCATGCAGAAAGTCAGTGACCATACTGTGATTGAAATGAAAGGTACTCTAAGATTTGGTGGGGCTTGAACACACCAACTCTTTGCTTTGTCCAGTCCTAGAGAGCCTGTCTCGTTTGTATTCAATGCCCGAGAGAGACTTTTAGACGATGATTGTCTTCGAAGCTCGTGGTCGAGATTTCGAATCAAAGAAGGTACGAATTCTGTCAACAGGAAGATCATGTTATTCTTCGTCTTCTTTTTCCGCTTGGCACGCTGGTAGAACGGATTGAGGAGTTGCATCTCTCGATTCACGATGCTAGAGCACAAAGCGTTAGCAAGCCGTTTACAGTTTTTTATCTTAATTAACTTCTTTCCTTTTATGGTAACTTGAAGAGCATACTAGAGCAAGGTCTATATAGTCGGAATTCGATGTGCCATTTGCATTTGAAACAATAGGCCTTTGAATATACGGAAGTTCAAATGATTGCTGTAGGACGAGCAACGCTGCATTCTCTGGACTTGGAATTTGAAAAGGATGTCTTCATATCTTGAACGCTGCTCTAATCTGTTGTGGTCTTACTATCATGCTACTTGTTGACGCTGCTATCACAGACTTCAAATCCTATCAATATAGGAAGTCCTCGAAAGCAAAAACAAGAGCAATATTAGCAGTAGTAATCTAGATTGAATTCATCTGTATTCTGCAATACCGTATAGATCAGGAAGTGAATTTTTTGCCTTAACTATATATTGTTCAATACAACCCGAAGAGAGTAAGAGCAGTGAATCTATATCAATATCTTCAACTGTAGTCAATGATTCAACTAGGTAAAAGCCGACAACTATTTAATCAAATTCCCTCTCCTCTTCCTTCTACCCCCTCAACCTCTTCTTTCTCCGCTCCGTCTGCCGCCTCTGTTACCTCAACCTCGTCTACCTCGTCTACCTCTACTCTTTCCCCCTTGTCTGCCACTTGAACCTTCGCTTTCTTTCTGCTCCTTAATCGCTGTCGATTAAACCTTTTGCCTTCAAGAATCAAAGCCTAGGATACCTCCCCTTTCTTCCGCACAATCTCGACACTACCAACTCATCCATACAACCTTGCAAATTGGTCGCAAAGATGTCGAACCTGATAGCAGACCCCCCTAAGGATACAAATACAATTGGTACTATGACAAGTAGTCAAAATGAGAACAATAATACTATTGGAGGTACAGAGAACGCAATATCTATCAATACCGTTGGTTACAATGACAATCAAACCTTTCATGGTAGATCTAACTTCTTGAACAATCCTAGACAAGGTAAGAGCACCTAATGTGTCGATCTAAGTAGAAGCTTAACGGATATAGACACAGATTCCGACAAAGGATTCATTCCCAACCCCTTTCCTAATGAGAGCTTATCTGATTCTGAAATCTTTGGTCCTATATCTCAGCCACCTTCCCATTTCAAAGGTATGAGAAACATCAACAACATGTCACAATCTACCAGCGCCTTCGATTTCAACGGCATGAACAATACCCACAATACCCACAATATTTCACAGACCGACAACTCTTCCCATTTTCATAACATGAACGATACCAGCAATATTATACAGACGAAGAAAACTTCTAGGGATCAAGCACCTGTGGATTATTATGGAGAGGGTAGGTTTTACATTTTATATGAAGTTAAGCCCCAGTAGCTCCGACAAGTTTCCTATGTTCCTTCCCACCTAGCCTAGCATTTGAGCATCTACACTTGGGAATATGCCTCAACTACCTCGATCTTCGATTACTAAGAGATAAATGAAACACATATTCGAGGATTCTATCAAAAGCTGAGCAACTGGGAGCTTCGCACAAGAATTCGGCGAAGAGTTTCGCCATTTGCCTGCAACCGCCATTTGTTCGATCAATATCATCCTATTTTACACCTCCAAGTGCCCTTTTGCCACCTTCCTAAATACGCCCCCATCCCCGCTCTACAAAAGACATGTCAAATAGTTTTGTCGTTGAGCAGCGCTGCTGTTTTGGATTCCCCATGGGCATTTATTCCGCCATTGTCCCTTAAAACTTTTTGCCTCATATCCATTGCATTTCAATTCCCTCTTCCCTTATTTTGATATCTCCAGGTCCTGCTGCCATTTTCTACGGTTGCGCTGTTGTAGCACTGGCTCCCAAATCATATCTGCATAATTGACGAAACATTTTGTCACTTTCTGCTTACTAGTCTAGTATTGCCATTTCCAATGTTGATTCCATTACTTCTAGAAGCATCTTTTTCGTTTGTCATTGACCATTCTATTCTCACTATCTTTTATATCGTCGCACTTCCTTCAGCTTTCGAGTGCTTTACTCTGTCCATAAATATGGCTATTTTAATTTGACTGAGTGTCTATTTTCAACATTATGTATTTCGCCTCAATTTATTACGATCGGATTTGAAAGAAGCAAGAATTAACATACTTTAGCATATAACAACATTGCGAGAGAACGAAACCACGAGAACGAGTTCCGGCATGCAGCTGGTAATGATGGTCAAGCTTCTCGAATCCCATCTCCAGTACCACGACATGATGAACCTCAGTACTACGGCAGAGACTTCTATAACCCAGGCGGCTCTGGAATGGAAGTTGGTGGAAGTTTTCAGGGTAATTATAGATATGACAACGATAGTTTGCCGCCTCAAAAAAAGCCGAACATGAGCTCAGCAGGCTCTTTCGGGTCACCCCAGAGTGATTTCGCTAATCCGAATGAAGATTACGATGACGAGGGATCTGAATCTGATTACAGAGCTGCGGCTCAAGGCACGCGAGTAAACTATGAAGAAGACTCCGAGTACCGTGACGAGGATAATGAAGAAAATGGCCGCTTCGATAACGACGAATCCCCTTCCAACTCTATATTTGTTCCTGAAAATTCTTCTCGCAGAAAGAACCAAGCCAATAAATACCACAGAATTCCAAAGCGAGCTGGAGCAAAGTCCGTTAGACCTCGTAGAAACAAGTCTCATTTGATTTCTAGTAGTGGTCGTAATCGTTACTCACCTATCGAAAACCTCAATGACATCGACTCCATGTCACACCCGGTCGTGATCCAAGGAAGAAATGGCACTACTAGAGCTACAGCAAGGCCAGATGGACAACCTTATACTCAACCAAACAGCCCTCTCTTAGAAAACCCCGAAAACTATTTCAATGACCCAGGACGCAATCTAGAACAATCAAGATACTCAGGTGCGAATATTCCATGGGGAATGAACTTGCTACCTAAGACAGTTCCACAAAGCGCGGTCACAGACGCTGCTCTGATAAAGAGGAACCTGAAGCGTGGCAACGGCGAGAAAGTTTGCAAAAGAAGCTACGGAGCAAATGATCCTGAGAACATAGCTATTGTCAATATGAAGGAAAACGATCATCTATCATTTGCGGAAATTGTTCGAAGACTCAATGACAAACGGATCGAGACAGGAAAGAATCCGGGACTATCTGTCTGCGGTGTCACTAGTCGATATAATCGTACGGCTCCACTCCTTTTTGCTGCTCAAGGCAAAGCATTTGTCCCTCTCTCGGAACGTCGCAAAGGCGAAACCAATCACGGAGAATGGATCGAACGACCTAAGTGGACTGACGAGATGGATGTTGCATTGGTGAGCGCTACCAAGGAGGTTGACGAACGAAGATGGTATATGGTGGCTGAAAAGATGTCTGAAAGTACTGGTCTTAATTTTGACGCAAAAACATGTGCCTTGCGTCATAAAATTCTTTAAGCATCCACCAGCGTCTTTTCCTCTATGGAATTTTCATTATTGCCAATTGTTAGCTTCTTGGACATTGGTGGATTTGCAAGGAATTGGAGCCTCAAATTCTTCAATTGTTGTTGTTGAGGCTCTTCGCGACTATGACATGGGCTGCTGAAATGCATGATGTGCGTTGATTTGGGGGATGGCTGGTTAATATGTGCAAGTGGAGACATTTGCATTTTGTGGGGGGTTTCTTTCACGATAGGCGATGCTTCTCGATAACTTTGACATCAAGGGACCAAGGGATCAACATGGAACTGATTAATGGGTATAGTTGATTTGGGGTTAGTGGCATTTTGATTTCCTTCTATTCCCCGTTGATTTCAAGACTGTCACTATGGCAGCTACGTGTATTGATATGATTCCTTCGGGATTGACAACAAGATTTTTTAGATAGAGAAAAAGGTCAACAGCTATGTTGTACCAGAATAGCAATGCATGGATTTTTATAAGTTGCTGCTAAATTCCATCCACCAAAATTGCTACAGTAACAAATCTATATAGCCCTTGACTTGCCAAGACCAACAAGACCGTGTTCAGAGGAGCAACTTTGCAGAACCATTTAAAGGTACTGGTAGTACTTCAATTGGCAAAGCCTCGATAGCTTCGAAAAGGGGTAATCACTCGCTTAGTAATGGATTACAATATGACGAGTTGACTACACGTCGCGTGGGTGCATTTTACACGAGAATAACACGAAAATATCAGCTCACTATTTCAACCTTCACATTCTTCTCATTTGTATTTCTTGTTATATCAGGTTAGGATTGCTTGTGGGGTTTTGGCTGGATATAATAAAATCACAAAGTTGGGCAGTTCTATGTCGTTGTGGATTGTGGAAATCACTGCTCTTAACAATCACTTTGGAACCCCGTCATTGTCGTTTATACTGGTTAGTATTGCAGAATTTGTTCTGTTTTGTTTTTCGAAAGCACTAAAGCTATGTAATTGAATGTTGACTGTGTTGAACATACCAAAGATTTTCTTGCCTGAGCTCTGGATTGGAATTTAATTGACGAGTTACACTTATATAGTGAACGTCGACCTTGCCCTCTACGCCAGACCACTCCCGCAGATTCAGTAATTCACACGGCTTTTTATTTTAGTTCTCGACTCTCAACCAAGCTTCTCCCATCGGCATGCGTTCAAGTTCCGTCATCAATGGCTCTCAAAGCCCTCTTTCGAGATTACCTACAAGTGACCCCTCATCGCCTCCAGAACCACTGGACGCGGATATGGATATGGATATGGATATGACGTTCGCCACTACAGAGGAGAAGCAAATGTTTGAGGAAGAGAAGAGGGCTCAGATAGTGAATGCCCGCGCAGAAGAGAAGATAAGAAAGCTTGCATCGAAGAAGAGGGCAGGACACGAAGAATCCAAGAGTGAGAGAGAGGCAAAGGCCAGACAATTGGATGAACTTCTCGACAAGAGTGCTGTATTCGCCGATATTCTGACGAAGAAGACTAAGGTCCTTGGCCGAGTTGGGAGTGGATTCGATGGCAAAGCCATTGGGGAACACAATCTGGAGATGGCTAAACAGCCAAAGTGTATGATCGGAGGAAAGATGCGAGATTACCAACTGGAAGGCTTAACTTGGATGTATGAGATTTGTTCACAGGGAATGTCTGGTATTTTGGCAGACGAAATGGGATTAGGAAAGACGATACAGACTATTTCGCTCATTGCACTATTACGAGAGCAGGAGGACTATCTCGGGCCTCATTTGATCATTGCACCGCTGAGTACATTGTCGAATTGGATCGAAGAATTCCAGAAATGGACACCTGATGTGCCGGTCCTCTTATATCATGGGAACCCGGGACAACGAAAAGAATTGAGACGAACACGGATGATGAACCATTTAAAATTGAACCGCCCGGATGAGAAATTCCCCGTGGTCTGCACAAGTCCAGAGATTCTACTCCGAGACTATTCAGACTTGTCAAACATCAAGTGGGAGTTTATTATCATTGTAAGATATCATCTATATTCGTCAAAATAGTAGCTAATTTTCATTCCAGGACGAAGGCCATAGAATGAAGAATTCCCAGTCCAAGCTCTTCCTAGCTCTTCGAACCTTTAAATCAGCTAGTCGTCTCCTAATCACCGGAACTCCTCTCCAAAATAATTTGAAAGAGCTCTGGTCGCTTCTCAACTTTTTATTACCAACTATCTTCACAGATTGGGAGCAATTTGATAGCTGGTTTGACTTCAGCGGATTACAAGATGAAGAGGGCACCGAAGAATTCCTTGCCGATCAGAAGAAGCAGGATCTTGTGAAGAAAATGCATCTGATTTTACAACCCTTGTTACTACGCAGAATCAAGGCGGATGTGGAGCATATGCTTCCTAAAAAGCGAGAATATGTGCTCTATGCGCCGATGACTAAAGAACAGACGGATCTATATAATATAATCAACGACAAGAAAGCTGATACTAGGAAATACCTCGAGGATAAGGTGGTTGAACGATTGACTGGGTCGACAAACACCCCAACAATGTCAAGAAAAGCGAGCCCGAAATCATCAGCGAAAGTCGAAGATTCGGATAGCGACGACAACGTACCACTAGCAAGAAAGTTGAAGTCAGTAGCAGAAATTAGGCCAGGTGCGCCAAAGAATGCTTTTCAACAAATGATGCTGGGAAAGAAAGTACTTGCGCCTGAACCCGAGAAATCAAAGCGAGGGCGGAAGCGCAAATCCCAGGAGACTCCTGCATCACCAGCTCTTAAATCTGTAAAATCTAGCAGACAGTCGACACCTGCCAGCAGTCGTAGCCGCAAATCACAAGCGCGAGCGATTTATACTGAAGCTAATACTTTCGAGGATGACGATTTAAGTGATGATGAATTTGAACAGAAACTTGCCAAGGAGTTCGCAGAGAAAGACAGGGAAGACGAAATTGAAAGGAATGAGGCAGAAATCGAGCGAGCTAAGACGCTCGAGCTTGCCAGTACGTACTTTCGGGATAATATACTTTCGTTGATACTGATATCAAGTAGAGAAAGAGATCTCAAGCAAGAAACTGGGAAATCCCATCATGCAACTTCGACTGACTTGTAACTCACCCCATAACTTTTACAATCCTTGGTCTGCCGATTCGGGTCTAGATGTGGACGAGACACTTATAACTTCTTCAGGGAAGATGCTTCTCCTCGATCGGTTGCTACCAGCACTGTTTGAACGAGGTCATAAAGTCCTCATATTCTCCCAGTTTAAAACACAACTCGATATCATAGAGGACTACGCTAAAAACTTGCGCGGCTGGAACGTGTGTCGCATCGATGGATCCGTTGCCCAAGATTACCGACGACAGCAGATCAAAGAATTCAATGAGAATCTTGAATTCAAACTATTCTTGCTTTCTACTCGAGCTGGCGGGCAAGGAATTAATCTCGCAAGTGCAGATACAGTCATCCTTTTTGATAGTGATTGGAACCCCCAGCAAGATCTTCAAGCACAAGATCGCGCTCACCGGATCGGACAAATGAAGCCAGTTGTCGTCTTCCGACTTGCTACGAAAGGCACTGTGGAGGAAGATTTACTCATGAGTGCCGATGCGAAGAGGCGGTTAGAAAAACTTGTTATCAAGAAGGGAGGTTTTCGAACCATGGGCCAAAAGATGGATCCGAAAGAAGCTTTGAGTCAAGAGGCACTGAGAACCTTGCTGCTGAAAGATGGACAGGTGTATAAATACAGTGGAGACGACCAGATTCTAAGTGACGAGGATTTGGACATTTTGTGCGATAGAAGTGATGCTGCGTACGCGAGGGCTGAGAAGGGCCTGGGTAATGCAGAGGGATTCAAGATTGTGGAGACGAAGATTGGTGGGCTGATGACGGGTATAGAAAAGAATTAGACGGGGTATTAGATCTAATTTCGAGGCAGTTTATAGAGTTCTTGAATTGGGTTGCATATATCCAATCCCTAGGAGTTAGTTGCTCGAATGAAGATTATTGTAATACAAATCGGCAGCCTGTAAACTGCTATGAATAAGAAATGCAATCACAAAGGTCTTCTATTGCAGTATATTATCTCACCAACTATCAATATGTCTTCCACTTTCTTCATTTTACCAACCTCCCAATCCCCCAAAGTCCATACTCTATCTCAAACCTAAATCGCAATTAAAACCCACACCCATAATGAGAATCATCGTCCTCCTCATCTTGCTCCTCGCCACTATTCTAACATGCTTCCTCGTCTCTATCCCCTTCTATTCACCCCATTACCCCTTACCCCCTCACAGCCCCAGTAACCACACATCCAACCGCTCTCCCATTCCATCTCCTCTACCCGAGGACACCTATACCATACCCCTCATGGAGATCAACACAGACCACCCGTTCCAGAAACTGCATTCGAAAATGAGAACTGGAGGGTCGACGTGTGTGAGTGACGGGATCGCTACTGCAATGGTGGTTTTTACGTATGCGGTAATTATGCTGTTTGATGAGTTGGTTATGGGGGTGATGGAGTGGTTTTTGGGATTGTGAGGTTGAGGTGTGAGTTGTAAATGGTTTCCGGAGATTTGTAGATAATGTAGATAATGGAGTATACTTGCTGCGATGTGCTTGAAAACTATACTAAAATGTATTGTAAAAATGTCGGGATTTCATGGAATGATGCAAATGATACTTTACGATTCTCAAGTGACTACTCAGCTGATATCAAACAAAGTTTATTACAATACTTCTATCTGCCAGATTTCTCAATCTCAATCTCCTGCCTCAATGCCTCTAACACTTGTTCACGTGATCTAAGATGTGCCTCCAGGCCATCAACCTGTTCCTTCACCGTGGCAATCTCATCTGCCACCCCCTTCAAACTAGCACCAACCTTACTCCTGCCCTCCCCCGATTCCATATCCCTTAATTCTCTCCTCTTATAATCCAACAATTGTTCCAATTCCCGCTTCACCAAAGCTGGTTTCGTATCCCTTCGACCGCCAGATCGTCTAGCGGAAGCTGCCTCCACTTTATCAATCTTGGCTTCTAATTCCACCAATTGCTTCTTCAAACGTACTTCTTCCCAATCTTCTGTCGTTTTCGTGGTTGAGAAATCCGTGCCTGCTGGTCTGTAACTACTTTTTCCACCCATGCCCATACGACTCAAGTATGTGTCTCCGAATTTTGCTTTCCGTCCTGTACTTGTCTCTTCACCCCCTGTGGAGCCCCATTTTTGTGCTGGTGACGATGTCCGTTGATTATCTATTTGGTAATCGATTTGGTTTCGCTCGAAGCTCGATCGTAATGAAGGTGGTACTGTTCTTGGAATACGGAAGCCTTCGTGTCGGTTATTGAGGATGTGGAGGAAAGCTAGAGTTGCATCTTTAGAAATAGCGGGTGATGCAGAAGGGTTTATGAGGTTCCATGCTGATCGAATGTCGGTGTCTGGGACGTCGAGAGAGGAGTATAAAGTATCCAGAGATTCGACTGAAGCAAGTAATTAACATAATTTATTGGCCGGAAAGTGTAAACTCACAAGTGATATCTCCTCTCCGATCCCGATTGGCATCGTATATCTCCTCGTATTTCGCCTTGTCTGATGGACTCATATACCAATCGAATCCGTCCTTCAGTCCTGTAGAATCATCATCATCATCAACCCTCTCGAACTGAACCTGCGTTCCTGTAAGTGCTCTATTAGCCTGTACCAAATGTGCCTTTGATTCCGGAACCAGCCAGTCTGGTAAGGCTGGGGGTACATCTGCATATTCCTATATTTTTAATCAGCCTTACACTCCATTTAAGTCTCGCCCTCACCTCAGGTATTAAAACTGTGACTACATACCCCATTAACTAAATCAAATATCAATCTCATAGCCACGCAGAACTCCTCGAAATCCAAATTCCCATCATTGTCGACATCCGCCAAATCCCATATCCGCTCGAGTTGATCATCACGCAGTTGACTGTTCTTCAGTACAGGTGCTGCTTGTGCACCTGTGAGGTGTGTACCACCATTGGAAAGGGATGCGAATATTTCCCAATATTTCTCGATTTCGCTCTGTTCAATACGTTTGTTTGACATTTTGGAGAGAGCTCAGATGAGCTCCGAGGAGTGCGTTTCTGGTGGTGTGAATGTGTGCTGGGATTGACTGTAATGCCGAAGATCTACGTCAATGTTCGATTACAACGGCATCTCAGATCTATTATTCAGAACCCCGATAACTTCAGACCGAAGTTGTATTTTGAGAAAGTGCTGTTCAATCGACGTTGATATCGTGGCTGACTTCCTGCCTCAGGCTTCCAAACTGAGCTTTCTTTGAAAGGGGCTAACTCGAGGCACTTTGCGTCAGGGTTCTTCTATAACTTGTTGAATTACTACGCCATCGCAAGAGCACATATGTGCTATCTATCTAATATATCTCTTACAGTAACCCCAATATCTACTATCTACGCACTAGCCCTGCAATCATATCCGGACGACTTAAAAAGAATCCAGGCGTGACCGAGTCTCATGCGTTGATAATTGCTTAATTCTACTTCTTACGACCAGTGGTCAACCGAGTAGTCTTAGCCATTGCTGGTACTTTAGCCTGCTCGATAGTTAGTGTTAATAATAATTTCACTGAAGCAAAGCTTAGTATTCTTATTTACCTCTTTGCTCTTTGCCGAAGCTGTCTTTACTGCGGCCGGGGCAGCTTTTGCTATTGGCTTCTTCTCAACAGTCTTACTCCGTGATGCAGCTGTCGCTCCAGTGGCTCTAGTTCTCAGCTTCTTGGCAGCTGGTGCGGGAGCATCAGGTTGATTTGAAGCTCGGCGTTTTGGATTCATATCTGGAACTACCACTTGGACATCTGTACTTTCATCAATGCTGGCATTATTCATATGGATTGGATTCACCTTACTTGAAGTTGCCTTATGCTTGGGCTTTTCGCCACTGGACGAGAAGAATTCACTTCCACCGGAATTCCGAGATGCTTTGGTGGCGGATCTTGTCTTCTCAAAAAGTTCTGGGGGAGCTCCCATTTTCTTTGACATATTAGCAGATTTTCCTTTGGTTGCAATTTGACTGCTAGCCCCTGCAGCATTGTTTCCTTTGGGTGTCGAAGGGACTCTCGCCTTCTGGGAACTCCCCGCTTTGCCTTCTGCTGATCTCCTGCTCCTGGCATTCATAGGTTCATCGGAAGTCTTAGAGGCTTCTATCATTCTGCTTGATGATCTGCGGCTCATTGGTTGTAAGGTAGTCTGTTCTAGAAGAGCACTCAAGGGCTCGCCAGCTATTTTGGAAACCTCTGATCTTCTGCTTGACGATCTGCGGCCCATGGGCGCATCAGCAATGCCTGAAGCCACTGATATTATACTTGAGGATCTTCGGCTCATGGGTGGTGAGGTGGCGAGTTCAGGTGCGATCTCCTCAGCCTTATATGACCCAGATACAAACGACTTTGACTTTGACAACTTTAGTCTTACTGCAAACTTAGAGCTGGATGCCGGCTGAGGGGTATCAACTCCTTCTGCTAATCTCTGAACAGGAGAAAGTGTCACAGTATCTCTGATGACCGTTGGAGATGACGACAATGATGGTGGTAGGCTGGGTGTCTTCCCGTCACGAGAGCTATGCTTCGAGACTGGAGTCTCAATTTCTGGAACAGTATTGAATTGTTGCTCTGTCATCCTTGAATTTTGTCTAGTTGGCGTCAGGGGCTGTAACACAGAGTTGGCCGACTCATTGCTCTTATTCGAATGTACAGAATTTGCTGTAGCATTTGGGGAACCGAGGGATTCGTTAGAGACTACAGGTGCTACCACCATAGGTTGAGGCACTGATGTTCTATATTGGGGGATAGGGGTTTCCGTTTGGATGGGTGAGTCCAAGCGCTGGAAAATTGTACCTTGTTGGCCAATATCTCCGTTTGCTCTTTGAATTGGCTGAGGAGCTGTGGTATGGCCTCCGTTGGCCTGTTGTCGTACACCTAATCTACTCTGTATGCTATTATTATAAATTCCAATGTGTGCCGGTCTGTCCTCACTCTGAAGAGGATGAGATTGCTGGTGACTTTTCGGACTACCTTCTTGTTGTGGATAGATATTGTTAAGATAGGCTCTCCAACTCTCCGATAGAACGAAAGATGGAGTGGTGATAGGAGCCGCAGGCTGTCCTGGACCCAAGGACATAGTTCGAGGAGGTGCATTGGCAAAATTCTGCGCAGATTGAGTAGCAAGTTGCCCTGAACCCAAATATATACTTCGAGGAGGTGCATCGACGAAATTCTGCCTATGTTGGTATACCCCTTGGCTCATCGGAGACGCAGTTGCTCTTGACATCACATATGATTGTAGTTCATTGATTCTAGAGGCAGTGCCTGGGCTCTGGCTATGGTCGAAATGTCCTAAGTATCGGTTGGGAATATTTTCGGTTTGGCTGGTTGCTTGAGGGGTAGGAGTATGTATTAGAGGGTAACAATCTGCTGGTGGAACAAAACCAGGGATTCCAGCTCTAGAAGTAATTTGGGGAGCATATTGAGCCAGGGCAACATTTGGAAATGTCTTCGTATCTGTCAATGCATTTTGACCACCTACTGATCCAGTAGGCGACTGACTAGGGACCGAAGAGGATTCACCATTTCTTATGTAATTTCTCTTTGTTTCAGGGACTTGAGAAGCTGTACCTGGCTGTCCTGGGTGTGATTGATTAGGCGGGCTACAAGAGACTGAGTTATCTCCTGAGCCGGAGGGCGCGTTTGCTACCTTTCTCTTTTGAGGAACGGATATGGAAATGGCATGATTAGTGTTATTCGGGGAATAAAGTGTACGCTGAGTTGAAACTGATCCCATATTTACTGTGGAGCCTCCACTTTGCTGAGGTGAAATACTCAGCGACTGAGGAGCAGAATTCCTAGCCGAACTGATACTGGCAGGTGATTGACTACGCCTTTGACGACGAGAGGTGTTAATAGGGGGATGATTGCTCGGCCTTGCTGGTGGTAGAGTTTGGACCGATCGACCGCCATGAGGACTAGGGAGGTGGTTCATTCTCATCGTCTCAGAACTGATACCGATATCTCTTACAGGCCCGTAGCCCCTGCTTCGTCTTGACTCAGGAGTCTCAACATCCCTCAATCCCGGATGCTGCAAATGTGGGAATACTGTGGTGTTGACATACAACTGTCTAGATGGTGGTCCTGGATATGGTTTTCCACCAGAAAATATCCTCGGGGCGTATAGAGCAGCTTGATGACCATTCATCGCTGAGTGGTCTGGACGAGGTGTCGGCCGCGATGGTGGTTGGGAAGACGATGTCATAGGAGAAGCAGTGCCAGAACTCGTGTCCAAGTCGGATGCTGTAATGGACTGGCGAAGTCTGCTTGGGCCAGGTCCACCAGGTGGAATTCTTGTTTTGGGCATGAGATGAGCAGGCCGGGTTAGGGAACCCTTCCAAGCTCTTGGAGGTCTTCGCAGTCCTGCTTTGATATCTTCTTCATCTTGCAATGTTAGTCTCTTTCCAGACCTCTTAAGGGGTATGCCGTATGGTTCATCCCCCTCTGCTGGGCGGTTTCGGGATTGACTAGGTTTTCCGTGTGGTGTATCCCTTTCTGTGGGATTTTCCCGAGGACGACCAGCTGACCGAGAATGAATAACGTTAATTGTGTCTTCCATCTCATCCGTATCCCCTTCTTCCTCGGTATTCTCGCCTTCTTCTCTCGCAGCATGTATCCCCTGATTTGATACATCGAAATCGATGTCATACCATGAGGCTTGAACGCCTTCATAAGAACCCATCCTATTGATTATACTTGCCTGAACCCCCCAGGCTTCATCATCTTTAATAACTGTCAAAACCTCATTGTCAGGGCCAAATCTAAAGGTATCATCGTCATCGAAATTGAAATTGACCAGGAAGAGTTTCGCTTTCAAAACATCCTCAGCTGTGATTAGAAACGTAGCTGGAGTTCGGATGCTGTTGTACAATTCCTCGGAGATCTTCGTGTAATCCTTCACAACACTGGAGTATGTTCCGCTCATGAGAAGAGTAACTTGCTTATCAGCAGCACGGGCAATATTTACTTCCTCCATGTTATTTCTGTCAAGTTCCTGGGCATATATGCCCATAAATTTGGCGATCTCATCTTCTTGCAAGGCGAAGATCTCGCACGCTCTTTGGAAAGACATTTCTTGGCACACCTCTCTCATAAGGACCAACTTTGTTCCATCTGACATGTCATCCCAATGAACCCGTCTCTGCAACATCTATAGAAAAGAGATTAGTCATCAACCTAAGACGGGATACAATGGAAAGGCAATATCAAACTTACCGTGCGTTCCTCATCTTTCTCTCCACCCTCCGGATCCAAAGTCGCGTAACCATCATACTCCCCTTTAAAATCAGGGGCCTTGATCAGCTGCCTAACGACCGGCAATGAAACTCTCTTATCCCTAAATACGGTTGCCTTTCTTTGTCCCGCCAATCTAGCTCCATTCTCACACCCATTTCTATTCCCATTCCCCATCAACCCTCCGAGATTCGTTTCCACATCACTGCTACTAGTTCTGGGCATAATTCTCTGTCTCCGGGTTTCCTCTATATCCGACGGCGGGAATTGATCTAACGGTAATGTCGGAAATGCAGCAGCCCGCAAATTGGGATCGTATTTCACGTCTGGAGTGACGAATTTGGCCGTGGGTGGAAGTTCTGGCAAGTCATCTTCACGGTAGCGACCGGGGAGACGGTGGATCGTTCGCAGTCGCATGGTCAAAGAAAGAGAAGGTGAAAGGCGCGTTTGATGATTTGGTGTTTGGGATTATGGCCAGACACGCGCTGACTGATTTGTTTGGGGTTGAAAGGATACAGAGAGAGTAAGAGACATTGAAGTTTGATCGAGTGTGCAATTGCGTGTCGTCTCTGTGCAAGAGAGCGCTGTTGAGATGTGCGCGGAGACGTGTTTTGATATTAGATCTAGCGGAAGTAAACAAACTAGTAAATATATGAAATTCACCTTTGATTGAAGTGAATTGAGGAGTTCAGGCGGGAGTAAAGTGAAGGAGTTTGGCGTGATTCCTTAGCAGCCTAAGGAGAGGGCTTTGGAGTTGTGGTGACGACTGACATGGAGAACAAGATCACTTTCATATCAAGGTAAAATCTGTGTAGGTAGTCGTTGCATTGCAAAGCTATTCTTTTATCAACAACAAGTGAGCCTTCGATTCCAGCTTTACTGTGACTAGCGAAATAAAGCCAGTGGAAAAGAACCCCTAAGCCATGCGGGAGGAGCCCTCACCTTGGGGTATCAAAAAACGCCAGCTCTTGAGAGCGAATGCAGATATCGATCTTCCCATCCTTCTAATTGTACACCAACGCCAGCTTCCCATGTGCACCTAAATATCCCCAACGCCCTGTAAAACTTCAATTTGCAAGCTTTTCTGCAAAGGGGGCAAAGGTAGCTCTTTTTTCAAACCGAGCACAATCATCTATATCGTTGACATCCATATCCATCTCATCCACCTCATCTCTACCCCTCTTCGCTCCAATCCTGAGTAGCTCTACGGGTTGGATGTTGGGTAGGAGGCTCTTCTGAGCGTCTAAAATGGTCTGGTAATTGAGCAGCAAATTCTTGAGGCCATCATCAAAGGCAACACAGAATCGCTGCGCCTGAATGAACTGTATAGTCCCGATCAAGTCTAAATCGTACATAGCCATTATGTAAGCTGCAACAACCACCGCGGATCGTTCATTACCAGATTCGCAGAAAACAAGAATCTTTCCAGGGCTGGCTGAGGCGATATCCACACCCCTGGAGATTTGCTCTTGAAAATTGGAGATAAGATGATTGTTGATGGCTTTGATAGCTTGAGGAAATGCTGCAATAAGTTCCGGATTCCCCGCAACATCAACAGTTGCAGCTTCAATTCCCAGTTCTTTCGCAGGTTTATTTCCACTCAACATCCTAGCCTGTGCTGTCATTGTATTTCGAATAACCAGTAGCATCGTAATTCCCTCGCTCTTCAAGGCATCGACATCCCTCGCTGCGGATGATGGTCCAAGGTAGAGGAATGAGAGAACTTGCTGGGCTTTTCTGCGCAACTCATATTTCCATACGGCTTTGCTTTCGGCAGTGATTTGGGTCTTCTGCAGAATGTATTTCAAGATCTCCTTTTGTCCTTGGTCTCCTACTACTGTGCCTTTGTATTCGGGAAGGCGCAGTTGGGCGTCTTCTGGGGTTGGTGGTACGTGGATATGAGGTGGGGAGGGCGCCTACAGAGATCAGTTCATATCCCAGCTCTGGCATGGCTCTGGCAACTGACCCTATACGAATATTCGACGGCGCGAAGCGACTCTATATCTGGATATTTCTCCATGGTAGTATGGTTCCGGATATCTCGATGAAGGAGGCAGAGGCGTGAGCATCCGATATGAGTGACTGGAATTTGGTGTGTTCAAGTGTACCCCTACGAGGCTGTAGTCAAATAAGGCGCTTAGCGTGAATATAAAAGTGAATTGCCCCTTCTTTTAATCCTGCCGCCAAAAAGCCTAAGTGCGCCAGTTGGTTGTAGATTACTCTTTATGCCTCTAGACGATCATTGGTCCGTGCATAGCTTAAAGCCGAGGTTTTTTTGGGGGGGGGGGGGGCTCGGCTTGGCGCGCTAACAGAGTACGGAATTTCTGTTGGTATAAATTTATAATCTATGGGTCACGTAATGCCAACAGGGCTGATCGTCGGGATATAAATATCGTAGCAGTTAGTTCGTCCGTAGCTCTTCAAAACACACATTTACAACTGCACCAATACTAAATAAGTAGTATTCCGTGCCCAGTAATAGCTAATAGAACCTGTAATACCAGCAATTTCAGTATTACTATTTTATGGATGAACAGTGATAAATGTCGTTGCTTTTATTTTATTGTCTTCGAGTTTTAGGATATTTGTTTGTTTGGAAATAGGGAAACAAAACAGTTTATTACATGGAATAGTCCTTTTCCCGATCAATATGCTAGGTACAGTCACTCTGTACAATAAACCAATAGATTCAGAGAGTACATATTACTCATCGGATTGTCTAAGTCTGCTTAGTTTTTCGCCCAGAGACAGATTTTCTTCCAGAACCACCGGGCTTCGCTTTCAGCATTCTAGGATCCTCCTCTTCTTTCTTAGGTGTTGCTGGGCGTTCACTATCTAAAGATGAGACACTCGTGACGCTGTTCTGCCTTACCAGAGGTGAATGCACGTCTGGAGTAGTAGAGCGAGATCCAGGTGTAAGCTTCTGGGGTCTTGTCGAAGCAGCGGGCTTCTTCCTCCTGCGATCTGACGCATTCGATGCTGTGCTGGATCGGCGACTATGCCCTCCAATAGTAGTATCATCTATCTCAGGAGGAGTCGTACTCCGAGATGAGTTCCTTGAGTGAGATCCAGATCGGAAGCTCCCGCTTCTGGTGCGCTTCTGGTCCTTCTCAACCGTAGTCAAACGATGAACATGTGGATGAGTCTTTTCAATATCATGACCCTTCCCACGCTTCCAACCACGGTATCCTGTCCACCATAACCATCCTCCCTGTTGTTTGGCGAGCTTCCGTTCGTGGTCCTTGAGCTTCTGCCGTAAAATAGCTCGGCGCTCGTTTTCCTTCTCCCAATATTCTGTCCGATAAATATCCCAGTTCTCCCTGAAATTTGGCGAGAAGGGTTTTGGGAGTAACAAGAGCTTGATGTAATCTCCTCCTCGGGATAAATCCTCCTCACACCCAGCGCTTTCGTCGTCGTCCTCATGTATATTGGGCAGAGCATGATGTCCCCCGGTTCGTGTTGTCTTCTCTGAATCCCCCAAAACTGACTGATCCACATACCGATACGAAGTTCCCTTGTCACTAGAAAACAGCCCGGACGAGAATAAAAAGGATAAAACGGACAGAAATTCCTTCCACCACGGGTTCTTGATAACCACCATCTTACAATTGAATCCTCTGAGACCCCTATTCGTAGTTCCTATCCACCGTCGCGGCCATCGAATGCCCCTTTCCCATTGTCCAGTCCCCCAAACCAATATACCAGTCACAATCCCACCCATGAAACAGACCTTCTCTGTAACTTCTACAACCCAGTAGACTGAACCTCCGACACCACTACCATCCTCCCTCGGAGCCAAAAAAAAGCGCATACCCAAAGTAAAGGATCCATAATCCGAGCAGAGTAAGGAAGAATGTATGCTGTCTTCGTCTAGTTCGTAGTTGAAGCCATTGCGCTCGTAAAGATGCCTCAAGTATCAGAAGGTTGAGGTATATTTGTGGCGGTGATGAAGGCAGGGATGCTAATGGATCAGGCACAGATGGCGCAGTTGGAGAATCGACTGATATTATAGGACTTGGACCAGGACTCGGGAAGTGAGCTCCAGGAGGAGGAGCGCCTTTTACCAACTGGTCAAGGTTGGACATTGCGGAAGAGGAGTGTTCGCTATGGAGATATCATGACTATAAGGTTCCAGAAGCTCAGACCCGACGGAACGCACTCTAAAGTGGAGCCTAGAAGAGCAAGGTTATTTAAAGAAACCGTTGAATCAAGAGAACCATGGCATGGCGTAGCATGGACCGTGAGCGCTCAACTCTCGGCAAGCCACGGTGATCGCCTGTTGTCGACTTATACTGGACGAAATGACCTTGGTGTCTGTTGGGGGGAGGGTTTAGCTCATTGGACTGTTTGCCCATAAAAGATCGAACTGGGGCTTAAGTACCTATGTTTGTGTAAATAGGTAGATTTATATGCAAGTTCAAAGCGCATTACCTTAGCGCGTGCTAAGCTACGTCTGGACCTTGCCTATGATCTTTGGTCTTTCCACCTTTTAGTTATATAAACTTACTACGATACTCCGATTTGCAACTAACTATTTCATCTCTATAGTACCAGTGACCCGATAAAGGATGGCTTATAAAAGAGGCACCCTCCGATACATTCCTACTTTCTTTTTGACATTATTTACTTTACTAGATACGAGTATACCCTACACATTACTAGCGAATATGGATGAAGAGAAACAACAACCTTCACCAGCTCCTCCATCCTGATGCCAAAGTATAATTACTAGGATTTGGAGCTCAGCATTTTATTGCGATACTTTTGCACTATTGCTTTTCTTATACTTTCCATTAATTCTCGCATCATCCATACGAGGATTAATGTCATCATTGACTAATCATTACCACCTGCCGCGCATTCCCTATTGTTTTCCTCAACCCTGTAAAGCCGAGAGCACTCGTCATCAGCAGATCGCGTTTAGGAGCCTATCCTACCGTAACTCCGTCAAAGAGAAACACTATCCAAATCGTACTTGGGAGGCGGGTTTCCGTCTTTCAACATTCAATCTGTCAAATTGTATCAAACACTTTATTTGCCGTTGCTTCTACTGCGATCAATTCCAATAGACGCGTCTGCAGGACGGCCATCTGCTGTATCCCACCTCAGACGAATAGCCAACTTTGGAAACAGGTTTGAAGGCTACCAATACTCCACCATGTCTACTTCCACCAATCCAGATCCTCACGCGGATGCGGAACGACGACAAGCCATGCTTGCTTCTCAGCGAAACGAGGCTCGAAAATCGGGATATTTTCCTCTTGGCTACAAGGCGGGTTTCAGTCAATGGTGGGCCAGTATTTCGCCTGCAATGGCGGAGCATCGTGTTCTGTCTTTCATTCCATATCTTCAGAAACCTCCAACACATACCCAGACCGGATCGGCTCCTGTGTCAGCACATCAATCTACAACTTCTGTCGATGCTGATTCTGCGAGAGCCTCGCCGCCTGTAAGAATATCTTCTATAACCGATCCCTATGGTCCAAGATCATGGCATTCGAATCTTATAAAATTGAGTGGCAAAGATAGGGCATTGAATGAGTTTTCTGTGGAGAGAGTGGGAGAGGAGGTAGAAGCGAATTTGGTCATGTTACATGGCTATGGAGCTGGGTTGGGATTTTTCTACAAGAATTTCGAGGGTTTGAGTCGAGTTAAGGGCTGGAAATTATACGCCTTGGATATGTTGGGAATGGGACGAAGTAGCAGGCCACCTTTCAAAATCCACGCGAAAGACCACGCTGGAAAAATCTCAGAAGCCGAGAATTGGTTTATTGACGCCCTGGAAGAATGGAGAGTTTTGAAAAAAATCGATCAATTTACATTGCTTGGTCATAGTATGGGAGGGTACATGGCTGTAGCATACGCGCTCAAATACCCAGGGCATCTCAACAAACTTATTCTTGCATCGCCAGTTGGCATTCCAGAGGACCCATTTGCAATGCAAGCAGAGATGCCAGACCCAGAAGAGTCAACAATGGCCAATGAATTTCTCCAAGACCAAGAGGATGATATTGTCAATCGAGACGGCAACATAAAAGCTACAGGCGACAACAACAATTTTCTCAATGCACGCTCAAAAACCGACCCCCAAAAGTCGAAAACTCCCGCAGCACCACCCCGTCGACCAATTCCAAAATGGCTTTCTTACCTCTGGGATGCCAATATCTCCCCCTTTTCTATCGTCCGCTGGGCAGGCCCCTTAGGACCCCGATTCGTGTCGGGATGGACATCTCGCCGTTTCTCCCACCTACCAAGTGAAGAATCGCAAGCTCTTCACAACTACTCTTATTCTCTCTTCCGTCAACGAGGCAGTGGCGAATACGCACTAGCATATATTCTCGCCCCCGGCGCATTCGCGCGAAGCCCGTTAATCCGCCGAATCCATGGCGTGGGTCGACAATCCATCGCTTCACCCCTTCAGCAGCAAACCCAAGGCGCCACGCTAGCTTCGACGAAGGAACATGGTATTCCGATCGTGATGATGTATGGCGATAATGACTGGATGGACATAGCGGGCGGATATGCGGCAGAGCAGAAATTGAAAGAGGAAAGGCAGAAGGTGTTGAAGGGAGCAAGTGAGGAGGAAAGGAAGTTGGAAAATGGGAGGGCAAAGGTATTGATTATTTCGAAGGCGGGGCATCATGTCTATCTGGATGGGTGGGAGGAGTTTAATGAAGTTATGAGGAAGGAAATGGAGGAGACTTCCAGAGATTTGAGGAGGCAGAGGAAGCTGGAGGGTTGATTGGGGCTTCGGATTGGGGCTTATAGTTCTCCAGAATATGGATTCTAGTATCTGGCGTTCTCGGAGCCGAGAGGTGAGGATGTGTAAGATAGGTATAGACCACAGGCAAGTTTTATACAGAAGACAGAACCGATGACTATTACCGACCTGTGTTTCGGGGTGACTTGCCGCTCGTCCGCCCATTTCTGATTTGATATAAGGATGTGTTCGTGCAGTAGGAAGTAGCACAGGCTGAGAATTGTACTTGGCTATATCAAAGATTATATTGTGCTAACTTTTACTTTCCCACTACGACTCTCCAAAGTCTCTATTGCCTAGTTTCTCCTTAGTCCCAGGCATCTAAGTACATAGTACCTGATCTGTGAAAAGAATCCAGACAAGAATCTAGAAATAAGCAATTCGCTACATCTACATACTGTACGCACACCAATATCCTCGTGCTTGTGATCGCCCATCGTTTCAAGGCCAAATACAGACGTGGGTGGGGTTCAGGTTTCTCGCCTTATCTTTACCTCTTCTTACACATACTCTACCTACCGGTGGGACCAAGCTGGAACAGTTTCATGGCGCTTCCAATGGGATTGTTACCAAGTCAAAGCGCAGCGGCGGCTGAAGATGTGACGATCCCAAATGATGGGTTTAGGGCTGGTTGCTGTTCTTCTCGGATCTTGCCGACTTCACCGACACTTAATATTATGGCTTCACGGAGGAAGAGGCGGGAGGCATCATACACCATCCCATGTAACAACACTACATAAAATGGGCGTTTTCGTTGTAACCATGAACTTCCGTGCAAAGGTGTCACGTGCACCCACGCCCGGGATGCGAATGGCGAAGGGCACAAAGGCCCGAAACCCAAGGGGTGGCTCGATTGTTATCTGACAATCGTCTGCGACCGCAATCAATTATGGAGAAGCCGGAATCCTTGGTCCGGACATGGCGTTGAGTTTTTAAGTTGCAGCTTCAGCACCACCGTCGCCATGCAATCATCCATCGCTCTAAATGGGGACTGCGCGTGGAGGGAGACGTGGTTGAAGGACTGTTGATTGTTGTGCGGCGGCAGGGAAGCTATATCGGACATACGCCGACTCTGGGTGGAAAGTACAAATACAGGACAAGAACTGGGTGATCCGAATTACGCAGTCTGAAGGATTGAAGGGTTGAAGGGTTGAAGGGTCGAAGGGTCGAAGGGTCGAAGAGAACGGTATCCCCGTCTAGCTGTATCGAGACACATTGTATCTCACTCGGGACCGGCTATAGACGTACGAACAAGAAGAAAAGCCATGCTCCAAGGGTAGCGACATACAGTTACCCACGACGGGTAACCCTACCACACAGCCCTCAAAACATGTTTCCAACGTGTTTTTCCTCCTCGAGCCGTCACCACGACCGTCCAGGCCGGGAACAGCACTCCTTCCCCAGTCCTGCTCGAAAGTCGACTTTATCGTGATAAAGAAACACCAGCACAACGTTACATGGCAAACGATCAACCCCCAGCACCACGCAGAGGTAGTATTGATCCCAGCATGCAACGATCCGCCAAGGGCCCCCTGGAAGAGCGTCGAGAATCTATCCATTCACATGTGCGTACAGGGGCTGAACCGGACCCTCCCTCGCTGGCGCATTGCGGAGAAAATGCCAAATAGGGCCGCAATACGGGATACGCGTTATCTCGAACCAGACAGATTGTGTATATATCCAATTCAAGCTCCCCGGGGGTGAAGCACCTATGTAAGACTTTCACTCTGCTGCCTCTCTCCATCCCTTGCTGCAAGTCGGTGATCAGCGATTCACAGCTTCCACCTCAAGTGAATCTGGGACCGCTCTTGCCCCTCGCATAAAAGGTCCAGAAGTCGTCTCTGCTTCCTGGACAGCCTCTTCTCTTCTTTTCTTGTCCGCACATACTGGTCCCGATCTCGATCAGTTCTGCCTTCTGGCTGGGGATTATCCTTTCCTTGCATTGCTCTGCTTGCAACTGTCCCTCTTTGCTCATATCCATCCCCAAGATGGCTGATGTCAACCCTTCTGCGCCGGTTGGCGATGTCAAGGACCCGGTCTATCATCACGATGAGCCTGTCATTGCAGGTGGAAATTTTGTTCGCCCTTCTGGTTGGAAATACAAGGAGCACCGTATTGGTCCCATCACCATCCCGTGGTATGCCTCTCCCAAGGTGCAACTGAGTATGGTCGCCTTCGTGTGTTTTCTCTGCCCTGGCATGTTTAATGCTCTTGGTGGTCTGGGCGGTGGTGGAAATACCGATCCCACTACAGCTGACAACATGGTATGTTCCCACTCGGATTAATTCGGCGCGCTCTTCCTGACATTGGACTTCGCAGAACACCGCTCTCTACTCTACCTTCTCTGTCTTTGGTTTCTTTGGCGGAACTTTTGTCAACAAGCTCGGTGTAAAGGCGACCATGGCTTTTGGTGGCATCGGTTATTGTATTTATGCAATTGCCCTGCTCGTCTCTGTTCATTCAAGCCATGTCGCTGGTTTTAACATCTTCTCTGGTGTCCTTCTTGGAATTTGCGCTGGTCTCCTCTGGACTGCTCAAGGCACCATCATGATCTCATACCCCGGTGAAGGTCAAAAGGGTCGCTACTTTGGTTGGTTTTGGGGAATTTTCAACATGGGTGGTGTTGTCGGTGCTTTGGTGAGTTGAAAAAAATAAAATAAAAATAAAAATAAAAAATAAAAATAAAAAATAAAAAAAACTAATATTTTCAGATTCCTCTTGGTCAAAACATCAATGTTAAAACCAACAGCACAGTCACCGACGGAACCTACATTGGTTTCATCGTTCTTATGTTCTGCGGAGCTGTCCTGGCTGTTACTCTTTGCAATGCTAATGACATTATTCGGCCAGATGGCACAAGAGTTGTATTGATGAAGAACCCCAGCTGGAAATCCGAGTTCATCGGTCTTTACGAGACAATCAAATTCGAACCCTACATTATCCTCTTATTCCCCATGTTCTGGTCTTCCAACTGGTTCTACACCTACCAGCAAAACGCCATCAATGGCGCTTACTTCGACACTCGGACCAAGGCCTTGAATGATGTCTTGTACTGGGGTTCCCAGATTGTTGGAGCCTTTCTTTTTGGTTACGCTTTGGATATCGAGTCTGTACGCCGATCCGTTCGTGCGAAGGCTGCTTTGGGATTTCTTTTCGCTTTGACTATGGTCGTCTATGGTGGTGGATACGCCTTTGCTAAGACCTATACCCGCGCTTCCACTAACCCCAAGACTTCCGACTTCGTGCCTAAGGATTGGCAAAGCTCGGGCTACATTGGTCCCATGTTCTTGTACATCTTCTACGGATTCTTTGATTCTGCCTGGCAAGCAACCATTTACTGGTATTCCCTCCCTTCCCCCCTCTACTCTGTTCTGGAAAGTAACAAAATGCACAGGTTTATGGGTGCGCTCTCCAACTCTGGCCGTCGTTCCGCCAACATCGTTGGCTTTTACAAGGGCCTTCAATCTGCCGCAGCAGCTGTCATGTGGTCTCTGGATTCCCACAAATTGGCATATATGAGCGAGTTCGCTTCCAACTGGGGTCTTCTTGCAGGCTCTCTCGTGGTCGCTGCTCCCGTTATCTTCCTGAAGATCAAGGACCACGTCACGGTGGAGGAAGATCTCGCGGGTACGGATGAGACGCTCGCGGATGTTCTTCCCGAGGGCCATATCGAGAAGGGCGCGGTCTGATCACGTCCTTGCATCTGCTCTGCTCTGCCTTGCTTTCGTCTCCGACATCCGGTCTTCGGATCACGAAAACTGGTTGTGCGTACGACATGTTAATGGTGCGACGTGAGAAGTGTGTTTAATGGATACGATACGATATGGGCGATATTGGCGTGGGCACCTAATGCGGGGGAGTTGGGGGACTGTCCATACTGCTTTTTTTTTATATTTTTTTGGATCAGCGTCTGTCCCGTGCGAGAGCGCCGTTGCATATTTTATGATACCACTGGTATATGATAGTCATATAGAGTAGCAAATCTGCAGGATGGAAGTTGCTCTATTCATACATAGTATTATTTGGTCTTCCCCTTTCGCCTTCGATGCGATTATTATGTGATTATTATAGGTTTTGAGGTCGGTAGGGAGGTAAGTTAGGCAGGGTAGGGGTAGGTTATGTAGAAACATAACATGACAACATAACATATTAATTATGGATGAAGCACATCCCTCCCTCATATAATTCCCTTCCGAGTTTCTCGTATCACCAGCACGACAGATGCGCACGCACAAATATACGCAATAATAGTAATGAAAGTAACACAGTATTAATTAATGACTAGGTACCTAGGTAGGTATCAGGTATCCACGAAAGCAAGAACCCCAGAAAACACAGGCCGTCTACACTTCTTCTTTTCCGCAGGGTATATTCACCGCTCTCGCCTTGTACACCACCACCACCATCACCATCACCATCTTCATCGTCACCCTCCCTCTCACCCTTCCACAAATTCTCCAATCAAATTAAGCAGTGCCATTGATCAAAGGTCCGATCCCTTCTGCCATCATGTTCCGGCCTTCTGTTGTGGTTGTTAGTTTGTTGCTTTCTCAGCGGAACTGGGGAGAAGGAGAAGGGGTGGGGGATACGTACTGATCCACCATACCATCTTGCTAGGCAGCTTGAAGTTGCCCATCCGGCCGTGCCTTTGGCGCGGCCGAGAGTGACGGCGATCATGGCTGGGGGTTGTTAGTCAAGTTGAGTTTGCTTGAGATTTTTTCTTTCTTTTGGAGAGCGGGAGGAAGTGGAGGGGAGGGCGAGGGAAACTCACGGGTTGTATCTGGCTTGTAAGGCACGGGTTCTTTGGATTTGAGAACGAGGTCGATGTTCTTGACGAGGTGCGCGACTTGTTTTTCTATTTCCATGTTAGGTGGTTGATAATGTCGGTAAGATAGGGTAGAGGTAGAGGGGAAAGGAAAGAAGCAGGCATACGTCCATAAGGAATTTGCTTGGGCTGGCAATCTGAAACGTCGCCCACGGCCCAGATTCCACGGTTCTCGTACCCCTTCACCCTCAGGAAGGCATTGACGGGCACATCTCCCTTCTCGTTCCTCATGCCGGCGGGCAGGAACTCGGTGTTGGCAACTACACCCACCGAGGGAAGATACAGGTCTACGACTTTGGTGCTGCCGTCCGACAGCGTGAGCGAGGTCTTCCCCTCTGCAGTGGTGCTCGTGGAGGTGATCTTGGTAGAAGAGATGATCTTTACAGAGAGAGCTTTGAGTTTCGATTCAGCGAATGCTATGACTTTCGCAGGGAGACCTGGGAGGATCGTAGGACCGGCAGTGATCTATCATTCCTCGTTAGCTTTTTTTCCTGTCCTGTACTTGTACCTTTTCGAATTATGGAAATGGCTAGTAATCGTACCAAGAGAATCTCCTTGCCCTTGCCATACTCAAAGCCCAATTCCCCTGCTGTTTCAACACCCGTAACACCAGCGCCTCCAACCACAATCGTCTTGGCCTTCTTGACCACGTCCTGGATCTCGTGCAGCTTGGTTCGCAAGGCTTCGTATCCTCCGGGCCCGAGCTTCCAATGTGAGTTCTCGACAATAGGCCGCGAGCCAGTGGCCAGGATCAGGGTGTCGTAGCTCTGCTCGATCTTGCTGGTGGGGGTGGTGATTGAGACGCTCTTGGTGACGGGGTCCACGGCGGTCGCGGTTCCGTGGATCAACTCGAAGGAAGACTTGGAGTATGACTTGAATCCAGGAGCAATTTCTTGGAAGATCTGGGGACCACATTAGCTGGCAAAGATGCGCCGAGGGTCGGGATGCTAGCTACCTTGTCATCGGTATATTGGCCTGGGATGATAGCTGTAGAGTGTCAGTCGTTGTGATTGCTATGTTCACTTTTGGTGGAGTACCTCGAACGGCTGCCATGTTCCAGTAAAAGTGAGTTGTCGATGTTACGAGAGTGACTTTGGCGTTTTTCACGGTCTTCAGAAGCCTAGATCATCTCTTAATTGTATCCCCGATATCATACCAGGCGTTCTTACTTGTGGGCCAGGGGAAGGCCAACGTAGCCGGCACCCAAGATGAGGATTGTTTCAGTCATTGTTGCCCGTGGGGATGGATAGATGGATGGATGGATGGATGGATAGATGGATGGATAGAACGTGGTTGCAGCAGAAAGAGGTTGAGCAGAGTAAAGAGGATAGTCTCTCTCTCGAGGAGGAGGAGGAGGAGGAAGAAGAAGAAGAAGAAGAAGGAGCTGCTGCAAGCAAGCAAGCAAGCAGAACAAACTCTTATATGCAGGGACTCATTCATTCACTGTGATCCCTTGAAGCTAGCCTATCCACCGACTGTGGGGACTCAGTGCACTTGCATTCCTAAGCAGCTGGTGAAGTTCGCTGGTGGTCGGTCGGTGCCATTCATCAGCACGGGAGCGTGTTTACAAATCGGCACCTTTGGTATGTATTCACCATTAATTAACCCGTATTCTTCGGACTACGGAAACTGGACTTTCCGAGCACCTGATCTCCGGTGCAGCTGCCCGTGTTACCTCCCTCGAAGTCTCTTCGCCGCCCTGTGCGGTGCGGTGCGGTGTGGTGCGGTGCGTGAGTGGACCATCTTATTTGTGTCGTGCTTATTTGTGTCATGATCACTCTCTCAACCACCGAACCCCAGGAATGCCCAAGGGAGACTAATCATCAGCACTCTGTCACCATGCCCCTGTCCGACATCCCGTGTCCGTGTGGGCCTGGCCAATGTTCCCCAGATCACGTTACACGAGTACCGGCCGTGCATGGCTACTAACTTCCGATGCCAGGTCGGGTCTATCCCAGGACTATTGCCATGGAAGCCGGCTGACTGTGAATGACTATTAATTGACCTTGATACGAATGAGGCCAAGGGGGCCACCGCATTTAAAGGAGTTCCGCCCCGTCAAAGAGCAGATCCATCGTTGAATTCTAATTTGCGTATAGCATTTGTTGACCTTACAATCCAGCGTACACTATCTCCATTGCCCCCTTTCTATACCTCACCTTTTTAAGATCTCTCCTCTCCTCCCCATCTTCTTAACTTCCGAAGCTGCCTTAAAAAAAGGGTGGGAAGGGAGAGGGGGAGGGGTCATATATACATACATACATACATACATACATACCCCCGTTCCCAGAACCGGAGGTGTGATTGGGGAGACAGTAAGATAAGTATGCAACCTGAGGGAGGGGACTAGTCGGGGTGTATAATGATTAAGCAGTAAAGTAAAGCATCGTTTGGCATGGTTCGGCCGTCGAAGTTGAGGATATGTCCGCAGAGGAAGAAGTAGGTGATATATGGAGGTGATATTTAGATGGGATTGTGGTGGCATAAGGGGATTTGATAATGGTGTGCTTGAAATATATGGCAGTAATATCGCATTTGGTGAGAGAACTCATAATGTAGTGAGACGTTCGGATCCAAGTGGAGAGAGGGAACGTCATCAGTTACTTTGGATGAAGATAGAGCTATATTCGAATCTTGTTCTGGTTAATTACAATGCTTGGGTTACGAAGAATGTTGGTTTGAGGGTATATACAGAGCGTGAAAAATAAGTTCGGCATTGGAATAGGTGGGTATCTGTTGAACAGTGGAAACTGTACTGTCTGAAGGAATAAGAGGGGAATTACGTAGTCTATATATACATAGAGTAATAGCTAGACCTGAAACAACGCACAGATATGCTAATAGTATCCTGACCTCGAATTATCATTATTTATCGTGCTTGCCTCAGCACTTTTACCATCACCGTTTTACGTTTTAATCCCTCAGCGATAGAATAAAAGAATGATCGAGTTCCAGCGTAGCTTTCGGGTTCCCCTCTAATGGCACAAAATCAACGACTAAGGAATTTTTGACAGCAAATACAGAGTCATTGTCTAGGTAGTTGTCTTTTGAGTCGAAGATCTGCGTTGTGAGCGGTTTGTAAGAATCGTGTTGGACCTAGATCGTTAGTTGGGGAAGGGAAATGTTTAGATCTCGGGGAAAGAGCCTACAATTAAGTGGATATGAGCAGGTCGGAATGGGTGTCTATCCATAAGTTTCAGCAATCGTCCAGCGGGACCTAACTTTTATCAGCACTCCAAATATTACTCTCCTTTTCTCTCGTAAAAAAAGACTAACCATCATTAGGAATTGGATATGACGTTGGTCTTAAGCAATAGAACGCATATCTCCCCTCTTTATCCGTCTTAAACCTACCCCTTAAATTGTAATCTACCTGATCCTTGTCCTGCTGCTCATACAACCCATTCGTCGACGCCTGCCAAACATCTACCATGGCGCCCACAACCGGTTTTTTGGTCTTCTGATCAAACACCGATCCATGCATATAGGCCATCTCGCCATCATCGATACCATGCACAATCGAAGATCCATTTTCGAGAAGCGGGGCATCGTGCCGGAAGAAGGGACCGAGAATTGCGCTCGCAGTGGCGGGAGTGTCTGCGTCAACGGCTAGTTCGTAGGCTATATTATCGAGCAGTCTAGTTTATACTCATTAGCTGTGTGCTTCATATCTCTTAGCCCGTCCTTCTAAAAGATGAAAAGCAGAGGAGGAAGCTAGACTTACGATTCAAGCCCAATCACACCACAAACCAACTGTCCCTCATTCCTCTTATCATCGCTCAGCTTCCCTGCCCAGTTCAGCATATTCACACCCGCCATCCACTCATCAACCGTCAGATTGGTTTCTCTCGCAAAGTCATGCACGTGATTGATCAAGGCACTCATGACTTCCCTCATTCGAGGACTCGTAGCTGGCCCCATGCTGTCAACTACCTGTTGTGTGAAACGAGGATCGAATCTATTGGGTTTGGTGAAACTCTCGTTACTTCCGTGGGTTGTGTCGTTGTTTTCCGCCATCTTAAGGGTTTGTGTCCTCGGAAGTAGACTCAAGAACTTAACAAGATAAAGGAAAATCAATGGAAGTTAGGAGTATCTCGGTAGTCAACAGCAATGAATGACAACAAAAGCGAAAGGCCCGCACCCCGTTTCTGGAATATAAACGTAAGGAATGACCATCTCCGATCACAAGGCCCTGTTTTTCAGTTCCGATCAATGTAGGTCGTACTTTTACAGTTGGAAATACACAGAAAACCAACATTGATACAAATCGGGTGCATTCCGTGAAAGGTGGAGAATCCTTGAGTTTGTTTTCGTGTGGAGAGCGAGAAGCTGTGGTCGGGTTTTGAATGCGGGAGGTGGAGGGGTCGAGCCGACACGAGGACCCGCTAAAATAGGGGAAAGGGGGGCGCAGGTTTTGATAGTTCCTTGTGTGGCTAGGTCGGTAAACAGTTACTGTTTTCATATAGCGATTAGAGGCCCAAAAGGCTTGGATGAGAGCCTAGGATCTAGGAGACTGTGCAAGCACTTATCTTCCCAACCATTAGGCATCTATCTGAGTTTTCAAGCCTTCAGTGGTTGTGGCTTAGAAAACAGTGAGCCACAGCCCTAAGGGCCCCTGTTCTGCCCCTGAGACAACCCCCCACCTTACCTTGCCCCTCCATCCTCTATTGTGTTGGAACACCGGCACCATTATGTAAGGCTGGGGACATTTCCAGAGACCAGGTGATTACTCAAGCATTAGCTGACGCTTCGGATGCCTTCATCCTGTTTTCTATGTTTCTGTGCTTTGCGTCCGTATACTTACTGTATGTATTCTTTGCCGACGACACATCATCTCGGTTTCCTTCAGAATTAGCTTGAAATAATGACTTCTGAATCGTCAAATGTCGATGTGCTTATTGTGGGAGCTGGTCCTGCGGGGTGAGTCCATCAGTACCGACTCAATCATGGCGGGACTGATAAGTGTTGTAGACTGATGGCAGCGACGTGGATGGCTCGATGTGGGATTGATGCAAGAATTATTGATAAGCGGGGAACCAAGATCTTTAGTGGGCATGTTCGATTCTAATTAATTTTACATAGTAGAGACCTGACGGCGCTCATAGGCAGGCTGACGGTCTTCAATGTCGTACACTTGAGGTATGTAGGAACACCTGACTGGAGGGGGAAATATTGACGCGGAACCTTAGATATTTGATTCCTTTGGTTTTGCAGACAGAGCGGTAAGATAAGTTTATGTTTGGAGTATTTTGTTTCCGAACTCTAGTTCCATTTCGATGCCCCAGAAAATATGGGACTATTACTTCACATACTGATCATCTTAGTGGAAAGAAAGCAATCACATGCTGGAGATCTGCCTCTGGAATCCTGATTCAGAAGGGAAGATACGAAGATCCGATAGAATACCAGATACTATCCAGGGAATTAGCAGATTCACGCAAGTAGTTCTGCACCAAGGTAACTCTAGACTGATACTTGCTACGAGACAACAACTTACCTGTTGTTTAGGTCGAATTGAGAGGTTTTTCTTAGACTCTTTGAAGGAGCATAGTGATATTAGGGTAGAGCGCGGAGTTCTCCCCGAGTCTTTTTCATTCGATGAATCGAAGGCAGAGGACAAAGATGCATACCCAATCGAAGTTGTTCTACAGCATCTCACGGAAGCACAAGCGAATCCAGAGCAAAGTGCAGCGACAAATGGTACAGCAGTGTCCGATGGACTGTTTCGCAGTAATATGGCTGCGGATGATACAGATGAGTTGTTAAGTAAAGCCGCTACAAATAGAAAAGCTGGAACTCGTGAGACTGTAAGGACAAAGTATATGATCGGATGTGATGGAGCACATTCGTGGACTCGCAGACAACTCGGATACAAGCTGGAAGGAGAACAAACGGACTACATTTGGTACGTGGCAGTGTTCCCCGGTCCTCTCCCCACATCTGACACATCTTAGGGGTGTACTAGATATTATTCCGATCACAGATTTTCGTAAGTAAACAAGTCCGAGAAAGAAACGTTACTGATTTCAAATGTTTTCATCGTTGTAGCGGATATTCGTCAGAGATGTGCTATCCACTCTGCAAGCTCTGGAAGTGTAATGGTCATACCGAGGGAAAATAAACTTGTACGGTTGTACATTCAAATGACCACCACTGAGAAAGGAGAAACCGGGAAAGCCAAAGTAAGATTCGGAAACAGGTTTTAGTATCACCATTTCTGATAATCAACAGCTTGATCGAGTAACTATCAACCCCAAAATGATACTCGAATCAGCGCAAAGAACTCTAGCACCATACAAATTAAATTATGAACATTGTAACTGGTGGACTGCCTACCAAATAGGCCAGCGAGTAGGGTCGGAATTCTCCAAGAATGAACGAGTATTTCTGGCTGGGGATGCTGTTCACACCCATTCTCCCAAAGCTGGTCAAGGAATGAATGTCAGTATGCAAGACAGTTAGTCCACTCTCATCTTCAAGAGTGCCAAAATATTAAAATCTTCAGCATTCAACCTTGGTTGGAAAATCGGCGCAGTCCTCAACGGCACAGCTGACCGTACAATCCTCAAAACCTACCAAACCGAGCGCCGCAAAATAGCACAAGATCTTATAGCTTTCGACCACAAATTCTCACGTCTCTTCTCCGGTCGTCCAGCCAAAGACGTAATGGACGAGACCGGGATCAGTATGGACGAATTTAAGGACGCATTTCAAAAAGGGAATCTCTTCGCTAGTGGCGTAGCCGTAGATTACGGCTCTAGTATCATTGTGTCTAAAGAAGGAGATAACGTCGATGGTACCGATACTGGCGGCCGTTCTAAAGTTATAGGAAAGCAAACTATTGCCACGAATATCAAAATCGGGATGAGGATGCCGAGTTTTCAGGTCTTGAATCAATGCGATGCTCGGCCTTGGCAATTCCAAGAATTGTTGAAAAGCAATGGTCGATGGAGAATCGTCGTTTTTGCAGGTGATATATCAATTCCCTCCCAAATGGCTCGTATCCAAACCCTAGGTTCTGCCCTCGCATCACCCCAATCCTTCATCTCCAGATTTACTCCCGAGGGGAAGAAGATCAACTCTCTGATTGAGATATTTACCATTCATAGTGCGCCGAGAAAAGAGACTGAGATGCTTAATTTGCCGGAGATTTTCCATCCGTTTGATGAAAGGGAAGGTTGGGACTATTGGAAAGTGTATGTTGATGATGAGTCGTATCATGAAGGCCACGGAAAGGCATATGAGAATTATGGCGTTGACGAGAAGAGAGGATGCGTGGTTATTTTAAGACCGGATCAGCATGTTGGTTGGATTGGAGAGCTAGAGGATGTGAAGGATATGGATGGATATTTTTCTGGATTTATGATCGCCCAGACATGAAGGTTTGACTTTCTCTGAATATATATTCCACCAGTCGGTCTAAATTACCTCCACAATTCGTGTTCGAGCATGTTTTCAAAGCTTCACAATGGCTCATCAAGAAAGTAGGTCATATGCAAACGCATATGAATATCTGAACCTGTTATAGTAGGTGTCTTTCCGCATGGGGAAAAATTCTCGCAGATGGAGTCTTCCAGACGATGTGCCAGTTGACGACCACCAGTGCAATCATTGCTTCTTCCATTACTGCAAGACAAGGAAATGATCTAACTTTTGAGAAGAGTTACAAAGCTACATCCCGGTTTTGCTTTGCGGCAACCTCTTTGGTGATCCCAATAGGTTTTCTTGGGTTGAGGAAAGGGATGGTTTGACTGGGACTATAAATAGCCTCTGCGAGATTCTCTATATCGATATTTGGGGGGAAAAGGGGAATGTAGCAGCTTGACAAACTAACATCACTTCACCGGAACCTAGACTCTTAGAATTAATTTGTCAAACAATAGGTTTTCACTTGAATAATGAGGAGAGCGATAGTTGGAGGTGGTAAATGAGTGGGATATCCACACCCCCAACCTTTAATAAAGCAAGAAAAACACGGAGGCGAAATTATCCGCTTATTGCATCACGCGAACCCCACCATCTGATGGATTACGACAAATCCCCACAATTCCACCACGTCCGTAGGAAAGTTGTAAGCAATCGCCCTACCTCCTCTCTCTCATCTTTCACTTCAAAAGCCTTGAATATAATCCTCTCTCCCGCTAGTCTACGCCGATCTCAATTTCCCGACTTCAAATCCTTCAGCGAAATCAACCATGGCCGATACATTCGAGACTGCTGTCGTAGACAGCAAGAAGATCACGTCCAAGCCCTCGAACGACGATTTGCTCGAGATCTACGGTCCGTCGTCTCTCTTACACAACCCAGCAATATGGGACAAATTGAGGAGTGAGAATAAGGCTGATAAAAATAAGGATTATACAAGGTAGCAATGGGCGATAATATCGAGACGGCTGAGAAACTTGGGATGTTCGATTTGAAGGTATGGACTATACTTCAGTTATGATGCTATACTGCATATGACATATGGCATTGGGATACGTGGGGATTGAGGATCACGAGGAGAGAGTTGCTGATGTGGAACTAGGGCAAGGCAAAGCGAAAGGCATGGCAAGCGGTTGTGGATGAGGGTATTACCTCTGATGAGGCGAAGGACAGATACGTGGCTAAGATTGAGAAAATGAAGGAAACTTATGGTTATGATGCCAACAAAGTCCCCGAGGAGGTTGGCGCTGCTTAATTGTGGAATAATTGTATGGGGTCATGGTGGGGGGAGGTTAATTATGAGCGTGGTGATAAGGTGGCTCGAATACTTGCATTTTTGGTGGATTGAATCCTAGAAGGACAATGTGGATTGCGAATGAATGCATAAGTTCTCGCTATATTTAAGATGCTCTTCAGCGTTTATTGGTGCTAAACTAGTACAGCTCTTTTTGAAAGTAGCAAGGCTTAATGCGATTCCAACAAAAGCTTATTCTGGTACATTGTATGTCTGTCCCGTCCAATCAGGCTCATTATAAGAAGACGAGGCACACCAGGGGACATCATCTTTCCCATATTGGACTAAGGGTAAGTCATAAGGCATCCTCAACCCTACGACCATCTCATTATCATCAACTGAACCTAGTGGAGGTGTGTCGCTCTTGAAAGTAGGGACCATAGTCGCTTTTTCACCGAAGAGTTCAGGCCAGACCAAAACTCCAATCTCATAACTACATATCCGAATTTCACCTGCTGCATTCATTGCCTCACCCCATGCTTGTCTGGAAAGATTGGCCGAAGTAACGAGAGCCCAATCAATGGCAGATCTTTCAGAGTTTGCAAATCGAATATAAGTTTTGATGTGAGGTGCCGCTCTCTTTCTACCAGCATCTGATATATGGGCAGACGAGCCTAGAAAAGTCAATATCAAAGGAATATGTCATAGTAGAAACCATACCAGAGGAATGTTGAGCACCATCCCCAGCCCAGTGGTATAAAATGGGCTTCAGATACAGTAGTTGCTTCTGCTGAGCCGGACTTTGAATCTTAGTATGGATGGCACTACCGGATTTGTACCCATTTAGACTTCTCCTTATTTCATCCGCTGTTGGGAAAATGATTCGGAACTTAGACAATGGCGAGACAGTCTGTGAAGTGTTTATAGCCCTGAAGAATGTTTTGTCCAGCCATTTGTCATTTACCCCAAGAGTCGCAATCGAAGATACCTGCACCACAACTTCAGACTGAGAATCACCCATAGCAATAGACTTCAGAGCATTTTTCAACCCTGCCCAACCCCATGCAGTTTCTGAAGATGTCCCAATTCCATGCTTGCCGGGAACGCTGCTAACTAAAGCGGCACGTATCTCAGAGAAGTCGTACTTGAAGAGTTGCTCGAAAAGAGGCTTGCAAACAGTTCTTTTGGTATCGTAGGCTCTTAGGTAGTTGAGTAAGTCAATCTTGAATTTTGAACCACTGCCTATGCATTTTGGCTGTGGTGGTTGGGATTGACCAGGAACTATCATTGGCAGAAAAGGAGATCTCCAGACAGCTTGAGACATGTTAGTCCAGTCGAAAGCAATCATATTGGCGGTATGAATTATGACTTGAGCTGTTGCATCATGACGGAAAAGAATGAGCATCTGAGATCTGATCAGCACCTAAATCAATGCCCCAAAATAATGACTTATTCATAGATTACCAAAATCCCAACAAAATTGACACATCAGTGGGCAACTAGATATGGGCATGCATATTTAGACTTACTTTTGTATGATGAGTACCAAACATCTCTGGCATGTACGCAGTATGGAGAGTGATATTGGGATATTTCGCAGCTTGAGTCTAAGCAACGGATCAGCTTACTCTCCATAATACCACACATCTCGCAGAGATACTTGGGAGCTTTCCACGACACTGTTGAAAGAAATATTGGACACGTAAATCAACTAGAGACGTACAATTAGATTCTGCCTTGATTGATCTTCTTGCTTCCAAAATCCATGGACCACGTGAACATTCACTATCCCTCGAATGTCTTCATCGAATGCATCCATAAGGAAATCCAGATCATGTAAATAATTGAACTCCCAGCATTCTGCAATCAGAGGATCCCCGAGAAGATCTTTCAGTGAAACAGCATCCACGTTCGACGATGCCGGTAAATCATGAATGGTTGTAAGTTGGAATGGGGATTTCACAATTCCTGGAGATCTCTTTCCTTGACTTCGGCGAAGAGGGGGAGGAGAGATCTCCTTTTCTAGACTCTCTAAAGTTTTGCCATTAGTTTTGCTGTCATCTTCATTGCCTAGCTTTTGTCTCTTGCGAGAGCGTTCTCCAGCATCGCCTTCCATCGTCTCTCGATGGAATTTGAGGGACTGGGATAATTCTGGCTTGTTGAGTTATTTCACGAGAGTTATCGACACCGAGTATATTATCTCGGAGGATATGTTTTTCAGTAGAGAGAGATGTAGAGTTGTCCCTCTATGGATTTATCCAGTCACGTGAAAATACGAATACGTCGCAAAAAGGTCGCCGCGGCACTAAAGGGGCTGTCAGATGAATTGGATAAGGGATTCATCGCCCCAAGTCAATTTACCCTACTCCACAGCCCGAGTCATTCGTTATTACTTTGCGGGAGTTGCGGGCCTATTCTCCATTGTTTCTATCTAGACCTACTATTCTGCTGAAATCGCCTGTTTCTTGACGGCGCTTTGCCGCAGTACTCGCAACTCTAGGGAGGATTAGGAGAACACACCAGATTGCTTCAGCCACGATGCGTTTTTCACGGATATCTTTGCTCTACACCCTATTTGGGTCTGTAATATTTGCAGATGCACGTCTAGAGCAGTCCCCAGAGGCCGCTAACCTACCAGGAGATAATTTGGTAGATGGAAGTGGTTCAGAGGATCCAGAATCAACATTATTCAATGGGATCAGAGTACCTCCAATATTGGATATAGCTGGCGAAACATTTAACGAGACAGTAAAAGATGGATATTGGTTTGTGAAGCATCATTCGTAAGTCCGACTTCAGCTAGATTCCAGTGGCAGAAGACTAACGTCAAAGACCATACTGTCCTCATTGTCTAGCCATTGCGCCAACATGGCAAACATTGCACGAATACTACTATACTTCAAAACCAGTTCCAGCCAGTGCTTCAGCCGATAGTGCATCGACCTCTATGAATAACTTCGCCGCGTACTATAATTTTCACTTCGCATCCCTGGATTGCATTACTTTCGGCGATGTGTGTAAAGCTCACGGCGTGGATGTCTTTCCAAAGTTTATATTATACAAGGACGGGGAGGAATATAAGACATACGATGGCCTTAAAGAGATGAGAGCTCTAAGTGACTTTGTCGAACAGGCGTTAGAAACGATCAGACCAGGCTCGCGGCCAATTGGGGGTCCAAAACTACCAGAAGTTGGTGCTTCGAAATCTGAGGACTACCAAGTGTCAGAATCTGCAAGCTTAAGAGATAAGTCCAAAACGTTAAATTTGGAGGATGCTATCGACAATGCGGAGGCTAAAGGCGTAGATGGTAAGGGATCAAGTGTCAAGGATACAACAGCCAAGGAAAAGCCTCTTAATGAGCCGATCGTTAAAGAATCTGACATTGAAGACTTGACGAAGATCTCTGACAGTAGAAAGACCACGCCAATCAAAAAGGAGCCCACAACAACTCCTAACCTAGGCGGTACTTCTATTAGCTTTACTGCGGAGAGCTTTCAAAAATTGGTTACTATGTCGCAGGAACCTTGGTTCATCAAATTCTATGCGCCTTGGTGTGGACATTGCCAAGCCATGGCTCCGAAATGGGTTCAGCTAGGAAAGGAGATGAAAGGACGGCTGAATATTGGTGAAGTTAATTGCGATGCCGAGCCAAGACTTTGTAAGGATGTCCGTGTTCGAGGATATCCTACAATCTTATTCTTCCGTGGAGGCGAGCGTGTGGAGTATGAAGGTCTGAGAGGTCTGGGAGACTTTGTCGCATATGCGAATAAGGCCATTGATATTGGAGAAGGAGTCAAAGATGTCGATGCGGCGGAATTCAAGGAATTAGAGGAGAAAGAAGATGTTATCTTCGTCTATTTCTATGATCACGCAACAACTAGCGAAGATTTTGCAGCGTTGGAGAGGTTGACACTGAGTTTGATCGGGCACGCGAAGCTAGTTAAGACGAGCAGTGCCCTTCTTGCAGATAGGTTCAAGATTACGACATGGCCTCGACTTTTGGTTTCCCGAAACGGACGTCCCACTTACTATACTGCCTTAGCCCCTCAGGATATGCGCGATTTCCGTCAAGTTCTTCACTGGATGCAATCAGTCTGGCTACCAATCGTCCCTGAACTTACAGCTTCGAATTCGCGAGAGATTATGGATGGTAAATTAGTGGTACTTGGGATACTTAGCCGCGATCGACCAGATGAATTCATGATTGCTCAGAAAGAGATCAAGAGTGCTGCTTTAGAATGGATGGATAAACAGACACAAGCCTTCCAGCGGGAGAGACAGGAATTGAGGGATGCGAAGCAGTTGAGGATTGAAGAAGCAGAGGATCGTAATGATCAACGAGCTTTACGAGCAGCGAAAAGCATTCATATTAATATGGACAAGTCCGATAAGAAGGAAGTTGGATTTGCTTGGGTTGATGGCGTATTTTGGGAGAGATGGATAAGAACTACATATGGTATTGAAGTAAAGACCGACGGCGAGAAAGTTATCATTAATGATGAAGACGTACGTTCCCTTGCTTCTGACATCTACGTATTACTAACAACTTTCAGAACCGAAGATACTGGGACACAACCATCACCGGGAACTACATCATCCCCTCCCGAACCTCGATCCTCGAAACAATACCCAAAGTTGTGACAACCCCATCCGTCATAAAACCCAAATCCACAATCTCCAGCTTCGAGAAATTCTTCTTCGATATCCGCGGTTCCATCTCCGGCCATCCTATCTTATCCATTGGCGTCATAGCCGGGATTGTAATAAGTGTGTTTATATGGATTAGAGGGAAGATGCGGAGAAGTAAAGGCGGTTTCTTCAGATTGGATGAGAAAGATGGGTTATTGGGCGGGAATGTTAATGGGAAAGTTGATTAATAATGAAATGGTAGATCGCGGTGCAATGGAGCGGATTACTATACAGTCGAATGAAGGGATGGATTATTCTCTGTGTAAAATAGCGGAATAGGCTTTGGGATTTTGTGTCTCGCAATACATATATCAATTGTAACATGTCTCCTTTTTGTTACCCCTGCCTCCCTCCTTCCCTCTCTTGTCTCCCACAAAATATAAGATCCAAAGCTCACTTCGCCCACCGCTGGAAAATCGCAACAACCGCCCCACTCCCCACCACAACACACCATTCCCCATCCGCACTCCAGCCCACATGCCTCCCCGTAAAGGTCAGCCCCTTGACCAGCTCCTCCTTATGCGCCCCCAGCTTCTCTCTCGGGTCTCCAATCGCATATTTCTTCCTCCAGATCTCGTGGCTCTTCTCCTTCTCCTTTTTACTCAGAGGCTTTTCCTTCGGCCCCGTGTTCTCGGTCGCCAAGGGGTCCAGGACGTCCGAGGAGCCGCTGCCTGTGAAATGCGAGTCTGCCCCTGTACTGTCGGTAGGGCTGGCTTCGCGCATGACGCGGGAAAGCGTATCTTTGTCGCGATTTGAGGCCACGGCTCTGCCGCCGCGTGCGCGGTGGCGGAAGGGGACAAGGAAGGGTGGTCGACGAGGCTCTATAGCTGCTGTCGAAGGCTGGGCATTGGTGTCTTCGGATGGTAGAGCGGCTGTGTATTCGAAAAACTCCTCGAGGCGTTTGAGATCCCAGAAGAAGACTTTAGATACGTTGTTTACCATTGCGAGGACGGGGTTGGAGCTCGCCGATCCGGGTAAGAGAGAGAAGCGCATGAACATGATTTTGCAGTCTGGGACGGTGAATTTGAGGAGCCGTGTGAAGTGATCTGTCGTGGTTGTGGCCTGGGAGAAGGCCGAGCGTGAGTCGCGCTGGGCATCGTGGGTTGTGGGGGCGAGGGAAGGGTCTGGTGGGGGGGGTTGATGAGGAGAAGCCGTTTATTGACCAAAGGACTATACATTGTTCGTCGTGGGCTTTGGAGAGAATGAGGGAGTTGTGGAAGGCTATGCAGTCGACCATTCCTAAGTGGACTTCTGAAGTTGAGAAATGTGGGTAGTGGATCAGTGTGGGATTGTCAGTTCCGGTGTTTTTGTCGGGGAATTCTGGTAATGTCCACTATGACTCTATTAACAATATACTTCATATTTGGGAAGGGGGGTTATACAAGGTTTATGACGTGATCAGTTCCTCCTGATAGGAGATATCTCCCTGTGGCGTGGAAGGCCTGAGAAGTATTAGTATTGTCTCAGTAATGGAGATCTAGTCCTACAATAGTGAGAACGTTTTCTCTGTGGCCATCTCCAGTTAATATTGCTAGACAAGGCTGCCTTTCATGATCTGGATGGAGGCTCCATATTCGCACTGTTGTGTCCTCTGATGCAGAGGCAATGATCTGGTGGTTGATAGGTGAGGTCGAAAGATCATTTATTTCCTGAGAAGTTTAGTATTTGGAATGATATTCTGGGTTTATGATTACCCCTCCGTGGCCTGTAAGAGTCTGTAAAGTCAATATAGCATGCATTTTAAACAGATGGGAGAATCCATACCTGCTGAACTTCTCCCGTTAAAGCATTTACAACTTTAATCTTGGCAGTCCCTCCAGAAACACAGAGTAATGGAGTTCCAGTTTTCGAATCCTTGGACCAAGTACAAGCGTAATTTTCGGCGTTAGGCTGTAAGTACTTATTAGATGGAGTCCCCTTTTGTTCCAGTGAAACCAACAAACCTCTTGATCGACGATTGCTTGTATCACCTGCATCGAAGCACCTTCTTTCCCTGCTATAGGGGTCCGGCATATTAGAGTCTGCATATATTGTGTTAATAGCACATGGGCCGATGTGGGAGTTGTGATACTCGCCTGTTTCTCCGCAATAATCGCGAACACTGGATCCACACCTGGCTTGGAGTATGGATAGAATTTGACGGACCAGAAATCTGAGATGTCAGGTTTACGCCAAGGAGCAGGACAAGTGCAGCTACGTACCGCTATTGGCTGACTATACAAACAATTTATATTAAAGTAGACCTTGAATACGCGCGTTTCTCGTGACTTACAGGTAGTTGATGAGCTTCCCTCAAATGAGGGAGCTCCCATTCACGACTGTCCCCCGGCTTCCAAGTCATGGTCGGGATGAGCCGAGGAAATGATCGGCGGCACGGCTGAAGCTAACGTCTTTGTGACGGATGGAGAGAAATGTGATATGTGTGGTGTGGGCAAAGAAATCGGCGTATCTTAAGCGACGTTGCGTTGAAGCTGAGGTACAGCACAGTATCAAAATTGTATTGATAGATAGCGGAGCTCTGAATTTCCACCAACCCACGGGCTATTCACCAAATAGTAGTCTCCCTATAGGTACCTCTGAAGAGTCTGAAGAGGAGAAGTCAGCTAATTGCTTGTATGGTAGGTGAAGGCTGAAAATTTGACACCGCTTAGTCAATGTCAAAGCACCACATTTCCAATCCCTAGCCAGCACCCCCCAAAAAAAAAGAAGAAGAAAAGAAAAAGGAAACCTTGAGCATTATGTGGCGCCAGGCAAACAGCATGTGACAAGCCGTGTGAAACTTACCGATAGACTGGGAGCTGCAGGCGCGGCATGATCTTGGGATAGGATAACCTTAAGGAGGGGCTCGGAACGGGGAAGTGGCCCGCGATTTGCAGGCCGAGCATCCCTGCTAAAAGCAATATCAAAAGCAATTTGATAGATTTGATACGTCCCCCACTCAATCAATCTTGATTCCATCGTCGTATAAACAAAGGGCCAGCTGGGTGGTGACTGCACATTTCTATTTTCTTGGACGATGTTTTATTCTGATCTTCTTGTCAAATATAGCAGCAATATAAACAATCCATCAGATCCAAGAACTCAGGTCGAAAGCTACGTACCATCCACCTTTTCTCTCCCCACAGCACGCTAGACCCTTGTCCGCATCCACCGACTCGACACCCACGGTTTGTCCCGCCAAGAACGAGAAATACATCTGGGATCCAGCCCCGGTGCACGCTGGAAGGGCGCGAGCCGAGTGGCTATGTCTTCAAAGCGGCCGTGTGAGACTGTGATACTAGTTGGGGCGTCATTACTGTCCTCAACCGTTTTGTGTCACTCAGGATGGACGGTATTACCGGACGGTAGCTGGAAAAGTTCGGTGTCGTGAGAAGAGGTAGAAAGGCAAGCTCGTGGAGTTATAGGGAAGTATAAGGCCTTGGTCAACCACGAATCTAGCCTCTCGATGCCAAGATATCAAAGGCCATTCCTGCTCTTCCTGCCAAAACCCAGCAACCAGGGAGCTTGGAAGGACCCTTGACCCTTGTTTACAGGTTAACTGTCGGCTCAAAGCTTGGCAATATCGAGCTTATATATGCCTTTATAGGTAAACGCCTCGACGCTTCCCTTTTGCGTAGATGTCCCCGTTATCATTATACCCACCCCTCCGTTGTTTCAGTTGCAAAAATCGTGAACGGAGCTGTCATTTGTCTGTTAGCAAGTGGCTGTAAACCCAAGCTAGTTTAATGCGCATGCATAAACACGGCGTGCCATTAAGGTTGCTTCTTCCATCATCCCTTCGACCCCTGCCATATTCATTGATCCCGCACAAGGTCCACCCTGCCGCAAGGAAAGCCTCAAAACGATAGTACGTCTATATCACATCCAATAGATGCTTGACGCCTGGAGCTGAAGTGAAAAGGGGTGGCGGGGACATGAGTATAAGCAGACATCCGTGAATGGATACTTACAACCACGAACTTCCTACTTGGTCGACCCCAAGCATCTTCCCTGTCCCCCAATACTTCCAATCGGCGATCACCCTACTTGTGTCACCAGACTATACCTGCAATTACAAAGGCCTTGTTGTACACAACGCCAGGAGCTAGGGATATAAGAGCTCGATATATCCCATTGCTCCAACCCTTTTGTTCTCCCTCAGCGTCAACCATATACTGAGAGTGTAGTTCAGGTTCAAGGTCGATTTACGACTTCCATCTGCCAAAAGAACTGAGCATCTTTTTAGAGATACAAACGCCAGATTCTACGCAATGGAGACCACATTTATGACCATTCACAGTGGGTTCCATCACACTATTTCTATTTTGCTACATTGGAATTAAGCTAACTAAACTATGTTAGACTTGGGCCCAGAGGCTAATATCTTGTTTGCTTCGGCGTCTGTGGTTGATATCCTTGGGTATCAAGCCCATGAAATTACGGGTAGATCATGCTTTGACTACTTCCACCCTGACGAGGTACCCTTTGCTCGCAACGTCCACACCCGTGGGGTTGAGATGGACAAGGCTGCAGTACTTCACTATGCCAGGATCAAGAATCGTGATAACCAATGGGTCGGATGCGAGTGTGTCTTCAGCGTCGTTCATGATGTTCTCGTTGCCTGTACCAGTGTTTACAAGGGTGATGATAAAAGCGAGAGTAAGGTCCTTGATTGTATATTATTCTATAGGCATTAACTTAGTAACAGAACGTGCTGTCGATGCTCCCGCAATTCGCCATCTCTTTTCGTCATCCCCGAAGGACCCTCGATACCATATGTTGGAGTATCTATCTGCCAAATTTAGGACGTCATCAGAGGCAGCCCTGCGTGAGCCTCGAGCTGCTCTAATCCTCAATCGCTTCACACGCACTCTGACCGTGATGTATGCTACTAATGCAGTAGCTACTATTCTAGGGGTGAGCCCGGATGAATTGAAGGATAAGAGCTTCTACGAGTGTATGCACGAAGATTGTATCCCGGAAGCGATTCGATGCCTGGAGAGCGCTAAAGCCAACGACTCCATTGCCTATCTTCGCTTTCGGTATCGCAATCCGAGACGCGAGGAGGAACTGAATGAGCAGATGCGAGAGGCAAGTCAGAGTAGTGATTCTGATGATGGAGGGGTACAGCTCAGTGGCGAAGCGGGTAATAACCAAAACCGCATGGGCGACGAAGCTATTGTTCCTCAGAGTGGTAATATCTCTGAGAATGACCCTATCTCTAATATAGCGACTCAATCAGTCCAACACATTGAACATACAACATCAGGCGAGAGCACCGATGTCGAACGGGACTCGACTACGTCGACGTTCGAAACTTCTCATTCATCATCGACTTCATCTCTCGCGGTTGCCCCAGAGAGACGTGAAAGAACCTTGACCCCTCAAGCAGCTATAGCTGAGCCTTTTGAACTAGAAGCTGTTGTTTCCTGCACCTCGGATGGTCTCGTGGTCATCTTGCGTCGTGCTCGGCCAATGATCCCAAACCTACAGCCTGCTGCACCACAAATTGGCAATGGAATGTTTGCTGCTCCTTGGGGTGTAGACCCTATACGGCCACATGTATTTCAACCAAATCCACAGATTCCATTCCAGCATGGCCTCGGAGCTCCTGTTGTTCAAGCAAATGCTGGCGGTCCTCCACTAGACGACTTCATGAATTCGATTCGAGAAGTGTCTGTATTTGCGTGGTCGTTAGTTGGAATTAACGGCAACATTGCATCTTATAGTCGCGGCGTTCCCAAAGGCGAAGCTCAACCTCCTATAGGTCTACCTATATGGGATCCGTATGCTCTTCCAAGACCAGAGTACATGGGGCCCTACAATCAGGCTGCCCAAAAATGGTCCCAAATGGGAGAAAGAATGAATGGACCTGAGAGTAATTATAGAGTACCTTTCCAGCGTTTCCGCGAAGAGCAGAACCTCAGATATGGTCCTGGCCCTATGGGCTCCGATCGTGCTGGACCATCTGCGAATGCGTATCTTGCCAATCAGGAGGGAATCAATGACCACTTCCCACAACATCAAAATAGCGAAGGTCAGAATGAAGGATTTGCTCCTCTTTCAGCTCGCAACTACCCACCTGCGGCTCAGGGACAAGGACCAAGTGAAGGTACACATTAGATATCCTCGTTACTGAGTATCGTGAAGAGTTTAGGCTGCTCGGCCTAGCGCCAGGAATGAGTATTGGAATTTAGTTTTGCAATTTGCAATTTGAAATATTATTAAAAACGTATATTTTTTCTATATTCCGACCCCCCTGCACAAGTATATTTACATCAGAATCACGTGCTCTGTAAAAATATGCATTACGTGTGAAGTCTGTGCGTTTGTCGGTATAATTATAAAAATATATATTTAGTTTTTACAAAAATAGTGAGGCCCAGGGGTTTGGAGGCTGGCCCCTAATAAAATAATACTACGCTTTTGCCACTGAAAATACATATATTCTGCTGCCCCTGGTACTAAAATTATTGATATGGAATGTGACATCAATTTAAATCCACGTGACTAATAGCTAGACTCGGGAGGTCTAACCGAATTGAGCCTAGTCTTCTAGCTTGCTACGCAGCTCCAAGAGGAAACCGTGGAATTTGCATAGCTTCAACTTTCTAAGCTCGACAATTAAACAGCATTGCGAGTCTCATAGTGAGTCGCGCACATAACTAGAATACGTTGCTGTTAAGTCCTAATGAAAATCCCATTTTGAGCACCATACAATCCAAAACCACGACGTCCAACTCAGGATCATGGCATCCTCATCCAACCCTTATGAAAATTACAATCACCCCTCTGTAGAGGATGAAGACGATTTGATAGATCCAGATGACGGTACATAACTCCGAATTTTTCATCACTCCCAACTAACAAATTCCAAGCTGATCTTGACGATCTTGACGACCCTCTTCATCCCACCAACACAACTTCGTCCCGCAGTCCCCTCACCGGCAACATAACGACCTCGAATTCTGCCCGGCCCTTGAATGAGAACTACCTTACATCCCGTATCCCAGGCGAAGACCGACGCGCCCCTACAAACACGCTCGATGAATCTGTGTGGGAAACGCTGCGTCGGGATTTACTAGCCGTCTGGTCCAAAATGCGGGAAGTGCTGTATCCTAAATACTTATTCGGCGGGTCTATGCTACAAAACACCACTTCTCTGCGGGGCGCGTATGAGAATTTACGGAGTGGGGGTGTGAGTGGTGCGAGAGATGAGATCGTGGGCATTGCGGGGAGAGCAGTAGATGCAGACGTGTTGCTGAGTCAAGGGAATATGAGTGAGGGTCTCAGAGACTGGGATTTATGGGGTCCACTGGTATTTTGCTTATTGCTGAGTTTATTACTTAGTTTTGAGGCAGGGGGAGATCAGAAGACCAAGGTTTTTAGTGGCGTGTTTGCGATGGTTTGGATCGGTGAGGCGGTGGTCACGTTGCAGATTAAATTGTTGGGGGGGGAATATGTGAGTTTTTCTTTGCCATTTCACTGCCTTAGCCATTTGGAATGCGTTGCTGATAAAACATAGCTCCTTCGCTCAAAGCGTCTGTATAATTGGCTACACACTCTTCCCTCTGGTCATCGCAGCTCTCCTCTCAGCTCTCCATCTCCCAAACATCGCTCGAATTCCCGTCTACCTCTTCCTCGTAGCGTGGTCGCTTGCAGCAGGCGTTAGTATTCTGGGTGGAAGTGGGGTGTTGAAGAATAGGGTGGGAATCGCGGTATATCCACTCTTCGTTTTCTATATGGGTTTGGGGACTTTGTGCTTTATTAGCTGAGGTTTTGATGAGGGGGGTAGTGGAGGGGAGGCTGTGAATGAAATGGGGGTTTTGGCGTGTACTTCTAATTTCTAAAATGACCTTAGAAAAATACCATTTTTTTTTTATTGATATTGGGGTTCTATAGGCTTTTTGTTCTCTTTTTAAGACGCCGTTATGGAACTAAGAATAACCCTGAGAATCACATTATTAACTAGTCGCTTGGGTAATAACAATGTCTAATATGAAATGACAAATTTCATAGTTTTCCTATTTAAGCAAAGACAGATTCCTCAGATCACCAAACCTTGACATACCAGGTCCAATCTTGTTTACACGCGCTCTATTTCGATCACCAATCCATCTCCACTCTCCGCAATATACACCATCTCTCCTGACGTTGCGGTTTCGGGCGGGCACGCTTCGGAGGGATTTCTGGAATAGTCGCGGGCGCGCGTAGGGGTGGTTGTCAGTTGCCTTGCGTACTATGAATTCATTCTGGCTGTAGTAGATGTAGCTGGCTTCTTTATGTAGCTACTTGTTGAGTACCTCGTCGAGATTTAGATAGCTAAAATGAAGGGGTTATGGAGAACCCATTTCTAGATATATTATATAGGAGGAACACCCCCCTTCTTCTAGAGGTCAGACGCAATTCAAGACTGGACCTTGGTCACTTCAAACCTTTAATATAAAGCCTTTATATCTTATTTTATTATCCTACCATTCTACGTGACATTGGGACAGTGTTACGGAAAAGTGTAGGGTAAGAACAGAGATATAAAAGCTTTATATTGGGGGCTTGAAAGGTCTGAAGTGCAGTTTGACCACAAGAAGAAACGGGGATACTTTCATCGTATATATCTAGCGATGGGTTTTTCATAACCTCTTTATTTTAGCTATCTGAATCTTGACGAGATACTTAAGTTGACTATTAAATTCCTAACCCCGGGAAGTACCTTTTGAAGGTTAAAACAGCAATACTTGATGGAATGAACGATTCATTTCATGTCTGTGCGTTTGCATGTGACAGACAGCTATGATTTGGAGGAAATAGTGAATAAAGATTGAAGCGGTGAAGGTTTATTGATCGAAGTACCAAAGAAGGGTGATAGGAGAGTGAGACAAGCTAGCTATAACAACCTGTCAAGGAATATCCATAATTACATTCCCAGATACTTCTTGCGGAAGTGTTCCGAGAGGATTGTCGGCTTTTCAAAAGTCCAAAATAATTTATAGATATAAATCCGTCTCGCTTCTCTTACGTATAAATAGTATCGACAGGGATAAAATGCCCGGTACAGGACATCATCCTCAAGACAAGAGAGAGTAAAATAAAATTATTGGTTGTCTTGAGGAGTCGGCACTGCAAGCTGTGGGTTGTCATAATTTGCCATATATTAGTTAGTAGAGGGATACGAGTATCTCTCCAGCAAGCCTCTCTCTGTAGCAAAAACCCAGTCAGTCAATTTCCTCAACACCTACCAAGCGTTCCTGTAGAACTACGAGCGAAGCTGACAAAGTCTAGGTCCAGACGATAGGGACGGATGATAAAACCAAGTAAGGTACCTTACTATAGGAGAGATGTTACCGACCACTACTACAAACGGCGCAAATGATAGCCGCACAATGGAGACAAGGAAAAGGGAACAATTTCTATAGAAAGAGACAGTGATCCAGCCAGATGCTTAAGCTATTTCCTTTTTTTCCTTTTTACAGGCTTTTTATTCTTGCTACAAAAGTAGTATTTTTCCCTCCCAAGGGGGAGAGGGAGGGAAACATATCATTAGCAGAAAGGTATTTCTCCCAGATACTACACATCGTTTTGTATGCGTACAGAGGGTTGAAAAAGATTGCGCGAAACATGGATTATTGTTGTCGTTTTGACTGCTGCTGCTATTTGGCATATACTGTAGCTTTCGAAGTGAGAATGGTGGAGCGATATTGATACGGACTAGGAAAGGGAATCTGAGCAGGTTTTAGAGCTGAAGTTATGCGAGGCAAGGGCAGAGGTGTGTATACTCGTACAACTTTTCTCTCATTGTTTTAATTCGGGCTGATTGACTGAGAACAGGGGTTGCGCTTTTTATATTCTCGAGGCATCGGACCGCCAGTCATTTCTGGCATCAAGGGAACTCACCTGTCTAATGGCGGAGGCAGGAGGAGTAAAGTTAGGTGTTATGTCAAGGGGGTTGAGGTCGTCTAATCTGGTAGTCGAGCACAATCTCCAATCAGGCTAGATATAGACTAGGGCCTTGTCATTTCATTTTTGTCAAGTTTTGGCGATAATCACGTTATAATATAGAATAATTCCCTACGGCAGTAGAATCTAAAGGTCTCATCCAAGGAAATGTATTTCTTACTATTTCTATAAGTCATTTCCCTATTTCTATCCACAACCTGAATTCCTCCTTCCCAACTCGACTACCAATTTCCTCTTTAAGACACATCCCACGCCACTTTATTTCTTTATCCTGTTTACTTTGCTTTTACTGTTGCATAACTCTTTTTAATACCAAAGCACAAATTGCCCAAGGAACACTTCCAGAAATCCTGTGAATGTTACGGCTACTGCCTCAGGACAACTGCAGCCTTCCGAGCCTACAGATATAAGTCTGTGTTTCCAAGGCATTTTACTAATAATTAAAGATTTTGAAAAAGGAAAACTCCGAAACTTAATTAATAGAAAGGAGACTTGCCTAATATGATTCTATTTTATTATATCTTAAATCAAAAGTCTTACTAGTTATTTTACAATATTCAAGTAATTGTGATGATTGTAAAAACACAGACTTATGTTGGTAGGCTCGTTAGTGCCTTGGCTAAGCGAGGGTCCGTGTCTCATATGTATTTAGCCTTGAGGTTTCCTTTAAATCTCCTTCTTTCCTTAGCTTTGTATTCTGCCAATAAAGACCTATTCATCTCGCCTTCCAGGCCCAAATAACCCAGTTGTTAAAGCAACGAGAGCTGCCTCAGGCAGTCGAGGCTAACTAACGGGTGCAACCCGTCACCCTTCAGGGCTTAAAGTAAGAATATAATCTAAACTACTCTGGCACTCTTCGAGGGTCAGAGATTAATTGATCTAATTATACTACGTGTACTTGTTGCCTACAGTGAAGAACCCCTTTACAAAAACTGGCAAAAGAGAGGCTATATCGGGATAATAAGTTACTAAAATGCTATCTCTTTAAAAGATGATTTTTAAGTGTTTATCTACAGCTCTAGCTTATAAGCAGTTTATAAGCTCTTCAGTTGAAGTCATTCCGCTGTGGTTTTGGCGTAAGCCGTTCAGATGAGAAGGTAGCTCAGTGGTAACTAAAGAAGGAGCTCAAGTCAGCCTGGCAAAGTCTTCTTTGCAGGGGAGATGGAAATCGGGAAGACGATTAAGGGAGTTGGACTCTGCCCTTCCAGGGAAGCATGTTAGCCTTCTTTACAATAATTTAACAAGGCCGGAGTCGCAAGTATTAGCTCAACTCCGAACTAGACGTTCCAAGTTGCAAGAATTCCTGTTTAGAATCGGAGGGGTGGACAGCGACCAGTGCGAATGCGGGCAAGGTAAAGAGGACACTCATCATTTTGTGCTTCATTGCCAACTGCATCAACGCCTGCGAGCAGACATGAGTAGAGCTATAGGCAGTAAGTATGGAGATCTATCCTATATGTTAGGCGGGCAGTTAACTCTCCAGAAGCCTGACGGATCTTACGCGGACGAACCTCTAGAACGGTGGGCACCTGATATCTCTGTATTTATGTTAGTAATCCGGTTTGCGTTGAAGATAGGTCGATTCGGCACGCTATCCTCATCTACGACACTTACGCAGAAATCCCAACGCTTTGGGGTTTGAAGGGTGTAATAAAGACACAATAGAAGCTGCAGGATGATTCTTGGATCCAAGCTGAACAGGTTTCGTATAATCGGTGTAGACTAGTAATTAGTAGGGCTACATAGACACAGGGCTAGCAGCCCTATGTAGCCAATGGGATCAAATAAAATAAAATCAGATCAGATCAAATCAATCAATATTTCTGCTGCCTCAGGGTGCTATCATCCCCTCATAACTATTTTCCCTCCTTATCTTCATCTTTCGCTTCTTTCGCTTCCTCCCTTTCCTTCCTTTCCTTTTCCTTCTTTTCCTCCTTTCCGCCCCAGACCAAAGTCAAACTTGTCAGCTCTCCCTCAGCCCTCAACTTTCCTAGGGTGTTGGCTGCGATCTTGGCCAGTTTGTGTAGGCCCGCACCCTCACCGCGCTTAATTGGGGTCTTCGATGGAGTCACCATGTATGGCTTCGTCGTGCCGGGTTTCATACCGACCACAGTCATGATGCCCCTCTCCAGGTTGTAGAGCGTCCCGCCTGTAACACGAATGTTGAACTTGGCCAGGTATGGCTCGTCTGTTGTGCGCGACAACAGCATCGCTACAGTGGTTCCAGGCGGCACGCCGCCGACGTCTTTCGGGTTCGACGCCAGAACCCATCGAACGCCGCTGCGCTCTTGAGTTTCCCGCCCCATGATTGGATAGGCGTGCCCCGAGTCAAAGTAAGTCTGGGTCCACGAGATGCTCTTCTCATATCCCAAAGATCCTTCTGTAGTAGCCCGCCGCCACTAGTCCCTATCTTTGCGTCGGCTGTATGTGCCAGCCCAACATCGACTTTCGTCTTGTTCGAGCGGACCATCGTATCAAACGGGGCCCAGGCCAGGAGCCTGGGTTCGGCCTTCCTATGAAACTTTCTGTCTTCAAACTCCATGCTAAAATTGACATGCTTGATCTTTTGGTTATTATCATTTGATGCAAGGACAACCTTCGGAATGATGAGTGTCATCCGCTGCTATTCGGTATCATCCTCGCCATCGACTTGTAAAGTCGCTCCACGCTGATGGTAAATCCAGAGGGGTTGTCAGACCAGTAAACGAGTCCGCCATCCTTGGTCTTGAACGGCTTGAACGACTTGACTTCGCCGTGGTCTGGTGCGTTTCTATCCTTGGTTTCGAAGAGGTCGGTCTCAATATCATCGCCAAGGTCATTGTAGCTTTCGTCCCATATACTCTTCACGTCGGCCATGGTGAAAGATGTAATCGCGATGTGAACTCTCCAGGTTGGATGGCTTCGTCTCGAATGATTGATGGGAAGCAAGAGTAATAACAATAGCGGACTGCAGAACCCGATGGCGTCCTGGTGGCGTCGTGAATGCTCCAACTGATGCATTTTCTCCCCATTGGCTTTGTCATGAGGAGTCGTGTGTTACATGCATGCAGCTGGTCAATATTGGTACATAGTAAGTTTTCCTTTTTCTTGTCACAGCCTTTGTAATAGGCCAACCATTGGCGAGCGGTCTTCCCGTTTGAGAGGCTGAGCTTGGAATAACCTACTATATAACCACATGATATTGTATCTCAGGGTACTACCAGATCCCATCGGAGAAGATTGCTCCGCTCAAGCCAACTGTTCTTCATCAACGACATTTAGCCCAACCACCAACCCCTATCTGATGGTGTGCAAGCCCGCCGAATATACAAGCATAGTACAAACAGTAATAACAGGCGAGGCTCTAGACCACTTGTAACCAAGTGACTTGGTGCCTGGTACGGATAGTGTACGGAGGTGAAGCCCTTGCGATTTGAATTGCGCTGCGCAATCTTCCGTAACGAGGCGTTTGAAGCTGCTGCTCCATAGTTAATAGGCCCATTGCATTACGTGTAGCCTTTCTCTCCTTGCTCTACCACAGACAACCATTTAATACGGCACCATTGGACCAGGCAGGGCGGGACTCCGGAAGCATTGCAAAATATATTGATAAGTTCATCAGCCAAGACCACCAAGGCATTGATACTTGCGTCTTCTGGTATATGTTGTACTACGCAGTGGATGGGGTGCAGAAAAACAGTAACCGATCAGGTGTTGGCGCTGCGTATCGCGCGCTGAGCATGGCCCTGATCAAGGCACGCCCGATGTTGGCATTCGACCACCTTCCACCAAGGTTTCTTACTCGATCTTGTAAGACCCCGGACGAGCACCGACATGTGGACGAAGAGAAATCGGCATTTTATTTAGCGATGGAAATGGGATCGAATGAGCTCGTCAGATTCATGATCGAGGAGTGCCTGGAGTTCATCCAAACCGATATTGATCGGAACAAATTGGGCGAACAAAGTCTCTTGCAGGAAGATGTGTCCGATCCAAAAGAATATCTTGTGGCAGTCATGGAAGAGGAGCACCTGAATCTCAAAGCTCTCCAACACGCCATCAACAATTATATAAAAGCCAAAGACCAAGGGTACCTAGTCATTCTAGAAACGCTCCTAACATTTGATGCCGATGGCACAAGCAAGGGCGGCCGCCTTGCGGACAACAATACCCTCAAAAAAGCTGTGATCCAAACCCTTACCACATTTGACACGTTCAAAAAAAAAGCCAGCGGTCTCCCCAACGAAGTCCTTAGGAAAGCCTTGCGAGATATCTGGTGCTGCGACGCTCTCTCTTTGCCCATTGTACAGAAGATTCTGCACCACAGGAGCGATCTCAAGAAAAAAGACACCATCATGAACGTGTTGAGGGCATTAACAGAAACGGATGACCGTTCCATCGACGTCATATCGGCGGATAGGCGCAAACAATTAGGGAAGGGAAATGTAGAGAATATAGACCTCTTTTCTGCAATTTCCCAGAATAGCATTGTAGGGTCTGTCGCACGGGAAGCAGTGGAATTGAGAAAAGCACAGCTCGTCGAGATTTTCTCCACCGGTGCCGAGGAACAAATCGATATTAAAGCTGCAAGGTTCATAGTCAAGCACAACTACACGAATGTGTGGCTTCTGGGTTCGGTCCAGACCGCTGTGGCACTTTTGCTCAAGGATGGCCAAAAGGCCAGAAACCTTTTCCGCATTGCGCTCGATCCTGTTAGGAACTTCTACTTTGTGAAGAGTTTGGAGCCGCACATTGAGTCCATACTCGACTTTGACCTCCTGTGTGAAATTGTTAAATACGGTCGCTTGGAGGTCTGGGAGCTGCCATGCGTTAAGAAAAGTTGGGAAAAGCACAAAGGAAAAAATAAAGATATGAGCATGCTCCACACCGCTGTGGAATACCAGAAAATTGAGTTCGTGAAGCACTTCCTGCGTGAGGAGCCGGGCTCGGTAACAGAACCGGTGCCGGTGAAAAACACGGACAAGAAGGTGTATCCTCTCTGGCACAATAACTTTGTATTCGATATCCATAGCAAGTCGTTCAAAGGACGAAAATCCTCCTCAGCTTCGAGGTCAACTGCATCTTTAGCAAACCAGCCCTCGAAAAATCCCAGGACTCACCATCAGCAGACCCAGTGGATCCGGCACCTAAAGCTCTCACAGAGCTGAGAGGCTCATCGTCCCCAGACCCAGAACCAGCACGAGAAGCTACCCCAAAGCCAACGGACCCCAACACGGAGATCCGTAAATTGTTGGTGCATGCCACAATAGAATATGCGGATGGAATGAAGACAATTGCCAAAGTCTTTCGCGAGTCAGAACGTCAGTCAAGATGCCCATCGCCCCCTCTTTTTAATTAAATTGCACACTGCTAACATCAGTTAAGAACACGGTAAGCACAATACCCGGGTTCTATGAGTACCTACGAGTTACTTGGTCGAATATAGCAGAGGGATTTTTATTTTATTTTATTTTATTTCTTTTTTTTTGCTTTTTGGCCGTATTTTCTGATTCACCCCCTATTTGACTCATGTTTTCTTACTCCCCCACTTCCCCTCCTGCCCTGTTTAGTTATCAACCTAAGTTTGCTGCTCGTAAATTGCTAATTATCGTAAGTCAGTCGGCCAGATTTGCTTCGACCTCTCGCGCTTCGCATCGCGGCTCTATTCGGTGGACGAGTTCGTGCAGTCACTCCTAGCTGTCGGCGAAGAAAGCGAACGGCATCTCAAATTTGAAGAGGTGCTCCGATATGCCGACTTCCCTGCTCTTGATCTTGATGTATGGGATAAAAAGGGTCCCGAATGGCGTCTCCAGGTGCACGACGAGGTGTTCCGAGCACTGACTTGGCTGAAGGAGAGAGGTGTGAGGAAAATTAAGAAGCTGAAGGTTCTGGACCGCATGTACAGCCCCCATGATGAGCAGACAATTGCCATGTGGGTGAGGGAGCTCAAGGTCTCCGAACTGGATTGGAGACATCTAGATATGTCACTGTCGTACTTCAGCGCCAAGACGAAGAAGCAGTTGACAGATCTCCATCTGTACTCGAGTGGAAAGACGGCAGCAGTGTAAGCAATAATACAAGTCATCCTTATCCCCTTTCTAGCATGTTTTGGGAGTAACTTCACTGTTTCCTGCTCCCGAAAATACTTGTTTTCGTTCCGAAAGAGTTGTCAAACATTATGCAGAAGCGAATTGCTAACTCTGGATGTGCAAGGGATCACTGGCTTGGGCCTAAAGGCATTAGGACTTTGAAAAATGTATGTGGGTTCTCTTACCACACGTGTTCCGGTTTACGATGATGTGTCTGACATTGCATGTCTTATAGCTCAAAAACCTCAAGATATCTCTGATACAGGTACGTCCATTATCACCCACGCAAATACCTCTGGGCTTTGAGCTGAAATGCGTTGATAGGACTTAATGACGCCAGACCGTGGCAATACGTTGAAAGCTAGCCTGAATCGAGTTCTCAGAAACATCAAAGAGAAGAGAACAGAATTCAAGTTTAAGGTTGAGACTCAATGGTGGAATTCCTTACCACAAAACAGCGAGAAGGATCTTTCAGAAATGTAAGGAATGGCACATTATGTATTCTAGAAAAACCTGCTTATACTAGACACCTAGTGCCGAGAAAGCTGTTCCGGATTTAGTCCGGTATATCAATAACTACCGCAATAAGTGCTTGAGCTGCCTCAAGACGGCCAAGCTCCGCCGAACACGTGTCGCAATCCTCGATAATGGCATTTTGAACATACCACCTTCCCGCACAAGCCAAATCGAAAGTAGGCAAGGGCGAAAAGAAGGGCTGTGGCCGCGCATCGAGGATGGGCAGTCGTTCGTCGATGATTCCATGGCGCGGTCATGCTGGCTGCGGGTTTTATCGAGCTCGTTGTCGTTGTTGCTTCCCGGGCCTTGTGTCGAAGGAGAGCCCAAGTTAGGGTCGACGGGCGAAGATGAAGATGCAGGTACCGGTACCAGTACCACGGCTGTAGGAAACTTATCTCGTGTGTGTTCCTCCATGTCGCGGACGGACGTTATGCCAATTGAACGCAATTGAACGCTTTTGCACTGATAGCGGTTGTGATGTTCCATGTCGCGGACGGACGTTATGCCAATTGAACGCTTTCGCACTGATAGCGGTTGTGATGTTTGCGGGTACGATTGAAATGCATGTTCGCTTGAACCTAATATTACGTAATTGGTGCTGTTGGTATCACCTGGGTAATAATAATGATCAATAAAAAGTGAGAGTCAAACGTATGTAGAAGTATATATTTTGAGTTTAGGGCTAAAAGAAAAGTGGGAGGAGGACCCCTTTATATACCCTAAGGGGTGCCTCCTGGTGAATCCTATTGATTCATCAACTAGCTTTTATGAACCCTTCATATTTACCCATGGGGCCCAAGAGGCAACAAGTGAGGTTATTCCTACTTATGTATATTCCCACAACTACTAACTTCAATTATAAATTATTAGGTTCAACAACGTTATAGCACAATATCTAGAGTATCGTAACTCGTGATCTATACTACCTCCCGACACGATATACGACATAATCTAAGAAATCCCTAAGCAGAGCTCTTAACATACCAACTCCTATTTCTGCCATCCTTACGCAAATCAAGCTAGTTAGAAAAGTTCAGCGCTACTACACACCCATTCACCAGCAAATCCTATTCCTATAGCCCAACCCAACTCCTTCCACCAAGTCAACTCCTTACGCTACCTAATTCGCCTTATGCTAAGTGACAGCACGAGCTGAGCACTACTACAGCCACCCTCGGCTCAGGTTAAAGTGGCAGCTGCTCACGTCCAAACACTAAAACGGAACCAGCAGGGAAAAAGAGTTGAGTCTGACTTTTTTGGTATAGTATCGGAAATGAATGGTTTATTAGGTTTCTTATAGTAGGAAGAGAGTTCAAGCGATATTATTTTCGACAGAGTTAAGGGGTACTATGAAATCTGCATTTTTGCCTCATTTGGAAAAGCAAAATAGTGAAGGCTCCTGTCAAAAATACGAAAGGGTAATATTGTTGTCATTCCACTTTTCGCTGTCTTTTCAAATATTTCACTTCCTCTCACCACGCCAGTTGGAGGAGCGAAAAAGTAGATGGTATTGCAAATGTGGCATCCACCACTTTACATGGATATTGAGAGAATTGATAATTAATTCAGGGACGACATGTTGCAAGAAGATCCTGTTGTGCTCCATTCCCTTTGGTCGGCACAAACGCTTCATTTCCCGAATCGTATTCTCATTTGAGCCTTTATGCGTCATTCCAAAGTCGATAATAAACGCGATATGATCGAAAGTAGTCATAGTGTATTGAGGGCTTAAATTCTGGCCGAAGGTGGATGCGCGCTTGTGGATGGTGACGGTGTGTTCGATAAACGTTACCTTGGACAGCAATCGATATTACTTTCATGATCAATCTCAAAATGAAAGAATGCTTTGTAACCATAGATCTGGATAGATGGTGTTCATTTCCGTCGAGTACAGTTCCACAGGGTTGACCTAACCCTTAAGGTTTGTGGTCCATCCTTGGTACCGCTTTGGGAGGCGGTGGCATGCGGCAGAATCTCACCCATATTTCCCGCCCCGCTCCCACCTAAATTACTTTTAATATAAGACTATCCAACTAACGCAACGAGCATTATTACGACTAGTAATACGTGCCTAGCGTCGAAAGTATAGCCACCCCCCGTGTCCCGACACTATATAAGACATTAGAAGCCTTGTTGTCATTTTAATTTCTGCTGTCAACTCCTCACGATATGGGGGGAGGGGGGTCGACCATAGGACAAACCGGAGAGGGGAGTTGAATGGAATTGCTTGAAAATTGACTTGGAATTTCTTGGAGTTGTATTGAGGGATATAGGTTATGCCCAGAAAAGGCTTATTGAAGGTTGCAGCGACGGGAATGAGGATATATGTCGCCAATTGAGTTTCTATTGTCACTTTGATTCGTATAATAAGGAATGGCGAAGTGGAATTGCCGAATAGAGATCAGGGATATTGTATATTGGAATGTTGGTTTACTACTGGAGAAGGAAACTTACAAGGGAAGATTCAGAGAACGGAAGCAATAGATCATTTCTTTGAGGAGGGGGCTTTGAATGACCCAGATGACTTTTACGGTCATTGGAAAAGGTAATCACTGATTCCACTGTCACCACTACTACCCCCTACTGAACCATCCCATTACTTGTCCTCCAAGTTCCAATCTCACTTTCACTCAACTCTCTCAATTTATTAACACTTGGTGCCTTTCCCGTTACCACACCCTTTGCGACCTCTGTCATTCCTCCAACTGTAGATCGTCTACTGACAGCGTATGAAGCCGTCTTCGTCTCCACCTTGATAATACCGATTCTTGGGTCGTCAGGTCCGCCATTGTGCTTTCCATCGCCGAGATCGCCAAGCCAAGCTTTGAGGGCGGGGGAGTAGTATTTTTTAACGACGGCGCGGTCAGTGATGATGGAGGAGATACCTGAGACGGAGGCCCATTCGCCGGATGAGTTGAGGAAGGATATGTTGGTGTGGGGGTCGGAGTCGATGCTGGGATGTGTAAGCAAAGTGCAATAGGGGAAGAAGGGGAAATCATTGAGGGTCCTAACTCATTAGTCTTGCCGGTTTCAGTGTTGGTGTGAAAAATGAGATCAATTCCTCCACACTCCTGGTTCCTTGCGTTAGTCCTCTTCTTGAGATACGTACGTATGGATTGGAAGATGAAATACCTTAGCAGCCAAAGCCATACATCTTGACACCAAAGCTCCAGACGCAGCATCACGAGTAGTCATCATCCCAAACTTGCAGGCAGAAATGAATTCGCTGAGATCGTCTACCTTCTCTTTGATAGAAGTCTCATCCTTATTCTTCTCCTTATAAGGATCGGCGTTTTTGGCACCAGTGTCGGTATTAGAGAAAGACATTTTAGATGTGAAAATTGTATATTTTCTAGAGGGGTGGTTAGATTGTTTTATTTTGTAGGGGAAAGAGTGGATTAGTTGCGGAATTGGAATTGCAGTTGGTCTTCTGGCGAATCTTGGGAGAAGGGAGGCTTTCATGTCGGTATTTTGAGAACAAAAAATGTGAAACATACCTTTTGTTGAGATAGTTTAAAGGATATGGAAGAAGTGTGTTGTTAACTTCCCTCTAGATATAATCTCGTCATTACTCCACAATGATCGACGGGAGGGATGTCATCTGAAATCGTGACGTATGCTCACGTGAGTCCCCTTGAATGAGGTGATGATGAGCCAAAGTTGATTCAGAAACTAGCTATCTGTGGTTTAAATCGAAGAAGCAAAACATTTCTTCCTCACTTATTTTCTGACATGGAAGTGAAAGTTCGATTTTCTGGATCAAGTCACCTGACAGCGTGCCTCTTCGTATTCCTTATTACCAAAGCAATGCGCTTCCTAACGTTTATTTCTTTGTCCTACACTTCTCTCTGCATTGTATCTCTTCTTGCAAACTTCACAATCTAACATTACCTGACTCCACCCATCTTTCGTAGTCCATTATTGGGATTTCGAAACAGAGCTTGTAAAAGTCAAGAGGCACAAGGAGGAAATAGCCAAAGAAAGAAACGCTCTCAAGGAAGAAAATGAGTACCTCAGAAAATTGCTGGTCTATCGTCAAATCTCCTTTGCCCTAAGTGGACTCGTCATCTGCCTGTCGATGCCACCGATAATATCCCAGCTTCTGGTTCCTATTCCTCCCAACTCCCTCATCCGCCCACGGAGATCGTACTACGGATTTTGCATTTTACCCTCCCACTCCCACTCCCGATCATTAATCGGTTGCCCAAGAACAAGAAATCTCACCTCATCAAGGCTGAACAAGCAGAACAAAAGACCGTACAAGAGCCTCAGTCAACCTAAAAGTTGTTTCCTCAACTGAAGTCCATCAGGGTTGATCTGGTAAACTTCTCAGACAAGTTTCCTGGTCTAGGTGTTTGGTTTCAAAAGGTATTATGCTTCATGGGAGACTATTGCCCCAATTGTGGTGGTCTTTTTGAGGGTGCATATCATCACAGTTTCTCCCCAGTTTAGGTCTCCGGCTCACTAGTCCATAGGTACAAAGTGTCAACACTCTCGGTAATTCTCGGACGCTTGCCTGAATAATTTTCAATCCAGCATTCACTTCTGATTATAGCGTCTACCGAGCTGCGGTGTTTGCATTTTATCTCATACTGTGTTTTCTATTTGGCATTGCATTGCGCTGGCTTTTATTTGTCATGATGAAGTATATCAAATGTGTCAGAAAGCTGGCTGAGAATGACAGCTTGCTGAGATAAAGAAAAAGTTAATCACATGTTTGTGGAGAACAAGGATCGTGTGTACGTTACTGCCTCCATTACACCCAAGTAAGTTCCTTCAGTTCAAGCGTGATTCTGAGTTGTTCCTTGGTTATTTATGAATGGAGCAGGAACCTCTATGATTCACAGTCAATACACAGCCCAGTGGCAGCTATAAATCTTGCCTCTACTCCCTCTTGCTTCTTCTCTTTCTCATCAAATCTAGTTGTCCGTTTACGAAGACAATTAACGTAGCCACCACTCTTACCTAATATTCCCACTCCACACACCTACCTCCATACAGAACCTTTCAAGTTATTGAACCTAACTCAAACACACTCATCCATAATGGCGCAAGGAAGACCCCGCCGACGTCGTCCTCGGCGTAATATTTCCATCAATCCCTCATTCAGTCCCGCAAACGATACTGGCTCTAAAACAGAAAGTGATTCTGTCGATGCTGTATCTCACTCTACTTTTCAACCAATTCCCGACATTGATTTCTCAGTCCTACGTGCCATTGTACTCCCTGGGGGAGAGAAAGTTCTCGTAACTGAGCCTTCGGGAAGAAAATTTGTCCTCCCATACTCGGCTTTTACCAAGGATGATGGGCATGGAGGACGGTTTGTCCCCACTGCTCTACCCGTTGTTCCTGAGATACCGTCTTTGGTGACTTCCAATGAACTTGCCGATAGCAAACGTGAAGGAAATCAGAAGGTGGCAGATTCAAGCGTTGCAGAGGCTCGACAAATACATGTACACCCAACAGATATTACTATTCCTTTGCATCGCCTTACAGTCGCTGATATAGCAGCTATTGCAAAATTAATGGAAGATCATGGAATAACTATTACTCCACCTGGGAGTCCACACATGGCCCAATCTAATTTATCTTCTCTAGGTGATTCACGCCTCGAGTTTGGGTCAGCTACTCCAACAGGATCTCAATATGGCTTTTCCGACACTGCTAATCTTCATGGTATCCTCAACGATCCATCTTACCCCGTTGCTTCTGAGATACTTCGGCCTTCTTCTCGCGTATCATACCAAGGGGGTTCACATTTCGATTATCCTGAATATGCTTCTTTTCGAGATAGTAACTATAGTAGCTCGCCAGGTCGCAATCTTTGGGGAAATCAATATTGTCGTCATGGTAGTACCTACGGTAATAGACATGAGAGCTACTATCAGGATTCGGCTTTTTGTGGCGAACATCCAGGAAGCCCAGGAAACTGGAGTGGGAGCCGATACCTGGGTCCTGCATTTACTGGCAAACGCCAAGGGAGCCCATACAACTCTGATACTGACTTCAATTCGTATACCAGCAGCAAAGGCCGTAGCACCTCCGGAACCCGAGTCCCAGCCATTATTCGTGTTAGAAGAGAGGCAGCGAATATATTAATTGATAGATATAAAGAAGAGTTGAAGAAACGGTTTCCAGAGCATGCTAAGTGGGGTACTACAGCTAGTGAGTGGGAGGAGAGAAACCAGCAGTTGACGGAGAAGATTAGAAATTTAGAGGTGAGCCTTAGGGGGGCGGACAAGGGTAAAGAAAGAGCAGGGGAGGAAGAGATCAAGACGTGGGAGGAGATGGTGGAGATGATGACGGAATTAATTGAAGGGGATAGAACTCGGTGATCAATATCTACGTCAGATCTTCCAAAGGAGGTGTGGTGAAGGTGAAGGTATGGTTGCGAGCTATTGGGTGGGACGAAGGTTAAGAAGGTATAGACGCATGGTTTTTATAACGTTGAGCCTTTAGATGTGTGGTATAGCACAATACATAAGTTTTTAAATCGCTATAGAAAAGTGACCTGGAGTATAGAAAGGGTTTACTAGCAAAATAAGTGATTTATTGGGACCGAAACCCTTTGAGGTTAAGTTCCTGGAAATTCCTACGTCACCACAACCTCAACATTTCTTCACGTTCCTGCAACCCTTCAATAACTTCTCACATCTAACTATCAAATCGATCACTATCTCTAATCATATATCTATTCACGAAAATGGCCGGAAACATGATGTACGAGCTCGCTCTCGGGCTTCCTCGCATGGAAATTCTAGCGTAGATCAGTCCTCTCTTTATATAAATATCGATGCTAATTATTTCCAGCCCATCTGCACCACCGCTGATCAGGTTTTTCGTATACATGTTCCTTGTGGGCTTACGATTCGGAATCGATACATTCATATTCGTGATACTTGTAAACCTATGGCTCCACCTCGTCCAGAAAGAAACGGTATCGGATGTGGAAAAAGCCGAAGACTTAACGGAGATCAATATCAAGGCCTTGCTTTCCCCTGGAGAATCTGTGGAGCGCCATGGAGAGCGCACTGCTGCGCTACGGACGGTCGCAACTGCGGTCTGGAACCAAGAGTTCTATTTCCGGGATGGGAGAGAGTGCCGGAGGTGGTTTTTGGAGAGGATTAGAGATTTACCTGTTAAATCGCCATTGCAGCGATTACATAAGAAAAAAGGCCACCAACCAAGTCCTTGGGGTGATGTTGATGCCTTTATTATGTGGAATGAGTCGAGGGATGATAGCGATTCGGATTGAGAGCCGGTGATGGACTTTGTCTTGGGAAGGAGCACCAGGGCTACCTACTACAAAATAGATCCATCGATGGATTATTCTTTGTATAATGACAAAAAAAAAAATCCAAGTCTCTCAATCGATATCAGACGTTGGGAAATTGAAATGGCCCAGCTAGTTACCGGGTTTAATTGAAATAAAGCCTAAATTTACTTTAAGAAGGAACGAAATGGCTGAAAGGAAGGAATAGAAGGAATGGGAAAATATTGGATATCAATAAAATAACGCCCATCCCATAAGGAGGTAAAGCTAAGGTAGAATCTTGGAATGCCTTCGAATATAGCTCCTTGAGCTCTAATTATCTAGGGAATATTAGTCGACAAATGAGAACACTTGTAGGGTCATTAAAGCAAGGGTGAAAACTTCTTCAATTACCTCGAACTATTTCGATCTGTCTTCTTGAGCTCCCTAAGTAACGAACAGTTCTTCAGATAACCCAGATGAGAAGACGTCACGTGATAACGATCATACCTCATGATACAAAAGAGCATCTCCTCTCAGAGTGTGGAAAAATTTGCTCAATTTTGTGGATAAGTCATCCAGCTTTAATCCCCTGACATCCACTACTCTCACACATTCTCAAGCAACAAGTGTCTCTAGCTAGATAAACACTGAGAGTAGTAGGTGTTCCCTACGACGCAAGTAGCTCCAGATACACAGACTGTCGGGCCGGTATATCCCTCTCCACCGCACTGTCCGTAAAGGGGAACAGTACCAGAGGAGATTGCAGTTGTCGTTGAGGCCGGCGAAGAAGCTGTGGCGGACGTCGCTGGACGGCTTCCACCTGTCGTCAATCCCGCTGGTGTTACGTCCGTTTCGGTCTCTCCGTAGCAGACACACGTTCCCCAATCCGAAGTTGCCTGGCCGGGGCAGGCCACCGGCTCGAAGTTCACCACCGGATTATCACCGAATATGGCGTTCTGGGCCATAATGTCAAAGTGGTAGCTGTATCCATATTGGTTGGTCCCACCAACTGAGGGGCACCATTGTGCGTTACTGGCAGAAGGACATAGGTTTGTGACCATGACAATGATGCTTTCGCCAGCGGCTCCGCCTGTGCCACAGCCACTGCAGGGTGCACTCCCAGTAGACGTCAAGTTATAACATGAGCCGCACCCCGCACCACACCAGGATGCTCCAGCAGTATCGTAAAGGGCTTGTGAGGCAGCCGCAGTATAGACACCGGTGCTGATGCCGGCCTATAAAGTCTGGTGTGAGGAGAGTACAGACGACAAGGGAGGGAGAACTACCTGCCAAGAGAAGTCACCAGAGCTAGAACCACAGCCACAAGCCCCCTCTAAACCATCATAGTAGCGCTGCAGACTGCTTAGTTCACGACAGTAACTGAAACATAGAGGAGTACTTACAGTAGTTGTAGCAAGGTAGGCAGATGCCGAACTTATGAGCCCCAAAAGGGAAGTGGAGGAAGAAAACTTCATATTTACAAATCTGCAAGAGTCAAAAAAAAAAAAATACGGGAGAAGGAGTGACGCAAAGAAGAACCTAGTGAGCCAGTCGAGCAAGCATGTGGAGGGCATGGAGTTTATAATGTTCGCCTGCCTGCCCACTCTTGCAGACCTACTAGGCCGCAGCAGGATGAAATATATTAGGACTTCATCTACCAGGCACAGCACTCGCAACACTTTAATGCGGCCCGGCGGTCCGGATTTGGCTATAGAATTGTAAAATACTGCGGAAGAAGTTGCTCCATGCGGAGGCAGTTGTTCCAACCTCTGTCGCTCGAGGTACTGAGATTGATGGACGGAACAGCTCGAAACATGATTCCATCGACTTGGTTTTAGTTCGTCATTGTTATGAATCGAAAGAAGTATCGAAAAATCATTGAAGAATAATAATAAATCCAAACAAGTGCTCTCTCATCAAAGGCCTTTCTATCCAAAACCTTGACGAGATTGCAAAATAAGCGATCTGGCCTTTAGCCCCTGAGGATTCGGGAATAGCCAATATACGTGTAACCCAACTAACCCACCTACCTAACCTGACTACGTAAATGTATTTTCGGATCTCGGTCCTTGAATGCTAAGGATTAATAACACCTGATGCAAACCCCCTTTCTCCATGGTCGGCAGCTGACCCACTTGATATTGCCAACCCGCTACGTCAACTGCAATCTATCTCTGCATTGTCTATATTGCCGATTACGTGGATGCTAGGATGCTCCCATAGTGGTCCGATCGATCTATCAAAACAAGCTTTCCCCGCTGAAATGTTTGCCCTTCCCCACATTACCATCGGGAGTATTCGCCCTGGCAATCCGCGGGGAAGATAATCCGCCAATCTTATTACCACTCAACCTCAACCTTAGTTTGACAGCCACAGGAGTAGATGGATCGACCTGGATGCAATTTCGCAGCTCTTCCCTTTTCCAACACGGAATCTCTCCTTTTTCTCGAACTGTGAGGCTGTTCTAATCCACTCACGAAGCGTACCTCCCCCATTTCCCGCAGTGATTCGTCTGCTATGTCCCTCCTAATGGGGAAGTTGCGCATGGAATATTTTCACCTGAAATTTTAAATTTCACGGAGCTAGCGCTCTATGTCCGTCTGGTTAGCACCTCCGCCTCCTTCCATGGGCAATATGAGTGCTAGAGCAATAGCCCTTGAATCTTAAGATAATGTCAACTGGGAGTGTTAGGTACCGACGGTAAATTGGAGCTCCAGGTAAAAGTACTACCAGAAGAGGAGCACAGAGGTAGTAGGAGTGCTAGTGCTATTCCTGTACCGGGTTACCCGTTCGTGAATGGGGCCCTATTTGCCGCGAAACTTACACCCCATCTGAGCATAAAATTTTTATACTTAAATGAGGGGCCTTTCCTGAATGGATGGATTTGGGGGTGGGCTATGACATATGCTTTACGCTTGAGATGCTATTTTCAACGGCCTTGCGGTCCACGCAGCCGTTGGATTGGCTTTCTTCATTTCCCCTGATATTTATATGATGCCTAAAGGGTGGATGGGACGAATATAAAAAGCAGACCTCCCTCACAGAGACGAGCAGAAAGCAACCCCATTCTCTACAAGTCATTGAGACATCAACAATTCTATCAAATTGCCAAGATGGCTTCCTCTTACGAGATCTACAAGAACCTTCTCATCTTCTCTTCTCTCCTGACTGCTGCCTCAGCCCAACAAATCGGTACTCTACAAGCTGAGGTACACCCTTCCCTGACATGGTCAACATGCGCAGCTGGCGGAACTTGCACGACCACTGATGGATCTATTGTTCTTGATGCGAACTGGCGCTGGGTCCATCAAGTCGGTTCTAGTACTAACTGCTACACCGGCAACACCTGGGATACCTCTATCTGCTCTACAGATGCAGCCTGTGCTACCGAATGTGCCCTCGAAGGTGCAGACTATGAGTCTACCTATGGTATAACTGCGTCTGGCAATTCACTCAAGCTTGACTTCGTTACGGATAACTCGAATGGAGCAAACGTTGGTTCGCGTACTTTTCTAATGGAGGACTCCAGTACCTACCAGATCTTCCATCTACTCAACCAAGAGTTTACTTTCACTGTTGATGCGTCAAATCTCCCCTGTGGCCTCAATGGAGCTCTTTATTTTGTTGTCATGGACGCTGATGGTGGCGTTTCTGAATTTCCTAATGCCGTGGCTGGCGCTGAGTACGGTGTGGGGTATTGTGACTCCCAATGTCCTCGGGATCTCAAGTTTATCCAAGGCCAGGGCAATGTCGAGGGGTGGACACCTGAATCCAATAGTGTCAATTCTGGTATTGGGAACCACGGATCTTGCTGTGCGGAACTGGATATTTGGGAGGCTAATAGCATGTCTGAAGCACTAACTCCCCATTCTTGCACTACCGTCACGAATACTATGTGTGATGGGGATGACTGTGGTGGTACATACAGTTCCAATCGTTATGCTGGCACTTGTGATCCCGACGGCTGTGATTTCAACCCTTACCGTATGGGCAACACGACATTCTATGGCCCGGGTATGACTGTCGACACCACCAAACCAGTTACTGTTGTGACACAGTTCATTACTGATGACGGCACCTCTACTGGTACTCTATCTGAAATCAAGCGGTTTTATGTCCAGAATGGCGTTGTGTTCGCCCAACCAGAATCCGAAATCCCTGGACTCACTGGTAATACAATCGACGCGACTTACTGTGCCGCTGAGCCTACTGTTTTCAACTCGGAGAGTTCTTTCCTCGATAAAGGTGGCTTGGGTAGTATGAGCGAAGCATTGTCTACGGGTATGGTCTTGGTTATGAGTCTGTGGGATGATTACTACGCTAGCATGCTTTGGCTCGACAGCGACTATCCCACCAACGACACCGCAAGCTCACCTGGTGTCTCACGTGGTTCTTGTTCAACTTCTACTGGTGTTCCTGCCTCTATTGAGGCTGACTCCCCGGGCTCGTACGTTATTTACTCGGACATCAGAGTTGGTCCCATCAATTCGACTTTTAGCTCTGGCACTGGCTCTACTAGCCCCACTGGTCCCAGTGGTCCTAGTTCTTCGAGCTCTTCCACAGCCCCAACCTCTACCGGAATTCCAGTATACGGACAATGTAAGTCAATTTCTACGATGGTTGCTGATTATGTGCTAACACGAGGTATTAGGCGGTGGAACCGGGTATGGTGGCTCAACTACATGTGCCGCTGGTAGTACTTGCACTTATTCGAATCCCTACTATTCGCAATGTCTTCCCTCTTAAAAATCTGCCCGATGATGGTTACATGGAGCCAACACTTGCATCACTCCTTACAATTGCCAGCAATAGAAAACTTATTATTCGCTGTATATAGTGCTTGGAGGAACTAAGATAAATCATTCTAGTTGCAGTCTTTACCTGTGAATTTTTTTTAAAGATTTAACTTTTGGTTACGACCGTCGTGCGACCTTGTTGAATTACGAGGGGCAAAGTATACCAAAAAATGTACTCTATGTACATAAGGAAAATATTCCAAATTTATTTAGGACTCCTTTACTCCTATACATATTTGCATACAAAAGCATATAAAATATTATTCAATACATACCCATACCGTGAAACTTATACAGAGAATATATCCTAGTCCATTCAGCGACTTTGCCATTATCTTGAGAGCCCATTATCCTAAAATTTCTAGCACATTCACTTCATAAATCCAAACTTTCTAAGATCAATGATAATATTCTGTTTCTATCCGCATGTTAAACTCTACGCCTTACTTCGTAAACCCCCACTTTCCATCTTCATCATTTGAGCGTGGTGTCTTGGCCCCCTTGCCACGACAAACGCACCCACAATACCTTCCACAAGCCACCAGCTTATTAGTATAAATCCTCTCGAAGCAGGCAGCAAAGAATGTCAGCCCATCACTCCTCCCTCCACCACAATCCAATCCCGCAATCCCACAGCCCCTCGCCTCGAACCTAACCCTAACGCCCAGCTCCTTGTACCAAGGAACAAAATAGTCATCCACAGCCTTGATATGTACCCCAAACAAATTGCACAATATATCCCTTGAATTCGTCTCTGTCTCCTACTACATCATTCTTCCAGATGCTCACTAAAGCATTCTGACCCACTGATCTTTGTACTATAAGTTTTGGGATTAATTATCAGCGTAACAGGTCACAATCAAGTCTGCGGGTTGTCAAGTCTGTGGGGTTGAGAAAGCTATGGGAAGGGATTTATGTACAGAGGCACTCGGCCGAAGGTTCCTTCCTTGGCAACCAGGAACTATCAAATGTGTAAAACTGAGAGAGCATGTGATCCAGAACGTTGAACAGTTGAAGTGACTGAGTAACCAACCTGGATTCTCTTTTTAAAACCAACGCGTTTAGTATTTAAGTATCTACAATCTCAAAATCTCATCCTCTACGCTCTAGTCAATCCTCTCACAACCTGATTTTATCTTCCTCCACAGACTTTTCCTCAATATCACCTTCCCCGTCTCCTTTCACAAGCACATAGTCCCAATCCCAATCCAAATTCAAATCCCGCCACGGAGCCTCAAACATCCCAATCCACGGCCTTAAAACACCAACCAAGTCCTCCACACCCTTCGAATCACCACTTTTCAACTCAACCCAAGGCCCGTCCTTAATACGATACCGCAGCTGCAGACCCCTTTTCACAGCTCCTGGCAGGAAATATTCATACATGAACGCAATTTCTCTGGATACATCTACATCTTTCGGGATATCATCGTATACGAAATCCTTGACACTTTTATTTCCTGCTTGACTTTCCTCGCTTTCCAGGGGCTCAAGGTCCTCCCCGAGTTAACTATACTTTATATCACTAAACAACTCGAATCCCAACCAGGAATTAACCCATGAACCGTCCCCCGCTGCCTCGCCTCCACCATTAACCTGTCTATATTGAACTTGCAACATCTTTTGATCCATGAGGGAGACGATATACACATAGAGCGCGCTAGACATTATAGAAAGCTGAACATCTATCATCTCATCATCGTCTAGTAGGCTGAAGATGCCCCTCTCTTCCGTCTCGGATTCCATCTCAGATTCCGTCTCGTTGGTGTGGTCAACATCCTCACTTCCCTCACTGTTCTGCTGCTCGACTTCTCCATCTCTAGCGAGCAGAGGATGCATGTCGAAAATCTCAGTGGCAACCAGCCCCTCAATATCGGTGGCTGTAGCTGTATCTGAAGTCAAGACTAAAGCTTTGATTCCCGCAACGAGCGGCGGTGGAGTTTCTTCTTCATGGCGCAATTCCTGGGTATTTTGACCAGCTTCCATATCCTTTTTCTCTCCAGCGACATCGACATGTACGGGTTCTGCAGATGCAGATGCGGGCAGAGATTGTATATCTTGGTGAGGATCTGCGGTAGGACGTAGAGAATCTAGATGTGTGATCGGAGTAGACATTTTTGAATACCGTTTTATTACTATACAGAGCTTTATTTCTCAGGCACTTTAAGGTGAGATATATTGGGGAAGGAAAAAATCTGTTTAAACACGTCACTGAAGTAAGTAGGTAAGTAAGCATCGATTCAATGAACTCGCTATGAATCATTTTTTTATAATTGCAAATTGTCGATTCACAATACAATATGGGCAGCCCACTCATTCAACATCCTCTAATATTCACCATAACCTAGAGTGTAGTCATTCAACTATTCACACTCCTTTTGACAGAATAAATCGAAGCCAAGCATACAATAACGTCAACCCCACCACTGCACCATAAAAAGAAAAAGAAAAGCCTCATATCCATCTGCTCTTTACCAACTCTTCCGTGGTTGTTGATCAAACCTACTTGGTATTGATTTGAGTGGGTTTGTGGCTATGAATATAGCCCGCTAGATGTGACTGATTGAAGCCCCACTGTGATATAGGTAGGATTCAGTATGGATTCGGGGCATGAATCACTCACAATCCCCCGTACTTGGAAAGGATATCTATGGCCAACCACCATTTATGCACGTACCCCAAAGATTACAACAATACTTCAATCAATTTAATTCATCGTATTTTAGTCTATACACTACATTTCTCTTCATAATCCTTCCAGACCAGCTCAGCCCAGCTATCTATCACTCACAATCCACCTAAAGCACTCTCTTCATCACACTTCTCAGACCACCTGCAAATTCTAGAGATAGCCTCGCTAAATCCAGGAAAGAGTACCAAAAATACTCTATTCGAAGTGCGCAACAATAGAAGAGGAACGCGAAAGAAAGTAAAATAAAACAAGAATCCATAGATACACATTACTGAGCTGTCGAATATGCGCAATAAGCTCAAAGCACGTTGCATTGAAGTGTTGCTGTTGCAAATGTGCAGAAGAATCGAAGGCTAATATATGAACATCTTCATCGAAAGTCGAGCAAAGAGAAAAGTTGAAGAGAAAATGTACAATCGTCAATTCATTCGCCATCCGACCCGCCCGATTACGCCATTATTTTCGCCCCGTCGTAGTGCGCTCCGTTTTCCACATTCGATACTGCAAGGGCAAGAAATTACAAGGCTTGGCCTGGAACTGGCTTTCTACCAACTGGGGCAGCTGGTGGAAAACCTTGACTCGGTGGGAAAGTTTGACCTTGTGGAGAATTGGTATTTGCTTGCGGAGCTGGCTTCATTCGGCTTGGACCAGGGCTTGCACGTGGACCTTGATTTTGTGCAACAGATGGACTACGCGGGCGGCTATCACCATTAGGAGTCATTGGACGAGGATTGTATTGCGGATTGGTTGGAGTCATAGGTCTGCCAGTGCCGTTTGGTGTCATTGGTCGATTTGCTGGAGGACCGTTGGGGGCCATAGGACGAGGACTTTGGTTTGCTGGCGACATTGGACGAGGCTGAGGAATGCGCATACCTGGTGGACCGCGAGGACCATTTTGTTGAGGGCGAGGCTTTACAGGACGAGTTGAGAGGCAAGTACGAGGAACGACACCTTGTTGCGAACGATCAAGACGAATGCAAAGAGCCTGATATTACATTAGCTTGATATCCCTCCGATTGAAGGTAGATCACTTACCCATCCATCATCATACTCGTGTAGCATTCGGATTAGCTGACCAGCCCGCAACTCAATTTCATCACCCATAGAAGGCTTGAAATCAAGTTGAACACGATGGACAGTGGAATTTGGAGGACCACCAGCTGCAGCAATGGCTGCACCGGTATTGGTTTGGGTTGGAGCACCAACGTCGGATGATGTGCTGAACTCCGTACCAACAGGGCTAGGTGGTCCCATGAACGTTCCACCTGTGGTAAAGTCGAGAGGTTTATGGCCATCTTCACGTATAGAAGCTCCCCGCGCAAGACCAGTTGCAGCACCAGCGACAAGAGCATCAGCAACGATTTCACCTCCTGGACCAACGTCTTTAACGATAGATGGACCATTGGCATTGGTAGCATCAATAGCCTCTGCGTGGTTACCGAATGGATTGGCCTTATTTTGTTCTTGTCCGCCCATTTGTCTCTCCCATGGGCTCGCAGGTGTTAGAGAGGTATCAGGCTTTTCGTTGAGCGTCGGAGTGAACTGAGTAATGGGTCGGAGAGACAGCTGAGGGGCATTAGGAGCAGTACGGTTGCTTCGTATACTTGCTTGGCGTCGAGCTTCAAGGACGTCATTTTTCTCATCCTCCAAACGATCATGATTAGCCGTTGCCTTTCTCTTCTTAACAAAGAAGACGGCCATGGCAACAGCAGCTCCGATAAGTAAGATTATACCAATGGCAAGTCCAGCCTTTCCTCCTGTGCTCATACCACCAGATGAACTCGATACAGCAGTGGCTGTTGAGGATGCCGCTGTAACCGTCGACGAAGTCTTTTGAGACGAAATAGAGGTCACACTGCCGGTTGCAGCCGCAATTGCGACAGATGTGGGGACAGTTGTGGTTGGCACAATCGAAGCAGGAAGAGGGGATGATTGAGAGGCTTGGTCGGTATTGACAGCGACAGACGAACTGACCCCAGATGAACTTGGAGCAGAGGTATCAGCTACAATCGAACTTTGCGCAGCATCGGCAGAAGATGTATCTGATTGCGATGCTGAAGTGACTGGGGTACTAGCACCAGCTGTAGGAGAAGGCGAAGCCGCTGGTGTACTAGAACTTGATAAGATGGTCGTCATCCCGGCCGTGGGACCATCGAAAGTTGCACTGGCCGTCGTATACACAGTTACAACCTGTTGAGGTGAAGCTTCTGGGGTGGGCGAAGCCTTGGGCGAAGCTTTTGCCCACGGGTCGGCATTGGCAATTGCATTGGCAAAGGCGTCTGCAATCGCATGAGGATCTGGGATTGCCGCACGCGCATGGCGACGATGAAGGTTGTAGTGAGACATCTCGAAGGTGACCCGCAGAATTGTATGTTGATGTACGAAGGTATGAACTGAATGCGACAAGGATTGGAAGTCCCCGTATCGCAGAGATAGAATCGCAGAATCGGGCTTATGGCAGATATTGCAGCTTAACGAAGGTGGGTTGATCTCGCACAAAAAGAACGACAGATAAACAATTATTGGACAGGAGAGAAGGTGGTAATTGTCTTCATGGACACAATCAATACCGTCGATAAAAGAAGGACGACGATATGACGGGGTGCAGCGATCACGACAGTTCAACGACGAGGACCGAGTTTGCAGAAGAGAACGGGGTGGGAAGGAAAGAGAGAGAGAGAGAGAGAGAGGAGAGAGCGAGAGAGAGAGAGAGAGTGGGAGACACGAGACGAGACGAGACGAGACGATCTGCTTTGTGGTGGAGCGCATCGCAATCTGCAGGCGCACGCGCTAGGACGAACAGGGCTAAGACCAGGCACACAAACGCTGCAGGTCCGGGTTAAATATAGGCCGCTTGCACGGCCCACTAGCCGCCCATTGGCCGCCGACCGTGAAACGAGATTACGGCGCCAGGGTCTGCCGCGGGAAGGATCTCGACGATCATCCCCTTTCGAGGCGTATCAGAATCTGGAGGCACGGGACACAGGAGGCGCTGGGTCCAAGCCGACTCTCGGCCTACAGTAGTAGTACTGTACATAGTCCCATTCGGCGATCACGATCACAAGGACCCAAACCCTACGGTTCGAGATCCCGGGGACACGCCTCAGAGGATAAGATGCCCTTCAACCCTGGGAAAATCCTGGCCATCCCATGCAACGATGCCAGGTCATGCAAAATCCCCAAGACCATGCTTCCAGCGCTGTCGCTGTCGCTGTCGCTGAGCACCAAGCCATGCATAGTAAACACCCGCCTGGGGATCTCATTCCACGTCACTGATGCATCTGATTCCTACCCCACCATAGCCTCGATGCCGCCTCCTTGTGCTTGACGATCCTCATCTCATATTCGCCTAGACGTATCTTGCATCCCATCTCGTGATTGGTTCCTACCAGCCGTTTGCTTTCCTCCCTTAAGTAGTTCGGTTCCTACAGGAGATAGGGGTTTGCACGTGATCGCTTAAGGGAAGATATACTCTTTCCGAAGCCAGAAAGGCTCTTAAAATGGATGAATTGGCCACTCGCCGCATTTCGTCACAACCATATGACGAGAGTGAATTAGTTTTAGTTAAGTGCTTCATTCGGAATTGAGGAGCTGTCTCATTGATAACATATGGTCCCATATCCACCGATTTATCTTAGAATTGACCTAGGGCCTCATTTTCTATCCCATAGTCCCATCCATATCCCCGAGTATCTTTAACTCCATGTACATACCTTTGAATGCCCCCGTTCCCTATTTCAAAGCATCAACGCCAAGTGAGAGATTAGAACTATGCAACGTTAGTCATGCTCCAGAATAATTCAGCGTCAACTTACAAGCTTCAAAGAAGTAATAAGAGGGCCACGAGTAAAGTTTTTCAAGGCACGTTGCTTGCTAGGTCGCTGTTGAAGACGACGGAAAGCTTCGCGGACATGACGAGGTTCAATTGGTAATCTGCCTTCAGATGGCGGATCGAACAAGCTTTGAGCCTTTCGCTTCTTTCCATTCTGCTCACCACCTGAATTGGCTTTGCCCAAATCCTCCTGCTCTTTAACCTTCAATGCTTCCTCCGTCAAAGTCTGAACGATTTCAAAGGTCAAGAAACCGAGAATATCGACGATGTCATCATTGGGCTTCGAGTCGGTGACCACACCGAAGCCGGCCCACTCGCGGAAACGCTTGCCCTTACGGAAGGTGAATGAGGCTTGACGGTATTCGGACCAAGTAACATACTCCTCCTTTGTCATAGCCTTTGTACGTTCATCGGCCTTCTTAAGACGTTGAAGGGTAGCGTAGTTCATTTCCTCCTCATCCTCATCTTCTTCATCCTCGCGCTCGGGAACTTCTTGGCTATAAAGAGAGGGAACCTCCCATGGAAGGCCGACCTTCGCTTTCTTGTTCTTCTTGGCGGTATCGACGACGGGTCCTGCTGCTGCAGCACCACCGGGTTCATCTCCAGCTCCAAGATCGGCTTCACCACCTTTGTCATCGGAATCTTTGACATTCTTACGGACATCCTTCCAGGAAAGAAAAGTACGGAGACGAGAGACCTTGGCTTGATCGTGCCGAATGAGAAAGATCAAATCATCAGTGGAAATGGATCTACTACCTCGACGAGTAGCTTGATCGGTGCATTGTCGTAGCTATGTGATGTCAGAATCGTAAATTGTGAATAAAATGCCTTAAAGTCGCATAAATTTGCAATTCGATCTAACATCAAAGACCGCGTCCAGACGCGACGCGACTTGGAAAAGTAGCTTACCATCTCGATGACTTGTTGACGAACGATCTCCTCGATCATACCAGTAGTTTCACCTGATGCTTCGGCCGTCTCTCCTGACACGTACATCATCTGTCGAGTGAAAAAATTTAGCATCTCCTTGAATTCCTTTTGGCCTCGCTTTTCTTTGATTTCGGCAGTTTTGATAGCATCGCGTTCTGCTGACGACTGATCACTTGACTGTTCAACATCGTTGACAACGTCCTTGGTCGGTTGGATCTTCTCTTGCAAGATAGATTGAGGCCCACCATGGAAGACAAGTTGAGGCTCCTCTTGCAAGACTGGTTGAAACTCATCGTGGAAGATAGGGATCTCTTCGTGGAAAGCAGATAAAGTCTCCTCTTGCAAAATTTGCCGGCAATTATCGTTCGACCACGGTTGACGAGCCGCAACGTCGGTTTCTGGAGGGGAAGGTGGCTCAATTTCCTCATTCTCTCCTCTCGTGCTGACTTCGATAGGTCCACCATGCCTATAGACGTAACGCAATAGGGAAGACATGGTGAATGAAGTTGCACAATGATGCGTTGTGGTTCAGAGCGTCACCTTGGACGCTTGAAAAGGAGTGAGAAAGCGAGTGAGAAAGCGAGTGCTTCGTACTTGAGCACACGCACATCAAAATGCTGAATTCTGAATTTTCGGGGGGAAAAAAGAAAAAGAAAAAAAAATGGGGGCACTGACTTGCTGGATCTCAGTCCGGTACTTTGCAATCTTGTCGGCCATCTTAATAGGTTCTCCTCCGGTCTCCTATGCTTCTAAAATGAGGTGTTCCTAGATGTTGGCTTTGCGCCTTTCTGATCTCCCTTCGTTTCCCCCTATCCTAGTATCCTACTAATTTCCACTTCTCATGAGTCTCATACTCTTAATCTAAGACTAGGGAGTTACGGCATCGATCTATATAGTCTTGAGATTTGAATATGGAGTTGTCGTTGGTGTTGAGGATTAGGCGGCATTCCTCCGGACTTCAATGCGGAGGCGGTCGGGCATTTGCGCCTTACGATTTTGGGACATTCTGCCAAAGAGACATGACAGGCAAGAGTCCTTTCGTTCTTTTGCAATGACTTTTGTCGATTGGTTATATTAGGAATCGCAGTTCAACTGGTTCATTCCATCTCTAACAATGCATCATAAAATAAAATAATTGAACAACAAGAGCATAATAATCACCCAGCCTGCAGGGATCCGAGAAGCTGACCCGAAACGAACCGGCCAATTCAACTCAGCCGCTTCCCTTTCACATTCGAACTTGTTATCATTACTCGCATATCCTAAGGATATAACTATCGAGGTGAAGAGGTTCTTTTCTTTCTATATCGAATTAGATGGACAATGGCGAGACAACGCGGCATCCGCGTGTTCCGAGGTATCCCGACGAGGATTGCAGTCCGACTAGTAAGAGAGAGCTGATGGGATGGTATGCGTATGGACTCGCAGCTGAGGTCTTTGCTGTCTGTGGTGTCGGTATATATTTCTCTAGTCTGCAAACATAAGGTTCATACCGGAGCTCATAGTCCTTAGGATCTTTTCTACCGGTCACTTTAGAACAGTTAGCCCGCGAGAATGGAGTTCTCTGGTCTGACAAAACAACACCCTGCACTGCAAAAGCCCCTGCGGCCTCTAACCCCGCAGTGTCTCTTCTGATTAGAGCAGCTAAAGAAGATAATAACCAGTGCGTTATTCATCTTTTCGGAACTGAGACTACAACAGCCAGTTTCGCTATGTATACTTTCTCCTTGGCGGTACTAGTACAAGCCATTTCATTGGTTACATTCAGTTCTGTAGCTGATCATGGTAAGTATAACCATCCAATATATTTCCTAACCTAATGTATTCTACAGGAAATTATAGAAAGAGACTTCTCCTTGCTTTTGGGTTCATCGGTGCAACGACCTCCATGCTTTTCCTGGTTGTCATCCCCCAAATTTATGTCCTCGGAGCAGTTCTCACCATAGTGGGAGTCACTTGCCTTGGATCTTCATTTGTGCTTCTAAATTCCTTCTTGCCATTGCTGGTTTCAAATCACCCGACAGTGCAAGGCAATGATGGTGATTATTCCTCGGTACCGCTAGAGCCAATATCTTCTGGAAATGAAGAGTCTGAAGGTGGAAACACTTTCATTTCAACGACACATGATCCGACATCTGATTCTTCAGATCTAAAACTCTCCACGAAGATCTCATCAAAGGGTGTTGGGATAGGATACGCCGCGGCATTATTCGTTCAATGTCTAAGTATCCTACTTCTTTTCCTCATGAGTAAAACATCCGCCTCCTCGACCCTTCCACTTCGCCTAGTATTATTCCTAGTCGGCTCATGGTGGATGGCTTTCATGATTCCTCCTGCGCTATGGTTGCGCAATCGTCCAGGCCCACCTCTACAAACAGCAATATCCCAACGAGCTTCTAAATTCCGTTCTTGCTTAGCATACGTATCATTCGCGTGGTCCTCCCTCTGGAAAACAATCAAAATTGCTGTAAAACTCCACCAGGTACTCATTTTTCTCATCGCCTGGTTCCTCCTATCCGATGCAATCGCCACCATCAGTGGCACTGCCATTCTCTTCGCTCGTACTGAGCTGAAAATGGGAACAGTCCCCATAGCACTCCTATCCATCACAGCCACGACGGCTGGAATAGTAGGAGCCATCGCTTGGCCTATGATATCCCGCAAATTGGGGTTGAAAACCAATCAAGTGATCGTTGCGTGCATTCTTCTTATGGAAATCATCCCCATTTACGGAATGTTGGGCTTCCTTCCCTTTATCCAAACCTGGGGCGTCGGCGGCCTGCAACAAGCATGGGAGATCTACCCATTAGGTTTCATTCACGGATTTGTCATGGGCGGAATATCGTCCTATTGTAGGTCTTTCTTTGGCTTGTTGATTCCACCTGGCAGTGAAGCAGCATTCTACGCCCTGTATGCTATTACGGATAAAGGGAGTTCAGCAGTGGGACCTGCGATTGTGGGTGTGATTGTCGATATGACAGGACATATCCGGCCTGCCTTCATTTTCTTAACGATTTTGATTGCGTTGCCGGCCCCGTTGATCTGGATGATAAATGTGGAGAAGGGGCAGGCGGATGCGGTTCGGATGGCGGGATTGATGAAGAAGACAGGTGGGGAAGAGGCGTTGGAGGATCGCGGAGCACAGGAGTCGGAGGAGTTGATGAGGGATTATAATTAATTATTTTTAAAGTCTCAACAATACGGATTTATTAACATATTATACAAATTCCTAAATATCCTAATCCCCCTTATTATAGTACTAAATCTCCCTCCTCCCTCTTCCTCCTCCAAAAATTCGTACTCTCAATCAGCTCCCCACACCCCTCCAATAAGCCCCCATACTTCCTTGCAAACCCCTCTTCCACCTCCCAACTCCGCATCAAGAACGGTTCATCCCACACAATAAGGCCCGTCCTGCTATCCCTCCCTCTCCCCTCAACTCCGTAGAGTAGATCCCAGCAGAGTTCCACATCATCCACCTCCTCGCCCGCCAGGATTGCTCTGATTAGATTATCCCTCATCTGGGGAAAGGGAAACATGTTAATCTCGGGGTGGTGCGGGACCGTGAGCTGCAGTACCGTGGGGTGCAGATTCGGGTGCAGTTTTGAGATATCTACCCCCTTCTCATGTTCCCGCCCGGAAGCTTCCTCATCATTATTGAGTCTCAGATTATAGAATGGTGAAATGACATCTTGGCCCATCTCGTCGGGATTCACACCTAGAGCTTGGATGTTTAAAGTTAGAGCTCTCACGAGATTGAAATGAAGAAGCGTCAGTAAACAGTGATCCCCCGAAATTGGACAAGAATTGAGCTCCCGCATGAAAGCTTGGAATGACTGCGCGCTGATTATGGTTTGCCGCTGGAACGGCTGCATGCATATCGGTGGGTGGCTTTTAGATCGGCGCAGGATGTCGGTGATGGGGCTTGAGGGGAGGATCAGCGAGAGTACGGGTGTAGTGGTGGCTTCTCCATTGCTAATGCTAGGATCCCTATTACGGCGTTTTCCTGCGGTTGTGAGAAGGTTTGAGCCGGAGAAAAAGGGGAGACTCACGTGAAGCTCGTTGATTCAGGCGGTTTTGTAATTTTCGCCGTAAAGCTGTGTTGGTTTTTCCCGTCCAGTCTTCTTCTTGACCTACGATTTCAGATCGTTGTTGCATGGGTTTTATCTCTATTAATGCGGATTGGCAGTCCGTATTGGAGTTATCCATCTCGGATATCTGTCTTGGTCACCTGTTGACAGGGAATGTAGATTGGGAATAGAGAAGAGGCAGAGAAAATGCAGGTAGAAAAAGAACATAGACGAGAGCGACGAACACTTATGCAACATGCTGACGAGAGATCTGATATTTACGATCCGGGGAGCTGATAATCCATGCTGACGGTGGAGTAGACAGACCTTGCTCATGCAACCTGCTGACAAGCTACACCGGATCGAGCTAGTTAGTCCCAGGGGAGTTTAGAACTGCATGACTTCACTTTTGACTTCTTCTAAGTATCTGAAAATTTGGTAGTTTTGATATCGAAATACAGGATATCTGCTGACAAGATGTATAATGTCATCACGTGATGTCTGAAAATAGTAGATCTGGTGTATACCTAAGTCTAGCGGTCTAAGTTATTTCCAAATAATCTATTCCCATTATTCATTGCCATTTGTCCTATTCGCTCCTCCTTTTATTGTGTCTTTATCATCTGCACCGCACCTTTAATATTACTTCTCAAATAGTCATATCCACTGAAGCAGCAATATTCGGTATCCTCACTTCCTCCTATCTGGATCAGGATGTGGCCTCGCCGGTCTGTACTAACCTAATATCGGGATCGGTGGGTTCAAAGCAGAGCGATCTAGCAATGAGGATTCGGGATTATAAGCAAGTCTCAAAAACCTTCTTTCAATGCTTTCGTATGAATACTTAAGTTTTCAACAATTGAATTCTTAAACGTTTTTCTATTCATCCCATAAACAACAATACAATAGCAGCAGCAGCAGCATAAAATGGCCGGATCCCAAAAACAATCCTACTTCACTAAAGATTAGACTATGAGCTGGCGCAATACGACTATTCTTCTAGAATATAAAAATGAAAGTTTTTCATTTAGAGGGTTATTGCCGCAGGCTATGTTTGAGCTCAGCTTAGTTCTGTAGGTGGGAGCAATGGATATGTACAGAGAGTTGTAAGGGAGTAGTATACTTTAGTGATTTAGAATTGGGAATGTAGGTATTTTAGAAGGACGGAAGGGGGAGGAAGAGGAACAAAAGGAATCCTCGTTATGCATAAAGTCTTGTTTATTGTCATTTGTTTTGTTATTTCCGGTGTTAAGGCGTTAAGGCTAGATTAGTATTGAGAAACAGCATTTGACTTTTGCTTGACTTTATAAATTTATATCAAATATTTACTAGGTTCTGATATTCCAACCCTCAAACCCCACGTCTCCTTTCCGACCCCAGACAACAGCATAATGTCTCGCCAACAAAGTCCATTCCTCTACCTCGTCCAATCCCTCGAGACCATCGACCCTCTCCCTCTCCTCATCTCCGATCCACTTCTCCCAGATATCACGTATTGTCACCTCGCCCCCGCCATCACCATCAAAACCTAACTCCCTCAGCCTTTCCCTCTGCGCCTTCAAATCCATATACACACCCACAGTTGGCATACTAATACCCCTCTTCCTGAGGTTCTCCACCATCATCTTCCCAAATGCATCATCTGCACCAATCGGCTCATATAACACAATCCCGACATTGTTTACCTTGCTCGTAAACCACTCTATTACTTTCTTCGCTGTCTCTACTTCGAGATAACATAAGCAACATTCGGAGATTATTAAAGTGGGGATATCGGGTCTCAACCCTTTAATTGAGGACAACGATTGTAGGGTTGGCAGAGACCGCAGATCGAGAGGATGATTGATGTATACGTCCTCATTTTCTTTGCCGTTCAGGCCCCATCCCCCCCCAGCTCCAAAGTCCGGGTGTTCACTAGTCCATATGGATTCCCCACCGACCAGAATTTGCGCATTTGATGAAACGATGTGATGTTTCGAGTTGCATACAGAGGGGAAGTCGAATTCGTGGTAGATGAGATGGTGATGGCGGTTTTGGGCTCGCAGTCGGAAATATCGTGTATCGGTGCCAGCTCCCAGAGAAATTATCTGTTTCGTTTGTGGGGTATTTGCATCTTGCGTCTGGGAAGGGGATAGGAAGTTTAAGATAAGGATGTCGAGCGCGGTTGTCCTCGCATAGGTTCCTGGAATCGATATTAGAAAAATCCTGTCCGGGTATTTCTGCTTCGGATCTCAATCATGGAATACAAACCTCTATTTATTATAGGTAGCCTCCTGGTTCCACTCCCCGTCACGAAATATTCCGCATACGGATCGTCCAGATACCCGAGTGACACGGCGGAAAGGCGAGAAACAGAGGCATCGGTATCGGTTGCTTGGATTGTCTGATCGTGTTGAATACTGGAAATACCTGATGATGGTCCCCCACGACCTCGTCCTCGTCCTCGGCCTCTCAGTCGCGGACCACCCCTTGAAGCGAGGAGGTTTGGGATTTGTGGTGCGGACATTTGGAGAGAAACGGTGGGCGGCGATATCACCTCACACTTCGCATTTATCTTGGCCCGAATACAGAACGCCTCTCGCCAGCCTAGCCCTGCCACTGAGGTACTCGGGACGTGTGAATTACGTCAGACGAGGCTGAGATTCTTGTGGGGAGTCCACAGCACGTGCAAAGTGGGCTGGTCACGTGCGTAGCCTGACGTCTGGAGGTGTACTTGCTCTTCCTTCCTCACTCATTGATGCATTCCATTATCTAGTAATGCATTCCTCCGAAAGTTGTATCTCTCCATGACTCCCTTGTTTTGTTTGGGGTCCACATCATATGGACGCCCAGATTACCACGCGCACAATACACGGCCGAGGGGAATATAGTCGTGCTCCCGATAAGCCTCATGTACAAGTCCCCTGTATGTAGCCTGCCGTTCCCCAGAAACGCCCTCTCTTTGTGGTATGTTCCCCCTTACAGATGGCTTCAAGGTGAAGATACGTCTGGCACGCACCGCCAAACGCTGCTCCGTTCCTCCGCGACGATCCAAGGAATGCAGTCTTTGACGCCAAGCCTCCAGCCGACGGAGGTATCCCCGTGGATTGTATAGGTCGCTGGAATAGGTAATTTGGCTGTGCTGCCCGTCTCATTGGCTACAGGCGGTTCACATCATCTACGCACCAGGCTAGGGGCTCCTTCGGGTCTAGTCAGGCACCCAAGGTCAGCTCCCTATGCCTGTCTCGGTCCAGCCCGACGGTCCTCATTGGCCCAGCGCGAGGCACGATTGAAAGGAGCCGAGCGTGTGTGATTAAGCAATTTCCCAAGTCTGGGCAACATGAACGCGGCCGGGTCTGTGTGTCTGTTTCCTCTGTCCATCTCCATCACCTCTTCCTCACCATCCTTTTCTTCTCTCTTTCCTCCTCTCCTTCTCCACCTCCCCCACCACCTTTCTTTTCTGGTCGCTCGTCGCCATCACGTTCTTTTCACAACACGCGCTCAACCCGAGTCACTCGCTATTGCTCTTACTCCTGCCAGAGTTTTTATTCTATTGTCGAGAGGTGGAAAAGTTGGAACCTGCTTGGGAATTGGATTAGGGGACAGGCTCGGACACCATCTCCACCCGAGGTCAGAGGTCGAAAGACGAAGGAGATACAATGAAGTTTTGGGATACTCAAGCCGCCATGGGCGTAGCGGTGCTATTGCTATCTCTGCCATGTGAAGCAAAGCATGGCCATCAATTGTCGCACTTACGCCATTACGAGAAGCGTCACCAACACAACCACGCACATGCGTCACCTCGCGCCGAGGAGGGGGGTCTACAGAAGAGAGGGCAATGTGTTTTCCCCACCGACGCCGGTTTGGTTGCAGTGACGCCCAACGAACAGAATGCTGGATGGGCAATGAGCCCTGATCAGCCTTGCAAACCTGGTAACTACTGTCCATATGCTTGTCCTTCGGGTCAAGTGATGTCTCAGTGGAATCCATCGGCGACGTCCTACGTTTACCCATTGTCATTGGTACGTCACACGCCACCAAAGAGTGCGCAATCGCTAATTGGTATAGGAGGGCGGTCTTTACTGTGGCCTCGATGGCAAGATGAGCAAACCTTTCCCAGATAAGCCATATTGTGTGGATGGAACTGGCACCGTGGGTGCGCAAAGCACTTGCGGAGAAGAAGTCGCATTTTGCCAAACTGTCCTTCCTGGAGATGAATCAATGTTGATTCCGACAAGCGTGAATGACTGGGTTCAGTTAGCTGTCCCTGATATCACCTATTACGCCGAGGTTGCTGCTCAGTATGTATTTCGTATCACTCGTACTACCTGACTAATTATTTGTAGTTATTATGTTAATCCGCCGGGAGTTGGTGTCGTAGATGCCTGCGTGTGGGGTGATGGATCGAAGCCAATTGGCAATTGGTCTCCTTATGTAGCAGGTGCTAATACAGACTCCAACGGCAACACATTCGCAAAGATCGGCTGGAATCCCATATTCACTGGTTGTTCCTTATCTGGCACTCCTCCAACCTTCGGTATCGAGATTATATGCTCGGACGGAGCAGACTGCAACGGATTACCCTGCCGTATTGATCCGGCTTCTAACAGCGTAAATAGTGTGACGAGTCCTGATTCAGCAAGCGGCGCTGGTGGGGCCGATTTCTGTGTCGTCACTATTCCTAAAGGATCAACTGCGAATGTTGTAGTTTTCAGTGCTGGTAACTCAAACTCTGGATCGGGTTCCGCGGGGTCTTCTCAGTCTTCTACCCCAACGTCTAAGCCATCACCGACTTCTACACCCACACCTACACCTACACCTACTCCGACAACGTCATCTATATCTACGTCTAGCTCGAGCTCCAGCAGTTCCTCGCTCTTGTCATCGTCATCATCATCGTCATTGTCATCTTCCTCATCATCGTCCTCTGTTCCACCTTCAACCAGTTTAACTGTCGGCGCAACTTCTATACTTTACGGCTCTACAACTAGCATCAACACTACTCATCCTTACCCAACAGCCGCAAATTCTCCACACATTCTATTCGAGAATGAAACCACTGCAGGACCGACTGCAGCAATTGGATCAGGATCTGGGTCAGCCATTTTAGCTTCCGGTACTGGAGTTGGCGCTAGTCCTATCGCCACTGAAAGCGGCACGAAGAGCAGCGCATCAACTACAGTTTTCTCCGGTTCTATGCTCTTCGGTTTCATTGCTATTGCCTCCTACTTTCTCTAAACACTTCTGACCTTTTCGACCTTGCTGTGTATATTCCCGCTTAGCAAACTTCGAGCTTCGTCATTCACCATTTGGCTTCACCTGTTCAAACTTTAAATCACATACTTCGTTCTAATACGGCTGGATTACGTAATTACATATCCAATATCCGGCATTTACGATTATGAATCTCGAGGCAAATAATCTACATAATCCTAGTGTTTATCGGATCTAATATTTTTCTGCGGTTCATATTACATTTATCCTTTACATATACCACTGATTCAGCCGAGGAGATTTGCACATATCCATCTTTCGGTCTCTACTGCTAGATGCAGCTGGCTTTCTTCGTCAGACGTATCTTGAATCTTGCATTCTGCATATATGGTCTCATTTTGAAGAATATACCCACTTCTATTCTGTTTGTTTAACTTGAGAATTGGATATTTTGTCGCTTCTGAGTAGAGGAGAGAAGAAGGGGGGAGGGGAAAGATGCACGTTACAATCGCCATACTTTTCATTACGACTTATATGTATGTGTTTGATGATTGGTTGCTTGCAGGGAGTGGAGCTTTAGGAAGGAAAGGAAAGGACGTGTTTCTCTGGCTGGCTTGGTTTCTTGCTAGGGCCTGGAAAAGTAAGTGATTGTGTACCTAGTTTGAGGAATAGGAACTGGGGTTTAAATCAATGTGTTCGTTTTGAATGGAATTCATAAAATTACATTTTTATGTATGGCTCGATATTGGAAATGCCCTTGTGATGCGTGATGTGTGCAAGAAATCAATTTCAAGGATCTTGACCTTGATATAATACCGAGATGTTTTAGTTCATTTAATGTGATATTGAGAGTACTGTACTATATATGTATATATATATATATATATAGATATAACGCACCTTCAATGTTGGCCATGCAGGCGCGGCTCATCTATATCCCAACATAGACATTGCCCGCTCCCTATTCTCGCACCCCTTATTATTGTGATTGAGCCCCTTCTCAGGAGATTTCAGATGAGCGCTTCCATTTGACACCGCGCCGAAGACTTCCCTCCCTTTCCTCATCTGCATATCGATTTTCTTAACCTGCTTCACATCGCCTTTCTTCTTCTTCTGCTTCTCTGCTTCCCTTTCTTCCATTCTCTTCCGCTTGATGCCCCGCTTCAACCATTTAACCTCCGTGTCTAGATTAAACCATACTAATGTACACTCATCCATCCTCTCCCTCTCCTTCGCCATGTTCCCCTCAAGCTCTTCTCTCACGCCCTCGATCCCAATCTCCAAGCCCTCGATCCTGTCTTTCAGTACCCTTTCTATATTCTTCCTCGTATCCGAAATTTCGGCTTGGAGAGCGCGCTCGGAGCTTTGTTTTGCGGCGTCGAGTTTAGCTTTTATTTCGGATTGGAAGGCTAGGAGTTGGGCGGAGACTTGTTTCCGGAGGTGGAGTACTTGTTGTGTGGATAGTCCTGGGAAGGGTTGCTGGGATAAAGATGGTATAGAGGGGAGTGTGGGTGTAGAAATTGCTGCTATAGAGGAAGAGGATGGGGTTGAGAGGTGTGGATGGGGTGGTGGGGTTGGCTGGGTCTGGGGTGTGGCTTCGAGAGAAGACATGCGCTTAGAAAGTGTGTCAAGGCGAGAATTCTTTACGGATTCTAAAGCCCTAAGTTTGGTGTGTGTCTGCTGCGACAAGGCTGTGATATCTTTTGCATAGGTGGTCAATAAAGAATCGAGTTTTGCATCAATCTTCGAGTCTAATGATTTGAGTTGTGCTGTTGTGGCGGTTGAAAGGGTCTGGATTTTCTCATCAGTCTGAGATTCTAGCGACTGGAACTTGCTAGTATCGGCATTGAAAATTGTGGAAACTTGGACATCCAGATCATCTGCGAGGGCTTGGAGTTGATTGGAATAGCTTGCAGATAAAACTTGGATTTTCTCTTCCATCTGCTCTTCGAGGGCACCAATGTAACTCTTTCGGCTTTGTTTTAATTCTGAGATTTGAGTTGCGGTTTGGTGTAGCAAGCTCTCAATACTTAAGTGCTGACCACCTTGAAGTGTCTTAATGCGTTCATTTGCCTGGCTCTCAAGAGTAACCTTAGTATTTTCAAAGTTGTCCTCCACAGTCTTCATCCGCACAGTCACCTTTGCAAGCGCATTGGCTAGCATCTTTAGTTCTTGCTGATCTGTTCCCAGAGTCTCAATACTCTGATCTATATGGGTCTCGAGCGAATCGATCCGTCCGTAGGTAGAACTTACTACCTCCTCTGCACGAGCTTCCGATCTCTGTACGTCTCTTCGTAACTCAGTGATCTCCTTCCGAAGGGCTTCCTCGTTATCCCTCGAGCGGCCTATTAAGGTCTGGACAGCCAACTTGGACTGCTCCTTTAATTGCTTTATCTCCATAGTTTGAGTAGTGTTATTGTTCTTCAATGCGTCGATGTAGCTGGCCATCTCCTGAAATTGAATTTTCATCTCTTCTATGGTCTTCTTGGTGGTCTCCTCAGCAGCTTTTGAACTTCGTTGCTGTTGGGACAGTAATCGATATTGAGCCTTCATATCAGCAATAACATCATTTTGGTCCTCGGTTTTGGTCTCGAAAGCCCGTATCCTCTCCGAAGAGGTATGAACTCGGAGCTTCAGTTGATCTACTGATTTCATAAGAATCTCGATATCCTCCTTAGTAACTACGATGTCATTGTTTTGCGATCCTAATTGAGTTTCTATGGCATCAATTTGATTCTTGTATGCTTCGACGTTGGCCTCTAATACCGTGATACTCTCTCTTGTCTCTTTTGGTTGTGTCTGGTTTCTGAGCTCTACTGCCTCCTGCTTCTTGAAAATTTCACTAAATCGTTCTTCATTCGTCTGTGACAATGCCAACAGCTTGCTCTCAATGGAAGTGATGTAATTAGTTTGCGTCTGATCAGCACTCTCTAGCATCTTTAATTTTCGCAGCACCCTATTCATCTGCCTTCTTTCTCCCCGGTCAGCCGAGGAAAGTAGCTGGTTTATTCGTTCAAAGTGATCTCTATTAGTCATCTCGATTGTCCGAATAGTCTCGTTTTGCGTCTCATTCCCCTCCTTAAAAGCTTGAATCTGCGCCGTGGCTGACAGTCGGTGTTCCTTGCTTCTTTTCTCGACATGCTTAATTCTCGCAGTTATATCTTCAAGATGTGCCGCGTTCTGATTTTCTGTAGTTACCAACCGCTCTTCGAGAGCATTCGTTTGGCTTCTGTGGGAGTTGGCATGTTGTTCTTGGGACAAGTAGTATTGTGTCATATGTAGCATGAAATTTTGAAAAGTGGCGCCTCCTTCAGGAACTGGAATTGACGTCTTTGTAGCACTGAGAACGGAGGAATTCACAGCGGTGACTACATTCTGTGGTCTCGCCTTCGCAATCCTTTCCTCCACATATGCCCTATGCGCCTTGCCCCTTAGATGTTGCTCAAATCTCCAGATATTTCTGGATGGTCCAGGATTGAACAGACGCGCACAGTCCAGACATCTGATCTCGTATTTCACAGGTTCGAAGAGGTCATCTGGATATCTTTCTTGCAATTTAGCCAGTCCTTCGGTTAGCCACAAGGGTGATGGAGACTATAGCAGTCAGTAGGCAGAATTAAAACTCACAAGCAACGTACCCATTTTCCTTTCTTGACAGGAGAGGTAGGAAGTGAGGTAGTTTGATGCCTAGATCTAGTGGGAGTTCCTTCAGCCTCGAGACTCATAAACTGAGTGGGCGCAGAACGTCTCCTATTTGATTGCGGTGTCGAAGGCTCCCTAATGGATCTAGTAGGTCTTGGAGTTACACTTGGAATACTTCTTGGATTTGGAACGGTTGAACTACTTGTTTCATCTGTTCTATCAATCTCGTCAGTTCGTCGACGTTTATTGCTTCTTGGCAAAGCGAGAGTTTTGGCCTGTCTTTGCATCTACAGAGGTCAGCCGTAGGAAACTCTTTCTTGGGGAGGACTGTACCATATTAAATGCCACCGCAAACTCTAAAATGCTGTAAGAATAAGTCGTACGTCAGGTGATAGGTTAACGGACCTTGTTTACTTGATCCATCCTTTAGGATTTGCTCTATCTTTAACTTCAAGGCCTCATCTAGACTCATTGTTTCAGAGTCCTCGACAATGCCAAATGAGGTATTCGTATCCTGCGTCTCATCTTCGTCTTCTTTCTCAAGGGAAGAACGCAATCTAAATACTACACCCCTTTCTGTCTCGATACCATCCAGAATACCATCCTATCGCCGTCAATTGACCCTAACAACCTCGTAGAGATAGATCACCTACACCTGCCATCCGCTGGATAATCTTCTTCAATATTACTTTCTCCCTCTTCGTGGATTCAAGGTCTATTGGGGGATGTTGATCAAGGTGTAAATGGAAGAGCTTCTTCGCCCCAATGCCTTCGCCCTCTGCCAAAGCGAAGCCCTTGATTTGATCGATAAAGAATCGCGAGACAGAGGCATAATTCTCATCTGACAGCGCAATTTCAGGTGCTTCAGCCATGTCCAGTCAATGAAATGTCATGTGTCGTCGCGTTATATACGCGATTTGATTTTGTGTATATGTACGGCGAATGATTAAAACCTACTTGGCACTTGCACTCACTCAGTTAACCTGAGAAGAATGGTGAATGATTTTATATGTTTTAGGTGCTCATTTGGAAATTCCAAGACTTCTAGAGACTGGTGACAATCACCAAATCTTACAAAATGTTCCAAAGTAACAGAATTATTACTAATCCCCATAATTAAAGACTTATGCGGTGCTCTTGCTCATAACAGCCCTTCATCGCACATATTATGCCATTTATTATTAACTAGAAATGATAATTAGAATTACAAATCTGGCTACCTCTGGTCTTTATTAACGAGGCGCTCAAGTGACTGCAACAATATCTATCTACTCCTTTCTAACTTTTGGCGTACTCAATTCTAGCCATCAACTCAACGTATCGTCATCAAACGATTATAGTTTCACTATAGCTTTTCCATAGTCCTATGTTGTCTAGTAGTTGTGTCCTGCAAGCCATGAATACGTCGATCTCTCTGTACTTTCGTGTTCCAACTGTTGGATCCGTGCCTGGGCAGAAGCAAGTTGAATCCTCGTATCAACATTGTCCCCGTCGAGAATACTAGCCTGAAGCTCAAGTCTCCAAGTTTTGTCCCTACTCTCTTGGAGGCCAGTTTGGAGGATTAATAACTGTGCTGACATACAGCGCTGGAGGGATTCGAGAGTAGGCGGCACTTGGGAGATAGGAGGTTAGGTTGCAATCGATGGCGGAGATGATGTTGAGTTATTAAGTGGTGGTAGGTTGGACACTGAATGGTTGAGGAGATGCTTGTAATTTTTCCAAGCAATCTTTACGCCATCCGGCCATTATCATGGTTCGGCATTCATCATCATCTCCTATCCACTTCTGCACCTAGAGTATCGTCAGACTTGGGAAGCAAATACCGTTCTTGAATAAACTTACTGCATCCTTTACCCCCTCGAAATCTTCGTAGAAATTAATCAATACCCGAATCGGAATTTAACAAGATGAAGAACTCCTCCAGTTGAGCTATAGCCTCAATCACCACTGGCCTGAGATCTGCCTCGTCACATCTCGCTTTTGAAAAGTTGAGCATCACTGTATCTACATTGCCAAGCTCTTTTTTGCTTGGATTCAAACTCCCAATATCGAGGTCAGGGTGTTTCCTGTAAATGGCCGAGCCCTTCGATGAAGCTTCTCCACCGTCAGGGAATCCGTGAATGGAAACTAATATGCAATCCTTTGCCTTCAGCTCCCACTCCTAATCTTTAGGATAGTTGAAGAACATACCTCAACCATTCTGTAGATCATTGATCTCGCTGCAGCGTCCTCTCGTCGACGATCCTCGTCATTATGTATCTCGTAGTGCTTTCGTGAAACATGCCACCGCAGAAGCTAATCTTCATACTGAAGGCGCTGCGCAAGTAATTTGACAGCTTTGCGCTCGCTGGAATCCATTGTGTGTGGCGGATGGACAATGAGGAGACGAGAATGTGTCGACGTGCTCTCTCCGATATTCCAATGCTGCTCCACGTCCACTGCTACACAGAGTCGGTGGACCTTCCCGCAGACGCTCCAGGGGAGATATTTAGCGTATGTACCTCAACCTCAAGCCCACATAAGCTGATCAACCTGTCCTTCTCTTTCCCTCCCTCCTCTGCTTTCGATGAAGGCAACCAATGCCTTCCGTCCCCTCAGTCGGATCATGGAGACGTAATAGTGAATGCTTCATTCGGATCATGATTGTCAACCTGGGATCGCCAAACATATACAGGGATCCATGCTTCCGATCTGCACGAAATATCAAGTCCCGAGGCAAGTGCGTGACAGAATTCTTGGCGATAGAACCCTGTTTATTTTGCTAGATTATTAAGAAGAACTAACTGATATAAAAGATGTTCCTGTTACCAACAATACACAAATAAATTTGCAATACAAACCCGCCATCAGTTCTGTCGCCGACCAGCTGGCCCACCCTAGCATATACCTACCTATCTATAGGTAGGTACCAAGGATCCCCTGTTAGTTTCAATAGCTGATACCCGGTACTTCGAATTATTGAAAAGCCTACAAAAAGGCCCATCCAAGTTTAGCTAACCCTCCTTTCGTCTCACCTGAATCAATCCGCAATGCCAACCTATCTCGTTCACGGGTTTCGCTGGCACAGGGCCAGTATACGCATCCACATTATTATACACAAGCTGGACGATGCAGCCGCGGAATGGATTATCGCACCAGCTTCAGCTATTACCATCCTCAATTCCTTCTATTCCATGTTTGATTTTCTCCCACCTAGCAGTCCTCCGAATCCAGAGCCACCCAGTGCCCCTCCATCGATTCCGGACAGACATGAATCTCCGCCCTTACCGCCAGCCACGAGCCCAAAAGTTCTAGTGAAAAAGAAAGGCTCGATGATGTCGTTGAGGAATAGGATACGCTCGCAAAACCTGGGGATAAATACGGCGTTGAGTCGTGGGGACTCAAATGGGAGAAGTCCTTCGACGGTGGATAGCGGACCACAGACCAGCAGACCGCATTCTATAAGTACGAAGCCTACGAGCATCATGTCGAAGCCGGAGAAGAAGAAAATCAAGTTCAATGATTGGAGTTCTGTGAAGCTGTTGGAACAATACGATCCGGCCGACGAGTTGGCCGTGAGCCAGCCATGGGCTTATGTTGCGGATTATATAATACCAGTAGATCTGGGCGTTTCTGTCACGGAGGAAATGTCTAAATACGAATCAAAACTTAAAGAGGAGGGAAGCATGAGCCCACCATCAACCCCTGGGAGCAGTGCTATATCTGGAACTAGCTCTGGTGCAGATCAATTGAGTCCGGGAATGAGCGCTAGAGATATAAGGAGGAAGAGCAAGCGTTTAGGCTGGTTTGAGAAGTTAAGAGATGGATTACAAGGCGGAGAAGAGATAGGGTGGTATGTGGTTGTATGCGGGGATGAGGATAGGCTGTCTCCTGAACTGACAGCTGAACTGGTGGATTCCGATACCTGCGAGTCGCCAAAGAGTAGAGGCTTCAGGGATTTGTTCCGGAAGAAGAATGTTGTTGAAGAATAAATTTGGAATACTGTATTTAGCGTGGTGTTGGAAGATGGGCAAAAAAGGGGGCGCCCAGGTAGTTGTTAAGCCAATAATCATGTAATTATTAATTAACTATTCCTTACCCTCATAATCCCTCTTCCAAATCCTATCCCAAGCTTCCCTATCCACCGCAAAGTCCCTGACATACTCACTCTCTAATTCATGAGTTCTCCGGCCCAGCAACACCAAACTATGTAACGGGCCACCTAATAACTCATCAGCATCACAAAGCTCCTTCAACGTCCCACTAACGAACTTCTCCGTCCTACCACCCACCCTCGCGGCACCCACCGCCAGACTCTCCCCCGTATAAACACCCCCTTCCTTCTCCTCCCCTTTCAACCCCTCAATCTCTAACATCTGCCGCGCACACTGGCCCACCGTCATAAACCTTGGCGGCTCATAAATCCTCCTCCCCCTCGCCATGTTTTCCAAACTCTGTTCCTTGACCTTAATATCCAACAATATCAGAGTATGTAACCCAATCTCTCTATTCTCCCTTATACGATCATAGAACGAAGCCGGTTTCCAGGTCTCGGTGAAGAACACCATGGATACCGTCTGCCCGAAATTATAAAGTTGCAGTCCCGCACTCCCAATTGCGGAGAGGATGGAGGCGTTGGGGATGGTGGAGATGGGGATTTGCAGGGAGCGCGCTCGCAACACTAGATCCGTGTGGGTAGTTGCTCTATTGCTTATTAGCTTCTTGCACAATTTATTTATTACAGAATTAAGGATTTACCCAAAAGGATCCCCCACGACGAGAAACGCAACATCCACATTCTGCGCATCGTTCAAAATATCATCGCTACCCGATTCCACCATCTCCCGATCCGCCACAATGACTTCCCGTCCATAGTATTTCTCCTACTGTCGATCAGCGTCAGTTCCATTTGCATGATTTTTGCATGGGAAGAAGGAAGAGGGCCCGTACGAGGATGGCTTTGTCGACGAGTAAAATACTGGTATAAGCTTCGAGGTAAACGCGGGAACATTTACGCACAATTTCTAGACCCTTGACTGTGATGTCGGTCTCGTCGGAGAGACCGAGTCCTATTAAATAGAGCATTGCGGTTGTGTACATAGAAAAATGCAATATAAATAATTTTTGGGGAGGAAATAATTTCTTACCCCGCCACGTGCAAACACTGCAAACACTCGAACACCTCAACCTCAAATTCCTAGTTCCTCGAGCTTTATCATTTTACATCTACTACCACACACCTCACAACCACTCTCCAACAGCACACGCAAACCAAAACCATGGCCAGCAAAAAGGGCGCCTATGAAACCAAGGCTTCGGACACCGATTTCCGCAAAAAATGGGATCGCGCCGAATATGCGCAAAAAGCAAAAGACCGCGAAGCCAGCGAGAAAGAAGAATCCAAGCTGCGGTACGAAGCCAAGCTCGCGGGGAAAAAATACTATGCTCCCCTGACAGGCACGGAAACACACACCCAAGCACGAGCCTCGCGGCTCGACGTGGCGAGCAATGTCGGGAAGATCATGCTGATGCCCGCTGGGGCTGCGACGGGGAAGCGCGGGCGGGGAGCGGGGTTCTACTGCGCGGACTGCGACCTGACGTTTAAGGACAATTTGCAGTGGGTGGAGCACGAGAACAGCATGCAGCATCTGCGGGCGATAGGGCAGACGGGGGAGGTGAAACGTGCGGAGGTGCAGGATGTGAGGGCGAGGATTGAGAGCGTGTGGGAGAAGATGTGTGACGAGAAGAGGGGGGATGTGAGGACGTTGGGAGAGAGGCTGGAAGTTAGGCGGGAGGAGGAGGAGAGAATTAGGGGGGAGAGGCGGGTGAAGAGGAGGGAGGAGGCGGAGAGGAAGAGAGTTAAGAGGGAGGAGGAAATTAAGGTGAAGACGGAATATGGGGAGGATGTTAGGATTGAGGGGGAGCATGATGAGGATGATTTGTTAGGGAGTATGGGAATTGTGGGGTTTGGCACTTCGAAGAAATAGGTACGGTTTGGGGGGGTTGCGTGCTTCTAGCGTGGCGTTTTAGGGGTTGCATATAAAAGATGATTCCTTGAGGAATATAAAATGGGAATGAGATCATACAGAATACAACTACTTAGAACTACTGGTTGATACATATAAAGACTATCTATAACATATCTGATCAGCGAGTAATAATATGTTTTGGCAGAGCTCTTGGGGATAAAAAGCAAGATAGGCTTATATTCGTGGTAAAAGAACATATAGTGTAATATAACAGCTTACTTATCCTTTCTCTTCCTCTCATGATGGTGTTTTCATAACAGAATAACCAAATTTGAAGCACCCCCTGCTTGCTGAAAGTGCTACTTTATGAGGATCCGAAGAATTTCCCCTTGCTCTTTATTCAAAAATCTGAACTATGGCCGACTCTATTACGAGCATCCCAAACGTCCCATTTACACTCAAATAGATAATAAGATTATTATTAGACCTCAATTACAAGGAGCCCAATCTCCCGATTCAGGATAGTCATCATCAGAATTTTAAACTTTTACGACGTAGTATTATAACCCCCTTTACCTGGCGCCTTCCAGGCCTTCAACCATTTCTGCACCGTCCTAATTTCCCACAGATGCGCCTCGCGGATAAATTGTGGTTCGGCCTCCACATCCAAGATACCAGTGGAATCCCAATGATGTCCCGCGCCCGCAATCAGCAGTTCTGGATGTAGATCTGAGGAGACGCGCGGGGGAGCAAAATTAGAGTGATAGCAGACATCGAGCCACACATCCGTGTCTTCGGTCTTGTTAGATTTGAGGACAGAGATGAGAATGTAGTGGGGAAACTTACTGCCGTCGATAAAAGCCAGGCGATCGGCTTTGAAATTGAAACCACCGTACGAGTTCGTTATATCGAGATCAGGCCCGTTAGGTGAGATGGAATTATATTTTCCAGCTGGAAAACCCCAGTCGCACCATTGTTGTCTGGCATATGTTTAGTGTTGTTCAAATGAAGGAGATACGGATGGACTCACGTGTAGTCAACTTGTAGAACTCTGGAAATCAGGGAGGGTCCCGTTTTAGGAGCAACTTGATAGACTCCCAATTCTGTACAAGCTATGAAATTATTAGAATTGTGTCAATCAGGAAGTGGAACGAGTTCATACTCTGGTACAGATACGAACGAAGTGCTGAATTTGTTGTATCCGCCCAATATGTTTCTGGGAGTCTGTCAGTTGCGTTCAATAGATGATTCGGAAAGACGAACGATTCTGGGTTGAAAAGCAACTGTTTGATGTAGTATCGTATTCACCAGTTGTGCAGATAGGCAACACAATCTTCTTGACATAATCGGCATAACCTCCCAGGCCCGTCCACGGTTCGCCTCCGGTATATTTAGCTAGAGCATAATCAACTGCAGTGATGTTTGCTGGCGCGTCCACGTTGGTGACATTTCCACAGAAATAGAAGAAATCACGGGGCCCAACTTCAGGGACCCAACTAAGTTCTTGCCAGGTATTGGTAGGGTAGTTCATTGGTCCTCCCACTAAAATTTATTACTTGATGTTCAAATGTTCATGTTTGGACACGTACTTGGAAAGGCAATTGTCATTGCAAAGTCTCTGATATCGGCTAAAGTCTCAAGTCCGAAAATGGCTTTGAATTTATTTACAGCATCCGTTTGGTTGGTGGCAATTAGGTAGTCCAGTTTATCAACGATGCCATTGATTCTCTGAACGCAGTCTTGAGGGGCAAACTTTTGGATTGGAGCGTACCTGGATAAATTCAGTAAATTGGGTCAAAAGGATGAAGGAACCTACGTACCATTCTGGATATTCAAGTACAACATTTACAGGGGCACTGGCTGCAATTCCTCCATAGAGAACATCACCATGCGCTTTGATCGAAAACGCAGTCTGCCCGCCTGCTAGACTTCCTCCGTACAGAATCCAAGGAGTTCCTGGGGACGTGAGATTGCCAGGTATACCGGGAAAAGTTGCACGCTGAGCAAAATATGCATTATCGGCAATGGCTGGGAATTTGTTAGAGATTTTGGGGGGGAAATAAAAGGAAAAAAAAAAGACTCGGTCAATGGACTACAAACTTTGTTCTGTAGTTAGGTACACGATTTGATCAGTTGTGCTGGTGTTGAATGGGAAGCTTTCTCCATAATAACGATTTTCAAGAATAATGCCAAGACCATTGGTAGCTTGCATCAAAATTTGAATGACTATTCATCCAATTTAGTAATTGTATCTTAAATTTCATGAGATATACTTACTACCAGTTTCTAAATTACTGAATCGACTTTCAGCGGAAGTCTCACCGCCGATGTAGAGGTAGACAGGGCCCCCAGGCTTGTAATAGGTGGAATCAAAAAAGTATCTTTGCTTGAAGGTAGCCTTTGTATGAGGCGCATAACGAGGATCATTAGGGAAATGATCAATCTAAAAACCATAATTTGTCAATATAGGAAGGGGGAGTATATAACAACACGTGACATACAGGCTGATCAAAGAGGTGAGCGGTGTATTGTGCTCCTGCCAGAGCAATAAGCCCGGCGAAGACGCTTGAAAATAGAACACTAGATCTCATATTGAATTGAAACTGAATAAGTCACAGTCGAATTGAAAGAAAAAGAAGATCGGCGAGGGGAGACTTCTACAACATATAAATCGATATTTCGACATTAAGAACTAGGCTTAAAAGGGAAGCTGACGGGTCCGATAGGACAATGCAAGTAAGATCGGAACGTGATGTGATAGTAGAAGATCCCCGCTCTTCCAGGACAATTTGGATAGAAAGCCCGGATGAGAGTCCTGCTTCTCCGTTATACGTGCCCAGTTTTTGTGCTCAACACGGACGGGAAATCCCTCATGCAAGGGCTTTGCATATGTATGTTCTATGACGATGGTTCCTGGTCTGCGTGTAGAAGCGGCACGGCCGGAAGAAGTCTTTCAAAAGGAAGCCTGGAAACTAGATTTATAACTCGGCAACGTAATCGGTGGCCGCCAGAGTAGTTCCGTAGTGGAGATCCAGAGTCATCCGACCCATTTGAGCCCCGGAGGTAAACAATGATATGGCTGACGCCTAAGGCTGTCGAAATCTTCGGATGAAAACAATGTCCCCTTGACATCTCTAAATGACGGCTCTCAAGAAATCATGGTCTGCCTGCCATTGACGGATCATGCTTTGTCTTTCTATCTCGGAATAACTGCATCTCGGACAAAGAGCAAGTATTCCAAGTTCTTGAAGTGGGTATATTATCATCACTACATTTACATCACAGGCATAGCATTTCCGACGAATAACTATAAAACGAATATCAGTCGGAGATAGTGCGTACCAAGGAGTCACCAAGAATAATACGACAGCATCAGTAATGACCATGCTTATAAAGTTGCATTCGTAGTTGAGGTATATGGGATGAAGTAGGCGTTTTTGGAAGTAGAGAATGTAATCTTATGTTCTCAAAGCAATTCTCAAGAAGTGCGGCACATGAAGCAGGGCTGGAATTTTATATCGTGCGCTCGCTCGGTATGTGGTGACGACTCGAAGCTGACCATCTTTTCATCCACCAATTCTGTTGCATTGGTCCTGTTGGTCTTTCTAATGAGGATAACGTTCGGGTTCATGACAAGATATTCCCAGCTCAGAAGATGAAGGTCAAGTCGGTGACCTTCCTGAAAAGGGAATAATTGGTGAAATATACCCGGGACTAGAAGGAATCATTTTGATCATGTCCATCGTCATATAATTGACTGAGAATATCTGGACTCTGGACCATGAGGTTGGTTTTAGAAAGGTGGGGTTATTTGGAAAATAATAATTAATAGTCCAATGAGACGCAAGGACTTCTCTAGTATTGTTTTTGTCCAGCATTTAATATTTACTCCTCAAAATACTGTCTTATTTGTTGATATATTTGTTCCTTACGAGGCTTTCAAATATTCCACAACACAGTTAAATTGAATTCACTGAAGAGATAATAATGCAGAAACATTCTTCTGCTTCATGCCCTTGTTTATGTGTAACTCAAAATACCCTTAGGAATTGCTTCTGCATTCAAGGAAACACTTGATATATAAAATGCCTATACTTATTTGCCCTCATAAGCCATTTGATTCCCCCAAAATATATGTTGAGGTTTGTTAATTACTAAGGTCTTCTATATTTTCATGCCAAATCGACCTCTCAACACCTCTTTCTGAAATTCAACAATACCGGGTTTGAAGAATCAAATTACAGATAATAATCGATAATCTATCGTAGAATGTTAAACAAATCGAATTATATAGAGTTAGATAATTTCAGGTCTAGAACTACTTTCAGATCATTCTTTAGTAAGTCTGACTTTACACTTTTTCCAAAGAGAGGAAATGGAAAAAGCAAACCTTCTCCAGCACCCACCCGTACAAAATTCGTTGAGGAAATATTGAAAACAGTGGTTGTCAATAATATCCGAGAAATGGAATCAAAGCTGGAGTTTAACTAACTATTTAGTGCTTATTATATATATTGATACAACTCCGAATGCCAGTAGACAGAACTCGGTCGTGGAAACAATTCCGAGTTCGGTTGGCAAGCTTTGCCCGATTGGCCAATTGGAAATATGACCCCGCGGTGACACATTTGAAAAATTCCTGGTCGCATTCTCTTCCTGCAACAACCACTTCACGAATCTTAGAATGGCGGCGAGCAAATCCCCCTTCAACTTACAGGCGTGTGCTAGACCCAACATTCTAGCATTAGAGCCATACCGCTGCGCGCGAGAGTAAGGACCCCTTCCCCAGGACAACACACTCATCTCCAAAAACAAACCCCCCCGTCCAAAAAAAAAAAAAAAAAAAAACCAACTGGCTCACGCACCACCAGCGACTACAAAGACGACGGGACGAACATCCTCCTAGATGCGAACGAGAACGCCTACGGGCCCGCCCTCCTCCTCAACTCATCCTCCCTCCAAAACGCACCCCCCGTCGATTTCCTCGGCCTCAACCGCTATCCAGACCCGCATCAACAGGCCCTCAAACAACTACTCTGCAACCTCCGCAATACCCACACTCACACCTCTCAAAGCCTCAGCCCAGCCCACCTCTTCGTCGGCGTCGGCAGCGACGAAGCCATCGATGCATTGCTACGCTGTTTCTGCATCCCCGGGCGCGACAAGATCCTCGTCTGCCCGCCTACTTACGGTATGTATTCGGTATCGGCGCAAGTAAATGACATCGGGCTTTTGAAGATCCCACTGCTCCCCGCGCCGGAGTTCGCGCTCGACGTGCCGGCTATACTCTCCGTTCTATCATCTGCAGAGGGAGAGAAGGTGAAGGTTATCTATATATGTTCCCCTGGGAATCCGACCGGGTCTTTGATCGGGAAGGCGGATTTGAGACGGCTGTTGGAGCACGAGTCTTGGAATGGGGTCGTAGTGCTAGACGAGGCGTATATTGACTTTGCGCCCGAGGGCTCGTCGCTCGCCGAGTGGGTGGTGGAGTGGCCGAATTTGGTGGTCATGCAGACGTTGAGCAAGGCGTTTGGATTAGCGGGCATTCGATTAGGTGCCGCGTTCACATCACCGCCTATTGCTTCCTTGTTGAATAACTTGAAAGCCCCGTATAATGTTTCTAGTCCTACGAGTGTCATTGCCAGTCAGGCCTTACAGGTGGGATTAGCAGTTATGCGAGAGAATGTAGCGAGGATCGTGAAGCAGAGAGAGAGGCTACTGGTGGAGTTACCGAGGATTAAAGGGATTGGGAGGTTTAGGGGTGGAACGGCTAGTAATTTTCTGTTGGTTGAGATTTTGGATAAGCAGGGAAAGCCTGATAACTTTACGGCGTTGCAGGTTTATGAGAAGTTGGCGGAGAATAGAGGGGTGGTGGTTAGATTTCGAGGCAAAGAACATGGGTGTTTGGGGTGTTTAAGGATTACTGTGGGTACGGAAGATGAAGTTACTAAGTTTTTGAGAGAGATTGAAGGTGTTCTTGAGGAAGTATACTGTGCAGATTTGAAGATTAATGGTGTCATGGAAGAAAAAAAAGAGAATATTGCAAATAACATAGTATCATAGAAAATTGCATCCAAAATTACACCCTCATACCTAACTGAACAAAGTATCTTCCACTGTACTTTCTAAAACTAGCCATTTCATATTCTGATTCTCGCCTCTCGCCCCTTTCTCCACTATTCAACCCTGACATTTTCGCTCATCTCGAGATCTCTCTTATTATCCAGCTCGCCACCATAATTCTCGCGGTGTCTATATCTCTGAACACATAGGGAGTTGCTCTGTTGTTGCTTTATTATTCTACCATGTTGCTCGCCTTCTCCCGTACAGACATCTCCAGCTCCTACAATATCATCCGAGTCTAAGGCCTTGTCCGTCTCCTGAGGATTCGTTAGGCTAGGCTGGCATCCATTAGCTGCTTCACAGCAGGAATTAGGTGATCTATTAGCGTCTCTAAAGAGCCTAGAAGTCGCTATAGTGAAATTGGACGCTACTTCTCTGAAAGGGTCAACGTGAAAAAGGTGTCCTCGCTTAGTAAGTGGATAGGATTTGTTATGCTTGAGCTTAAAAGGTATAATTTTCCTTCTGTGAGGGCTAGGATCTGAATTGTGGTCCTCCATGGTAAAATGCACCCGCCTTGAGAACTGGAAGCTAGGGGAAGAACGAGCTTAAGGTATAAATCCACTCACCGTATCTAAATCGAGACAGAACGAGTTGCGACCGAATTCTAAAGAAATTTTACGAATCTGATGAAGCTTTGATTGTTGTATTACTGAAAGCATCTCTGAGCCGTGATAAGACTTGAATATACGCGTCCAAATATCCCGATCTACGGACAAGATCTTTTCAAAATATATCCAACCCGAGTTCCAGTAGTCCCGAAACAAACAATCTCTGGAAAACGAGAAAGGAATGAATGCAGGATAAGACTTAGTGCCAAAGGCGATGTCATAAGTCCTTAAGCCCACCTGCCTCGACTCTTGGAAGAGTGTCGGTGCTATTGAATCAAATGAAAAGAAACGATCTATATCTTTACGACGATACGTTACTCAAGGTGGTGAGATCCCAAATAATTTGTCGTAATTCCAATGGTACTTTCGGAAGATAACACTTGGTTTTGCTATGGCTCCCAGAGGTGGAGTACTTGGGCTGTTGTAAATCCCAGAAGCAGTGGCTATGATTCTGCCCTATTCATTTCCAGAGTCTTCAACTGAGAAAACCATCGAAGAACTGCTCCCCCGCATCTAAGCAGCGAGAAATAAACAGTGGTACCAATGAGAAAGCTTACATCCGCCAACTTCATGCTCAAGACGGTGTATAAGTATTTAGAGCGAACATCATTTGAGGGTAGCTTATATATTTTCACGTGACCAGTCTCTCCTCAACCTCATCCCCATATCTCCACCCACGCATTCCATCCTGACAAGCAAAGCACATCACAATGGTTCTCTCATTCATCCTCATCCAAAACCGGCAGTATGTCCCTCCGTCGCCCCCCATCTCTCCAACGCATTGCTCACAACCCACAGAGGCAAAACCCGACTTGCGAAATGGTATGCCCCATACAACGACGAAGAGAAAATCAAACTAAAAGGCGAAGTATTCTCCCCCCCTCCTCCCCTGCCCCTATTCCCCTCGCATATCTAACAGCAACACTCCATAGGTGCACCGCCTAGTCGCGCCGCGGGACCAAAAGTACCAATCGAACTTCGTCGAGTTCCGGAACAACAAGATCGTATACCGGCGCTATGCGGGTCTCTTCTTCTGTGCCTGCGTCGACGCCAATGATAACGAGTTAGCCTATCTGGAGGCCATACATTTCTTCGTCGAGGTGTTGGATAGCTTTTTCGGGAATGTGTGTGAGTTGGATCTAGTGTTTAATTTTTATAAGGTGTGTTTTTTCTTTTCTTTGGGAGGGAGGAAGGGGAAGAAGGGATTCTTCTGAGGGGAATAGGTGGGTGAAGGAACAGCGGGAGGGAGGTAGGGGATGAGGTTAGAGCAGGGCTAATGGGTGGGATAGGTCTATGCCATTCTAGATGAGGTGTTCCTTGCGGGCGAGATCGAGGAGACGAGTAAACAGGTGGTTTTAACGAGGTTGGAGCATCTGGATAAATTGGAATAGAATGTGGTATATCTGGTATATATGGGCTGTGGAATGAATTTTACATGATCAGCGAATCTACGGCGTTCTATTCAGATGGGAATCATGTTCGCATTTCATGGGTTCATCACATGTGGAAGGGGAATAATACAAGTGATGAAATTCTGTATGACTTCTGTTATATGGTGCTACGTAAGCCACTCGTTCCTTCGATGATACTGTGCTTCTCATAATGTCTTCTTATTTGGTGCTTACTGCGAGAAAAAGCAAGTTTTGAAATTGTATTCAACTGCCGTCGAGTTATGATGGCCCACAATAAAGTTCAACCAGATGACTGCTTAGTTGTAGCAATGCGGAATCACCCCAAAGCAGGAGGTTCCTAAATCAAGTCTATCGAAATCATAAAATAACTCCGAAAGATAATCTCAGCATCAGCATAGCCAGGAATCGCCAGGGTTATAAAGAGAACCCATCATAACATAGGTATAAGAACGCAAGAAATAAACCGCAAACGATTAAATAAGAAAATGGAAATGTCCGAAGGGAAAAGGGACATCGAAAACAAATATGCGCTTCAAGTTATTGGTTCGCGTGAAACAATTCCCGTGAGATCCCGTAGAAGAGGGGTATAAGCTGGGAGTCGACGGCAAATCTCTTTCTTCAATTGGAATTGGGATGTTTTGACTCTCTGTTAGGCTTTGTGTCCCTCTATCTTTCGGTGTCGAACTAGTGTTGAATGGTTGAAACCAGGAAGTTCATTGATCTCTGCCCAGCTCCTTTCGAATCACTTCCTGATTATTAGTTTCAGTGAAGGCCTTGGTTTTATAGCGCTCTGGAGAGCTCGATAAATGATATGGTGTCAGACGTCCTGCGTGATCTTCTCGAGGCTCGTCGACTTCTGTCATCTCGTCGTCACTTCCAAGCGTTGGGGCCAAAATTTGGTATTGTTCGTTGCTTTCTTGGTTGCTTGACCCGCGGTCAGAACATGGGCAAACAGGAGTGGCCGGAGTAGAAGGCGTGGAACGTCGATGTCTCGCACTATCCCTGAAGAGTCAGTTATTTGAAGGCCATGATTCGAGGGGATGCTTACATGACTACCATCTGTTGAGATCGACGAATATCATCTGCTTCCCACATTTCGAGTGCAGTGGGGCGACGTCTGACAGGATTGACAACCTCAGTCATTTCTCTACCACGGCTTCGAATCAATTCATCGACAAAATCAGAATACACTTTTCTTGACGTCTCATCACGAGGAGCAGACAAATTAAGAGTATCTATCGATACTTTCTCCACGTCCTCTGGAGTATGTACGGGACTCTCGCTGGTGGGTGAACTATTCTCAGGTGTCTTCTGGTGCTCCTCAAACTTGGTGTTTGGAGTTACGACGCCGTCCTCAGCTGAATTCATCTTGCGTTGTTTAGTTCGTCTAGCATTGGCTTTGTCAGATGATTGACTATTGCCTCGCGACAGGCTAGAGATGCCTAAATCGTAAGGGTGCTTTCGACCAAGGCCCATATCCATTTTTGGTGTTCGAGATGGGGTGTGGCTGTCTTGCATATTGCGGACTTCACTTGCAATAGAGAATTTGTTGTTTTCGCATGGGCTTGATGATTTGTCCGACTGAAGTCGAGAAGTATGCTTTTCGAGTGAATCGCTTTCAGTAGCATATCTGTTTACCAAAATTCCGAAAGAACAATCTTTAGGGGTCTTGATACCTCTCTCTCTTCGTCTAACTATAATAGAATAAGGGTCGTTATTCATTGAACACAAAGATTTGTAATGGCGTCCCCTCTCCTTGCAGATTGGACAAACATAGTTCATGTCCGGTGCTCTGTCATAGGAGGGGTCTAGATTTGTTGGACAGGCTTGAAGATAGTGACCTATATGAATGTCAGTTTCATTCTAAATCAATAGGGAGGTTGTGTTATAAATAACATGTCTAGATATACCTTTTTTATCGCAACGATTGCAGACATAGGATGGAGGTGGTAGTCCAGAAAATTCTTCCTCAGGTGGTCGTCTGCATTTTTCTGAACTTCTTGATGCAGATGATCTATATTTGGCTGTCTTGGGTTCCTTATTTCCTTGTTTATTTGGTTGCTTGAGAGTTTCGTTCGAAAATGCATTCGCGATATCAGAAGGCATTGGAGGATTACGACTGTCTGGAGATCCGAATGGTTCATGTGCTTCTTTCCACCTCTTGACTTCAGACTCAACCCAATCCCGGGAAAAGCCCTTGGATTGTAACGATTGTGCCCACTATCCTTTGTTAGAAAGAAATTCAAAGTTGAAAGGAAAGCTATAGGAATGTGGACATTATAGTTAGCACTCACATGCATAATAGCATTTGGCCAATGTAATGTGAGTGGTGAAGGATGTCGTCGATGAACTTCCAGCCACTGAAGGTAAACTGCAAGTATCGTGCGTGAGGGGAGGTTGCGATCAATATTTTTCGCTAGCATAGATAAAGGAATCCGAAAAAGTTCTCTATCCGAAAGCGATTCAGGGTCATTATAGATAATATCTACAAGACTAGACTCCATCATGATAATTGGGCCTTAAAGGGTTTAGATGTTTTTTGGTTGCATGCGCTTCTTCAGAATGAAGGAGAGAAGATTTGTCAAGGTTGTCATTTGGAAGTGGAAAGAGCGCTGAGGAGTGCCGTTAATACACAATGATCAACACACGTCAGGCAGCATGGAATGGCTGCCTGATTCTCATCTTCTTGGTCTTCTCGAGTTAGTATATTCATCTTGATTGTATCAAGACAAAGATACCTCTTTTGGTTTAATGTACTATAAAGAATTCCATAGTGGACTTTGATGTTCTTTTGTTTCAGATAGTTGGCTTCCTACAGCACAGTACATGGTGGTTTCTACTTTGTCAAACACTTGTCGTATAATCTTCACATATCATTTTTGGACGTTGAATTAGAAAAAAGTGACCAAACAATTATAGGTAGGTAGAAAACAGAAAGCCAACCTCAGATAGTCTGCAGACCAGATTCCCTTCACTTTCTCATGTGTATAATATTATCTTGGCAAATAGAACTGAGGTCAAATATCAAATAAATTGTAGGGTTTAAACCACAAAGAGTGTTAGAATAATGACAATACTAAATAGTGCAACCCAAAGATTGATTTTCAACAAAGTTTCTATCTCCAGTTGCTCTGTTTCAAAAGCCATCTAATAGTCTACTCTGGTATATATCCACATGAATATACCGAGAGGTTTGGTGATCCACGCCCACAAGCATTTCCGATTTAACTTCTCACATGAAGTGTTTTGTCACCTGGTTATCTCACGTGACGCCCAATTCCCAGAGAAATGAAATAGAGTACCACCTCAAAATGTACTCAAACACCATCTAGGTTACAGCAGACCTAAATAGGCTTCTAAAATATCAGAATCACAAAATTCTTTGCAGATATCTTTGTTTTTCCACCGTACATGTTTCTACGACAGCCGCCGAATGCAGCTGTTCTCATTCCAGATATTCCTTTGTTTTGCGCTTACAACTATGCAGATGCAACCCGGATTACTTCATATGGCAAAGGTAGTAGTGTATTGGAGGCTGCCAGCCTCCCGACACGTGCACACGTGCCTAGCACAGATAAGTGAATTGCTCATGCAACAGAAGGTGTGTGTGAAGCAATTTGTAATCCACATTAAGGTTATGCGACGCCTCTTGGGGCCGTCGAGGGCTCCAACCCGAGCGCTAGATTACTATTCGTGACGTTATAAAAGATACCGAAGTCCCGGTTGCGAAAAGCTGAAGTACAACCTCTCTTCTTCTCCTTCTGGAATCTGGGCTACTTCATTTTTCAGCCGCCCCATGCACCCTTGCCTGTCCTTGTTTTTCAGCTGCCCCATAGATTTCCCAAAACCTTCCATCTTCAAGTCAGACGACCAAAAATGGCCATCCCGGCTAGTAACAGGAAAGTTGTTCTCATCACTGGTGTGAATGGATATATTGCAAGTGTTCTGGGTCAACTCCTTCTCACAAACGGTTATACCGTTCGTGGGACAACTCGACGAGTAGCAAGCACCGAGCCTCTACTCAATGGACCCTGGGCAGCGTACAAGGATCGTGTGCAAATCTATGAAGTGCCAGATATGACGGTCGATGGGGCATTCGATGAAGCAGTCAAAGGTATAGGTCCCCAAGTCCCTTACACACGTCAGTTTCTAAATTAGCAATAGGAGTTGATGGAATCTTCCACACTGCCTCGCCTATCGATTTCACCATTGACACTTATGATAAAATGGCTATCCCAGCCGTCAGAGGATCCCAAAATCTTCTAGAATCAGCACTGAAAGCCGGTCCACAATTGACTTCGGTTGTTGTCACCTCTTCCGTTGCTGCTATCGTGGACCCTCCACCCGTGCCAGAATTTGTATTTACCGAAGCGCATTTTGCGTCTGTGGCTCTGAACGAAGCTCTCAAAGATAAGGAAGAAGGGAAGTCAAGTCCAGCTCCTGTTCTATACGCCGCAAGCAAAACGGCCGCCGACAGAGCTGTGTTCGCCTTCAAAAATGAACGAAAGGTCAGTCATATCTTGCGCATTTGGGAATCTGATCTGATACATTACAGCCATCATTTGCAATCTCAACTATCAATCCCAGCATCGTGATAGGACCGCCAGTATTCCTCCCCTCTTCCGGGGCAAAGCTCAATACAACACTCAAACCACTCTTCGAGATGTTGTCCGGTGATTTAAAGACAATCCCGCCCATCACTGGCTCTGGAGGCTTCGTAGACGTTCGCGATGTTGTGAAAATGCATGTCTGGGCTTATGAAAACTCTTCTAAAGCAGATGGGGAACGCTACATTGTCTGTGGAGGATTTGGTGCTCCTCAAGCTGCTGCTGATCTCTTGCGGGAGAAGTATCGAGGCACTAAAATTGGAGAGAAGATCACGTTGGGCAATCCAGGAGAGGGGTATTTAGGTTACGATAAGGAGACGGGGAAGGTGAACGAGGTTTTGTGGCTGCCGGGGAGCATGCGGCTTGACGGGTCCAAGGCAGAGAAAGCGATGGGATTTGAGTATATCACGCTTCCCCAGAGCATAAACGATACAGCGGATGTGTTGGAGGCTCTACTCTGAGTGGTTTGGACTTCGCGTTTACGCAAGTATCCTTGTAATGATCGTACTTAACACCAGTTAGTTCACAGGTTGCCATTTGCGCACCATCAAAAGTCCCTCGCAATCAACTGTGTCTCCCAGGCCTATTTTCACCCGTCATCCCTACTCTCAATCACTTCTAGACCACCACCGTGACATATTTGACTTTGCCAAACGCCGTAGATAATGACTACAAAAGCATAACTCATATCAACCAAACGTGGTGGAACCCGAGGGCATGCTAATTATTCTCCTAGTGTGAAAGGCGGGGCATGCGGGCGATGTTCCACCAGCTCTATCAATGAGCTGCTTTGTGCTTCTATAAGTTGGGGGTCCTTAATTTCTTTGAGGACATCCTGCAGAACATGTACATCCTCTCATCTCTTCGCAATCAACTTCTCTGAACCCAAAGCCTTCTTCTCGAAGGTGCTTCTAGTATCAATCAGTTCTGTCCCGCGTATCTGGAAACACAAAGGGGGTATTAGAATACCTTTAAGCATCCCTTGCCTGTACAACACCCCTAAGTCTGTGCAACGTTCCTCAAATTTATAACACAGGTAAATTCTTATCGTATGCCGAACATGCTCGGGAGGAGTCTTGTGATCGAACCAGAGAGTATTGAGCCATATCGACTTATTCCCATTCACGGGACCTTGTCGCCCCTTCGGGAGTCTGAACGATGATATCAACTTGAATTTAAATACAGGTCAGTCCTCCGACGCAAAGCGCATTCCCCCGCATCTCGTGGAACCCTGGTGCCCCACCTTCCCAATTCCCTCACCTCACTTCTCCACAACCCCATACCTGCTATGCACCTACAAAACCCGATAGTATTAAAAGGGGTTTCTGTCCCTCTTATTTTTGAAATATTGGATTAGTTTCAGACAACGACATCATGGACGACGATATCAAGCAAGCTTCAAATACACACCACGAGGAAACTGTGGCCGCCCCTGGTCCATCTACGCACAGTGATGTCGACGAGGAAACAGCCCTATATGCTGGCAATACAGATCTCATAGTCGATGAAGCGACGAGCAGGAAGTACTTTTGGAAAGTTAACAAGAGAATTTTGGCCTGTATGCTTGGTGTAAATACGCTTTCCTGTTAATCTTTGGTTTGGAAGGCCTGTTGTACTGACCATACTTGAAAGACATACTTCTGCCAATCGCTGGATAAGGGAATGCTATCGCTCAGCTCTATTATGGGGATCAAGAAAGATGCACATCTTAGTGCTTCAGATGTGAGAATTTATGTTGCAATTGATATGCTGGTGAATTTACTGATTTGTTGGTAGTACTCATGGCTTGGCACGGTATGTCGAGACCATACCATGTTCCATCGATCAAGATTCAAGAATTAATCACGAGTCAGATTTTATACATGGGAATCCTCGTTGGTGAGTATCCTACAAACTTGTTGCTGCAGAAACTTCCTGTTGCAAAATATCTAGCTTTCAAGTAAGTCCATCACTTCTTGTCTGGACTTTTATTGACTTACAATTCTAGCATATTTTGCTGGGGTGCTGTAACAGCTTGCTCGGCCGCAAGTAATAACTTCCAAAGTTTGATGGCTGTAAGATTTCTCCTTGGGTGAGTGTTATGGTAACCTAGTACGTAACAAGTGAGCTTATTGTAAACAGTATATTTGAATCATCAGTCCAACCGGCCTTTATCATTATGTCAGTCCACCGACCCCCGTAAATCAGAGTATTCCTGACACATTTAGGACTTCGATGTGGTACACCAAGAGAGAACAATCAGTATTGACGAGTTTGTGGTATTGCATGCTTGGTATGTATTGGAGATGAGATCTATGGGAATGTAACTAACTGACCCATTAGGTGTACAGCTCATGGTTGGGGGTATTATTGCTTGGGGAGCTACACATTACGTTGGCCACGCGATCAAGAATTGGCAAATGATGTATCTTGTCTTGGGGACTGTTACTTGTGGCTGGGCCTGTTTTCTTGGGGTAAGTAGATCAAGTCTCCTAGAAAAGGTTTGAACCTTGATTGTAACTCTCAATCAGTGGTGGCTACCAGATTCTCCAATGAAAGCGAAATGTTTCGACAACGACCAGAAACGAATCCTCATCGAGAGAATTCGTGCAAATGAAACTGGCATCCAGAACAAGACATTCAAGCATTACCAGGTTAGTTTCCAGCCTCTCACTGATTTGCCCAAGTATCTCTACTAAAAATGTCTAGATGATAGAAGCATTGACTGATCCTGTCATCTGGTGCTACTTCCTTATTCAAGTCACTTCAACCATCGTCGTTGGCGGTCTCGGTATTTTTTCCAACATTATTATCTCCAGCTTCGGCTTCGATGTTCTCCAGACGCAATTATTGAATATCGCCCAAGGCGCAGTATTAATGGTCGTTGTGGTGGGCGGAGCAACTCTTGGGCAGACGACGGGTCAGACTGTTATAATCATGCAAATATGGTCCATGTAGGTCCTTTCCTTAGTCTGTGATGTGGATTCCATCACTGACATATAATAGCTTTCCTATCATTGGAACAGTAGTTATGTATACAGTGGAAACAACGCCGAAATCACGCGTTGGACTTCTAATCTCATTCTACCTCACACAATTCTTTTTCGCGGAAGGAAATATGGTCTTCTCCCTCATTTCGAGGAATACAGCTGGTCAGACAAAGAAAACATTTACTATGGCAATGGTCTTAATTGGCTGGGCGGCGGGAAATATGGCAGGTCCACAGGTATTTCCCCTCCCTCATCATTTATCCATCTGCTAAGACATTTCCACAATCCAGGTCTTCCAAGGCTCAGACAGTCCGCGTTACCATAAAGCTTTCATCGCCCATTTCTGTCTGTATGTTATATTCAACATCACTGCTGTCGTTCTTCGCATACTCCTAAAGCGTCGCAATAAGAAGAAGCGTCTTGTGCTGGCCGCGACATTGGAAGTTGGAGATGCGGCGCAAGTCGATGCAAATATTACTCATTCTTTAGCATTTGCAGACCTTACGGACAAAGAAAATCCGGATTTTAGGTACGTGTTTTAGGTTGAGGTTTGCAGGGAATCTATCACATCGCGTAAAGATTAGTCAATGAAAATTCACATAAACCAGTGAGACATTGAAGCCATTCAAAGAAATCATATGTGTAGAAAGATATACATATCCAGATTTCAATGTTTCTCTTCCCGATTCTTACTTGACATACTGATCAAATCCTTCCTCCTTCCACATACTCCCTGTCTCACAACATCATGTTATATCCCCCAATCACTTTTTATATGGGATTATTCCGGAAGGGCTAGGGAACCCAGGATGCGTATCGTCTCCAGGAAACGTGCCATTAGGACAGCCTGGTCGTTCACCGTTATTTACAAACATACCTCCACTTGCCGTCAAGTCAGATGCCGGATTGGAGGTATAAGTAGCAGCAGTATTAACGGTGAAAGTAATCCACATAAACAATCTATCAGACACGTCATCACCAAGCAGGACATAATTAAGAAACGGATCCGCATTATTGACAATTTCGGCATTCACGACACGGTCTTCCGCTTTAGTGGTAAGTGAATTGGTGTTTTCACTATAGGGAGAAAGTGTGTTGATCTCAGTGATCAAATCCTGATCGAAGAAGAACTGCCCAATGTGTGCGATGGTTCCGCCGGCATACGTTCCATTAGCCTACACTGAACCGCCGAGATGCGATTCCACGTGAATATGGGCAGCTCTCCTAGCATAATGCCCTGGGAATTTAGAAGTATATTGCACGACTCCATTGGAATCCGTGGTTTGCAGACCATGCAGGAATGTGGCATTGAGGTTCGAAATATCGGTTACAGCTCCATTGTCTTGCGAGATCACGCCGCCGTAGACGCCAGTCGAGTTACAGTGTCAGATGTCGGAGCGGCGATACTCGCCCTTAACGTCTAGTGATTGAATAAGGACTGTATGAGGGAAGATAAGAGGGGGTCTTACAGAATGGACCTTCCTCGCCTTCAGGTGAGAGGAGACATGTAGCATTGGCGAAAATAATGTCATCTACGTCTGGAGTCGTGGACGTGACATCGAGACTTGAAAGATGGGATTCATCCACGACACTCCGAGCCTTGACTTGTCGTTCTTAAATCAGGTACGTATATTACCGCCAGTATCATTCAGTAGTATAACCGACTTGGAGGGAGACCACGCTTGGCCCGCGCTTTCTCAATGGCGGCCTGGCGACGAGCAGTTATCTTACCCTCTACCCCTCGGTTTCTTAACATCTGACTACAGTAAAAGAAGTGTCGGTCCTTCGTACCATAGTTTCAGAGTCTTGATTTAAACTTATTTCTCGAGTCTACATTGCCCTTTAGATTTCTATAAACAAATTAAACTGTATTTATCTTTAAATTAATTTGGTTGGTACCCCTATTTTCCTGTTGCCAAGTCTTCTTTTAACAGCGCAACTATGTATGTACCTATCTTGAGTTTGAATAGAAATAAATTAGTAGCTGCCAATAATGCATTATTCCGGGAAGTAGGGAATTCCGCAGGTATTTGCAATTGGCAAAAATCGATTCGCTATTAATTATACCGATAGTAACGTGCCGCGTCATACAATCCTCCTTGATACAAATTGTTAGTATTCACAGCAATGTTATTCTAGATCCTTCAAGTATTCCTCTGCAAATAGTTGGTGGTTTATCAATTTTACTAATTGTTTATTTTATTTTATTTATCTATATATGCAAGATTTAAATCTAGAGGGTTTCGCTTAGCTCTAAGCCCCCCTGAGTATGAAAATAATAATTAAATGCCACTGTTATGGCTCTAAAAATCATGGGTGTATCCACTACCAATCAATTTCATGTACTGTATTAAACTGATTGATATATTAACTATTCTCAGATAATTACCAACCTTTCGAACCAATACCAAGTAGTGCTAAGCATAAATAATGAAGCGAAAGTTCGACGATCGACTAGGTCGTTAGTGCTGGGGAAAGCTAAGGTAATGAGCTATGAGGACATTACGGCGGCACGAGCAAAGCGTGCTATCAGAGACGCTACAAAGGGCAAGGGAAAACGTGGCCGGAAGCAGAAGAGTGCTCTGCTAGATCCAGAGCCGGAGTCAGAGCCAGAGCCAGAAGTAGCGCGTGCTACGAAAGTGGTCGTAAAGAGTACTGGAAAACGTGCTCGGAAGCGTAAGAGTATTGCTCTAGAGGCAGACCAGCCAGAAGCAGTGTCAGAAATGGCGCGGCGGATGATAGCGCCAGAAGGTTGGAGTGCCCTAGTGGCGCGTTACTTATTGTAGGATCTTCTTATTATCCTCTAGACTTCGACTACTTAATTATTTGAATCTTATAATTGTGCTACCTCTGACAGGAATATTCATAATTCAGTCATTCTTACACTACTGCGCTATCTTCGTATTTATGGGGCACTATGATGTAATATTCTAATGGAAGATTGGAGAGACATTCAATTATGAAGAAGTGGCTGACCAATATCTTTGTCATTGGCGACGTCTTCGCATTTCTTGTTCGAGCAGGAGGTAAATTATACCCTTTATATACATTGAAAATCCTTTGATTTGCACATGTAGGCGCTGGTACCATGGTATTCGGAACTGCCTCGGCCGCTACAACCAGCGACCACGTCGTCACGGCTGGACTACGCCTTCTGTTGGGATAGTGATATCAGATAGTGATATTAGACACGAGAACTCGGTGTCCTGTACTAAGCCGCTATGTAAAGATTAAAAGGTTAGGTCCATACTTTTGGTGCGTCGTACGGAACCTTTTATATATAACTCAAAAACCGAGCAAAAAGATCGAAAATATGCGGTATCGAAATTTAGGGTTCGCATGAGATTTCAATTATATTATATATAGAATATAAATAGCCACTTAGAAAGATAAAATGATTCAACCCAAGCATAGCTTACTGACCCTTAAGTTCGGTAACTTCATGCCACGAGTTGACGTCTAACCTATCTTCGTACGAAGATTATTTTATTACCAGTAAAGGTACCAGCGAGTACTTAGGAGATCACCAGTGAGTGCCCCTGATAGCGAGTGTAGTGCTAGCGTGTGCTACTAACACCTTTAGATTACCTTCTTTATCACAATAGGATAGGAGTAATCTTCCATACTTGCTTGCATAAAAGAAACGCATCAGACACCCCTTGCTGTCATTCAACAAACTCCTGGTGCAGAAAAATCTTTTTGTTTGATGCATTACTAGCTTTGTATTGATGCTGCAATACATTTATCAAGGAAATGAGTTTCTTCAAGCAAGTAACACGGGATACGTATACAGTTACGGGTGGCCTATGTGCGTATCTGATTCTGCATTGATGGTAAGTCCTACTGCGATAAGGGTTATGGTGGTATTCTTTATCACACAGCCGGGAAGACTGTGACATTCTTTGACTATAAGACGCTTCGGACCGCCCGCTCGGATAATTTACCGGACGCACCCGTGTACCCCTGAGATGGCATGCATTCAATCCTGCTAATTTAGCAAGGGTTACGGAAAGGCATTGAATTGGTAAGCTCTATCTTATATCATCGGATTAATGTCTAGATCTAATAAATGCTGCAGAAAGGGTATGCTACGCAATGTGGTCTCCCTTATCCGTGGGCCACTAGGAAGTCTTGACGGTACATGCAGCTGTGCCGCGAGGTTACATAGAGATAAGGGTTAAGCGCTTCTGTCCTCGCACTGTACATTGCATATGTATTAACATAATGATGTAGTATTCCCTAGCAGGGTTGAGATTGTGCAATTGAAAAGATCCTCGCTGTACCTTTTGCGTTCGGCTAGTGTTCTGTACAGTGAGACAGGGGGAGCAAATACATCTTGCTACAAGCTTGGCTATTTCCGCTCTTTATATTTCTTTTTACGGTAAGGTCTATGCTACCTTAGTCAAATATTTTAAACAGCTGTAAAAATGATTTATTTAATTCAGCTGTATTTATGACACATAAGTTGCAATATGGATTTATTACCCATGTATCACTGCCTTTCTACTGTCAGTCCACTTCTCTGAACTTAAAATCTTACAATAAATATTTGTCAGATAAGAGCTAGCCCCTGGTGAATTACTTTTCTAATATGATGATATCATTAGCCGGTCCGAACTTTGGTTCCCATATTGCATCTGGGGGTGTTTCCCTTTTAGTTATCTCCCTCCAGACTTCTTGAACAATGAAATTTCATTATCTTGAGAAGAAAGAAGGAGACTACGTAGTCTATATATATACATGCAGTAGGAGCTAGATGTGATATGATTTATGAGGATTAATTTTGTTCAATTGTGTTTAGCTGAATTAAAACAAGCGTTAGTCTCATGGAGAAGTAATGTCATTCAGACCATGGAAAAGATGACAAATCCCTTTTATTATTGTGCAATGCTAACTAAGAATTCTTCTATACTAACTGTGGTTCTATTAGCATCACCTTATGTTTTCATTCAACGCACTATACCTGGGTCACATACTTCGCAAATTCTATGTGAAACTTTGTCAAATAGATATTCAGGGAGGAGAAGTGGGATTAATACCTACTCTTCAAGCAGGGCACAGCTCTGAGCACAATTGGCCGAATCGGCAACAATAATAGAAATGAATGTGGAAGCAACTATGCGAAAGAATGGAAATCTGGAGAACTGTATATTGCCTGCTTATTAAAATGAAATTAAAATGAAAATAAAATTATGACAACAAATTCTATCATACGTTATTTATCGATCCTTGGTGTTGGAAAAGGAAAAAATGAGAGTTCAAACTTACCTAGAAAGGAGTGAGATCTTAAAAAAGTGCCTGATTAGAGGCTAGAGCAAGAAGCAACTATAGAAATATAAAAAGAATAATTAGCCACTGAAAGGACTGAGAATAATTTATGGGGGCTGAGGCTTTCGTTCATGATCGCCTTTTGTTCAACTTCGCTAAGCCAACCCCTTTTCTTGTGAGACTCGCGTGAGCTTGAGGAATTCATCGGCAAAGATTTAAAAATGTGGGGTGCATAACTTTGCGCACCTACGGGATGCAATACATGGGAATATTTTTGGAATGTATAAAGAGAATGAGCATTTTTAGACCTTCTGGAGCGAAATGCAAGAGCTCACTAGCTCTTTTGTTGGCCATGTCAAAGAAAATATTGAAGATAAAAGAATGAAGAGTCACCTGTTTCATTATAAAGCTTGTGATACATTCAACTTCACTGAGATTTTATTCTGCTTTGCCATCGCTCCATTCCGTTCTGCTCTTCGAACTTGGCATTCAGCCTCGGATGTGTATATCTAGTTTCTAAACTCACAACAAATATTTGGACAGATAAAGAACAAAATAAAAGCAGCAGATGGTCTTATGAAGGACAGAGAAGCCAGCTTTGCTTACTTCAAATACTGTTGGGGTATGTCACTCGTGTATCTTGTTTTTACCACATGATCCAATCACGAATTCCTGCAAAGATGATGATAAAATAGGGTAAACTCATACTCTCGACGTTACACAAGACATGTGATTTAAGTACGGAGTTGACCTGATGTGAAGAGATCTTATTCCGAACATTCCGACAGCATCCGGATGTCCAGATTTGACATAAATTCCACATATTTAGAGTTCTAGGACTGTAAATAGCTCTTTCAACCTCGGGTTATCATCACCACTCCGAACACTTACTTTCTCTCAACGAAACTTCCTAAAATCTCTGTTGCCTCTCTATTTCAGCGGATCTAACCATCCTAACCTTGTGGCGATCACACAATCTCTCCGTACATTATCGGTACCAATGGATCGGATCTACCCCACCTACGCCCCACCAAAAAGTCTTAAGTAAGTAGGTAATGAAAAACTTAAATGTAACGACAGATGTACGGCCTGGGAGTTTTTCCATCTTTGTTGCTGCGGCTTTCACCCAAGGGGGTTTTCCGCCATGGGACTCTCAGAGTTTTATGGCGGGGTAAAGCTTTATTATTGTATTTTGTCTTACAATGTTGTCCAGATCGAGAAATTCTGAGACTTCTAGGGGAGCTATTCTGTCCCATCTGCCATATTGGAAATATGGTCGTATAACTGATATCGTGAATTCTTAAATTTTGGAATTTTGGAAAAGTTAAAGTGTGTGAGGGGCGAGATAACACAATGAAGAAGCCACAATATATGTATTCCTAAAACAAGACTAAAAGCTAAGGAACCCCTTCGGCCCTTCGGGGACCCTACAGCCCTTATATTACCCCTTTTCTCTGATCCGTGCACAATCATACTAGTCTTTAACCAGAACACGTCTGTGCGGGTTCCGTGAGACCACCGCCCCCTTATAAAGAGGTTTTTTTAATATCAAATATTATATATACTAAGTTGAGAACAAGACAAACCTAATAAATAAAACTGAAATACAGGTATCATTTAATTCACACTTATTTGGTGGGGATACGCCTCCATATATTTAGACCATTCCCAGTTCTTTCTTTCTCTTTAGATTTTGAACTTGTTTAACGTTAATTACGTCCCCCATATGCCATTATGCTCTATTATGTCACAAATTTGTTATTGTTGGTAGGTTAAAACCTATGGGCTATTGTCAGATTCACACAGAAGATAAAAACAGGCCTCGACGGCTGTCTGTATATACTCCATAAGTAGCGATATGGATCTCAAGGAGGGAAGAAGTAAAATACAGAGCGAGGAGCTATTTATGGTGGCCTCGCTTAGCTACCAAGCCCGAGCCCTAGCGGCCTGAGGCTACACGGCCATAACAGTCGTGTGGGAATATATTTCGGGTCATAAAGGGCAACTCTACCCATGGGAGTACAATGAGTCAACGTCGGGGCATATGTGGGAATAGCCTTACATATTGCCCCTTTGGGCTCTATGGGTGAATATGGGAGATTGACAAGGGATAGCTGGTGAATCAATAGGATTCACTAGGAGGCACCTCTTTGGGTATATAAGGGGTCCTCCCCTCCCAACCTCTTCTAGCTTTAGACTTAATAGATTACATTGAACACTACTAATTCTCAACACATTGATTGCAATCACCCCTGAGGTTTACCAACAAGTCGAAATGAAAATATAGCTCTATATTAAAGTATTGAGAATGGGTGCCACGTGCCTCTCATTCACTCTCTAGGTGACTCACCACCATATATTTAAACTATTTATGGGGCTCTCTCTTGCTCTTTAAACGTGTCAGACCTTTCAGACCTTAATATCCATTCTACCCATATGTGCCCTCTCGCTCCTCTGATTTCAGTTGAGATCAAGCACAGGCGTCTTTAATGGAGCTAGCTTCATTTCTTAATCTCATTTCCTATATATATCCTTCATTTTAGCCCCCCTTTATTGTACTTTAGACCTCGATTACATGATTTCCAGAACACCATTATTGTGACCCCTCATCGACATATGACCTCGTTGTTCAACACAAAGTTTTTGAATTTGATCACATTACAGATCGACATTCTCTTCTTCCCTAACTCAAATTTTGAGAGAACTTCAATCGCGGAAGAATCGGATATATTAAATACATTTCTTCTATATAGTAAATTTAAGGTTTTGTTGGTACCAATTTATGGGCCACATGATGCCATATTCGCCTACAGGGCTAGTCGTCGGGGCAATGGACTATGAGGATATAAATACCGTACCAGTAGTTTGTCCGTAGCAAAATGAAGACACACATATTACCACTGCATAGATACTAATTAGTAGTGCCTTGTGCCCGCTAATAAGAGCCTGTAAAGTACGGTATTGCCTCTTGCATTGCAGGTGTGCAATACCAACAGTTTTAACTTAAATGTAAGATGTAGATATAAAAGTGTGAAGAACTAAGATCAAAAATAATGTAAGAATAATAGCCTGACAATCCAATTAGACCTTTTTTATTTGACATTATAAAAATATTAGTAAATCCAAGACCAATCAAATTATTAATTGTGATAAACTGAGCTATAAGCCACTAAAGGCCAGATAAATCACAGCCTTCCCTATATGTAGATCACGTGCCTATACGGGGGCGAGAACATGGACCAAAAAGGTAGTAAAATGTTAGGTTATTTAATTTTCATTAAATTGGTTAAAATTGTGTTGGCAGCTCATTGACTCCGCTGATTAAAAAACTGCTGCCAAATTAGGACACTACTGTAGGAATTAAGAAAATAAGTCTTGCGAAGTACTGCACACTAATGCAGGAATGTGGCGCTTCAGCTAGGTGGGTACTGTATCGTGCTGCGGCATAAATATGCCGGCATTGTACGGAGTTGGGCCATATGATATATGAGCCTCTTCTTCGTCCATCCTCCAATGTCTGCCTTAAGCGTTTACGTATAAGGTGCCTTTCGCAGATTAAATATTCTAATGGACGCCTGCACTTTGCGGCGTGATCACATCTGTTCTATTACACCGGCAGAGCGAGATCTTGAAGGGGCAATTCTGCAGATGCTAGAATGAGGCACAGCTGAGAGTATGTCAGACCTTTAACAAAAGAGTTAGGATCGCGGGAAGAACCACAGGCTTACAAACATCTCTCGTCCCTCCTAAGTCACGGTGGATTAATTGAGTTATTGAATAGCCTTTGCCAAGCTCGTCAATAAGCGCTGTGAGGGGAAGGAAGATATATGTATATAACTCCAATATAATAATATAATCACTGAGGATTGGGAACGAATAAGTAGCTGGTAAGCAAGAGCAGAGGACCTAGTTGCCTATTTTTCCATCCTATTATTGTGCGCTATAATAATAATTCCTACTTAGAACGTACCTCTCTAGGCCATCCATGCAATTGGGCTCTAGTGCTTCCGTAGTCTCGAAACGTTCTTTGGGCACATAAATCCGCAAGCTTCGTCCTCGTCACCTTACAATGGTGGGGGCTGACTCAACAGGGAAGATCATCCACCCCCACTTCTTTAAAATTAACCGTCTTAGCTATTAATGACTACATATTAATAAGATCGCCAAAGTTGGGGAAAGGTAAGAAGCTGCACAAAGAGGTCTTATTAAGCTGACATGACTCGGGGAAGTACGTTTTATGTGTGAAAATAAGAAGCTCAAACCGTAGAGGACAAAATATCAGGTACCGTGACAGAGGTGGCGTTGGATCTATCTGCAGCGTGCGTTGTACTAACAAAACGGGTAGCCAGGGGCGGCACGGCACGAAGGATAAAAGAACGACATCTCTTGCCCAACCCGTCGAATATCTCGTTGTCTTACTCCAGGAAGGAAAGATGCGCCGAGTGTCGTATGCAGGCTGATCCTCAAGGACCCTCCGCTCAAGGTACTTCAAATATCGAGCGCTAAAGTACGATCCATGGCATCCACCACCCCACAAGGCTTTGCCTTATGCCTGCACTAGCTTCATTGAAAGCATTCCCAAGCTAAGACGGGTCCTTAATTAATTGCAGTGCGGATGTTGCAATTACGCGCCATCGGCATGAAGATTCTAGCCTTGCAGAAACCTCGATTAGACAATGGCAAGCTTTTAATTCCGCAGAACCCAAAGAGGGAACCACGTGTATTGATTTGACTTCCCAAGCAATTATACAGCACTTCAGACTCGTGTAAGCTTACGGCATAGTCTACCGGGATTCCTCAGCATTGGCCTGGCCATATTGCTGGTTGGGGAAGGTGTCTTCTTATTGGAATTTCTCTCCGGCTTGCTTGTTCCTTCCTGACATGGATGAGAATAGCTTCTAGGCATAGGAAATTTGGTTCCGCCGTGCGGCTTATCCTGTATCACTATCGATAACACAGCGTATGCGGGGATGCTTTGCATTTGCATGTGCCCGCCGCTATCGCCAATAGTTATTGTGCTAATGCCGCTTGTTAAATTCTTACATGTGGCAATGTCGAGGTTCTTAATATAACTTGCCTACTCCACCTACCGTCCCCATTACCGCCTTCATTGCCGTCTTCATTTTGTCAATCGTCTACGATCTAGTTTCACTAGCACGCAAATATCCCTTGTGTTCAATACAGCTAGCAACCATGGCCCCTTCTGCAATCTCAGACAACTTGAGCTCAAGTGCTGAAATATCCTCTCCCATTGAGTACAGAGGGTACGATCATGCCACTTGGTATGTGGGAAATGCAAAGCAAGCTGCCTCCTGGTACAGTGCCCGTATGGGCTTTAGGATCATAGCACAGAAAGGACTAGAGACAGGTTCTCGAGCCGTCGCTTCTTGGGTTGTGACCAATGGAGAGGCGAGATTTGTTTTTATGTCCCCCGTTCGTGGGCTTGCGAACTTGGAAGAAACCATAAGCGAGAGTGACAAACAACTTGTGGAAGAAATATACAAGCATCTTGAGAAGCACGGTGATGCTGTCAAAGATGTCGCATTTGAAGTGGATGATGTTCGAGCGGTCTACTCTAGTGCCATTGCTAATGGTGCTAAGAGTGTGAAAGCTCCAGAATGTATGAAAGATGATAAGGGCTACGTATTTCTCGCAACCATCAAAACATACGGTGACACAACCCATACGTTTGTCGAACGCCGCAACTACCAGGGTGCTTTCCTCCCTGGATATCGGTCCATAGAGGAGGAAGACCCAATTGCACAATTCCTTCCGGACGTTCAATTTGACATAATTGATCACTGTGTTGGAAACCAAGACTGGAATGAAATGGAAGATGCGTGTAACTTGTACGTGATCTCTGCTCCATGCAAAATATTTCTCCTGCTAACATCATCAACAGTTATGAAGAGGTTCTTGGATTCAGACGTTATTGGACTGTCGACGATAAAAATCTATGCAGCGACTTCTCCGCCATGAACTCTGTTGTCATGGCCTCTCCAGGTGATGTCGCAAAGATGCCCATCAATGAGCCTGCTATTGGAAAGAAGAAGTCACAAATTGAAGAATTTGTTAATTTCTTTGGCGGACCCGGTGTTCAACACATCGCGTTCCGCACCCCCGACATCATCTCTGCCGTTTCTAATCTGAAAAAGCGAGGTGTCCAATTTATTGATGTTCCTCCAACGTACTACGAGGAAATGAAGGTTCGTTTGGAAAAATCGGGGATGGAGTTGGAGGAGGACTTAGCGGCGCTGCAGAAGTTGAGAATTTTGATTGACTTCGATGAGGGCGGATACTTACTTCAGATTTTTACAAAGCCGTTGATGGATCGACCCACCGTTTTCCTTGAAATTATCCAAAGAAATAACTTCAATGGTTTTGGCGCGGGAAATTTTAAGGCTTTGTTTGAGGCGGTTGAGAGAGAGCAGGGGATGAGAGGAAACTTGTAGGGCATTCTCAGGGCATTGACTTATGTCTTTTCTGCTATTAGAAGATACGTTCGCTGGATAGACATAGACATGAAGTTGGGTTATATATTTTAAGGATTTCTCATGTAAATTTGTTTAGTTCATGGTACACATTCATACTACAGATAGTAAGGATTACACTCATTGATTTATGTTCTAGCAATTTCATTCTCATCTTAGCTCAACCCAATTCTACGCAAATCCATTCTTTTCATTCAACGCTCTCAATTCTGCCTTCATGGCCTCCCCCACTATCCCCCCACAGAGCCTGGCATAAGGATTTGTAACCCTCGCCATCTTCAGCGCATCCACATCACCATAGCGGCCTGCCATCTCAAAATCCTTGCTGGCTATCTCTTCTAAACTCATCTTATCCATCCCCTGCAGCGCCGCCGGCAATTTCCCGATACCGTCTGCCGAGTCGGTCCCGTTCACACGATAAGCGTCGACTTTATTAGAAGCCTTGAGAATCAATGCACCGCGCTGCATGTAAGCCGCTGCTAACACCCTACCCTGCAATACGCATACCTTCCCGCCACTGCAAGGATCCGTAGCGAGACGTATAGCTTCCCCCAGATCAGTCCAGACCGAGCTGTCCCGTAGCTCGGGGGAAAATAAATCATCGCCGAGTGATAATCGCAGCACCTGTGCTCGGTTGTTGTAAGCAGACGCGTAGCTCTGGTTCTCTGCTATGAGAGACGTGAGCTGAGATAAGGCTGTTTTGATCAGCTCGGGTGAGGGCGATGCGTTGTTCAAGGGGAGGAGAATTTCACCCTCTCTGGTTTGAAGGATATTGAGGAGGGATGCGGAGATATTGGGGAGGGACGCTGGGAGCGATGCATCGACTAAGCTGGTGATGGAGGAGAGAGGATTTGATTCTGGATCAAAGACAGCAGAGAGGACCAATGCGTCATTGGTCGACAATTGGATTTGAGTGGCAGCTGCCATGATTTATGATCGTGATGATTTGGTGAGAGTGGGGTGGTTAGTGTATTGGCTTGGTAGTGATTCTGGAAACGAAATTAATAGAAGTCGAAGCCGTGGAGATACGCCACCGGGTATATTTCTACAACCGGGATGCTTTGTCTACGACCACCAGCTCATATGCATACATATAATCGTGGCTAAATTCTTACAGTCTGCATCAATTAGTTTTACGTACAGGTACGTTCCGAGAGGTACAGCAGTAATAAGGCGTGACAGATGCGGTAACTTTATCGGTTATGCAGGATCTGAAGTCTAAACTCCTCCTGCGGCTTGGATAATTTTCACATGCATTGAACAAGCCCAAAAGAAAAACGAAGAAAGAGCCGGAATTCATAGAGAGCAGACAAGTGTTGTGATTTCAAGGATCGCTTTGCTTGTATGTGCAAGTATCACAAATCAGCGCCGTTTCAAGTTATGGCTTCAGCGAGGTACCTTTCTGCAGACGAGGTATCTGCTCACAACAAACCAGACGATTGCTGGATTGTAGTGGAAGGGCAAATATGGGATCTCACAGAATTCGCACCCGAGCATCCTGGGGGTGCCAAATGTAATTGGTTTCCTCAATTTTTTTTCTCAATAGTAAATCACTGACGTGGGATGTAGTAATTCTCAAGTTGGCGGGGAAAGATGCCACGAGAGAATTTAATGAAATCCATACTTCATCCCTTCTACCACGTACCCTCACCAACTCGAAATTGATGGGGAGATTGGATCCCAGCTCAATTCTCGCCATCTCAGTTCCAAATGTTGCTTCAAAACAACATCCCACGATCGAAAATGAAGCACCGCCCCTCACCTCCATTATCAGCACTCAGGATTTCATACTCGCTGCACCCCTCAGGCTGACCCCCAAAGCCTACGCCTACTACTCATCTGCTGCAACGGATCTCGTTTCGTTTCAAGCTAACTCCGCTCTCTGGAGCAGAATATGGTTCCGTCCACGTCTCCTCCGGAATGTGAGGACTGTGGATACCTCATGCGAAATTCAGGGCGTGAGGAGTTCACTACCGGTTTTATGTGCGCCTGCTGCAATGGCCAAATTGGCTCATCCAGATGGGGAGAAAGGAATTGCGAGAGCATGTGAGAGGGGTGGAATTATTCAATGCGTGAGTGTTATGTTTCTCTTTTCAAAAAAAATAAAAAAATAAAAAAAAAATTTCCTATATCTCCTTCATAATTTGCAGCGTTTGGATTTTGGATTTATTAGAGTGTTATGAAAGGGGTTTTTTGCTAACGGTAATGAAGGCATCCATCAATGCATCTTACTCCATTGAAGAAATCGTCGACGCAGAACCATATCACCCCTTCTTCTTCCAAATCTACGTAAACAAAGATCGTTCCTCGTCGGAACAACTGCTCAAACGCGTCTGGGATCTTGGTATCAGAGTCCTATTTCTGACTATTGATGCACCGGTACCCGGGAAACGAGAAGCGGATGAGAGAGTGAAGATTGAGGGGTCAGTAAGTACACCTATGAGCGGAACTGTAGCTTCGAATGATAAAAAAGGAAGTGGGTTGACGAGAACACTTGCTACGTATATTGATAGTGGCTTGTGTTGGGAAGATCTGATATGGTTAAGAAGTATTTGGCAGGGGAAAATTGTGCTGAAGGGGGTTCAGAGTGTGGAGGATGTGAAGATTGCTGTAGAAGAGGGCATTGATGGGGTGGTTCTGAGGTACGAAAGCTCAACCATTACACCATGAGATACTAACGTCATTCTCAGTAACCACGGAGGTCGGAATCTCGACACTTCGCCACCATCACTTCTCGTCTTACTAGAACTCCGCCGCCACTATCCCGAAGCATTCAACAAAATGGAGGTGTACGTCGACGGTGGGATCCGCCGGGGCACCGATATCCTGAAAGCGCTCTGTCTGGGCGCAAAAGCAGTCTTACTGGGAAGACCCTTTCTCTATTCAATGGCTTATGGAGAAGAAGGCGTAGATCACCTTATAAGCAGTAAGCTGACAACTTATTCTTCGCCGGGGTACTGTATCCGACTGGCTCAATACTAATGATATCATAGTTCTAAGAGATGAGCTTGAGACTGCGATGAGATTGCTTGGAGTTACGAGCTTGTCTCACTTGCATCCCGGCTTGGTGAACACGCAGGATATTGATCACTTGGTGGTTAAATCTCTTGATGCCACTACTGGATTTCCACAGGTCAAGGCTAGAATATAAACTTAAATAATGGGAAAAGCGATCTTAAAGCTTGTCAAGAAACTGGGAATAAACTTAAATTTCAGAGCAGATTCCTTAGGATCTTTCCGGGTGATCAAAATTTGTATCGATAGGGATTTTATCTTATGGTACAAAATAATTAGTCTAGTTATCTCACAACGCTTCGACACTTCCTGATAATAAAGCATAGTGATGTGGTCATATGCTTTATTGAGTATGCTTTGTTGAGAGAATAAATCACCCTTATTATTTATTTCTGAATTTTGTCTTGTTATTTTATCTTTGGTACGAATAATTAATTAGTTTTCTACATCATACAGCAGCGTAAGCAGAAATCTGCAAGATAAGAGAATTAGCAAGTATCCCAAAATAAGGCTTATAATTATATTACTCAGAGCCGCATCGCATAAATCAGCAACATGCAGCTTTCCAGGATGTTAGGAAGAATGGGAACCAATTACGTAGGTTTAATATTTTATCTTGGCGTTAGTAAGGTTACATAGCGAGAGAGAGGTAGCCTTTTTTCAATATAATATAAAATTGGCGGGAACCAGACTCCCGTGGGGTTGACTCTTGCGAACCAAGCCCCAGGGGGAAACGAAAAGGTCCTCTGACAGGACCTGGGTCTATCCGGAGATCCCATTAAGTAGCTAACCCGTGTGAATAAATCTAAGAGAGAGAGGATATGTACAAAGTAGGGATGACGGGTAGGCAGAAAAAGGAAGATAAGAAAGCTGAAAATCAGAGAAAAAGGGCCCCCCTTATCTGCTCCTCGCTGCGCTCAGACCTTCTCCATGTTATAATACTATTGATTATATGGTCATATCTCTCACAGTCTTTGAGGGTTCATTGGCTTAGAGATTGTGATATTGAGACTTATCCAAATTGTAGTCTATGTTTGCAGTGCACAGCTCCAACTAAACATTATGTCTTCATATCGACATAGCCTGCGAAATAACTCCCAATCCTTCCTCACGCAAACTCTCATGATGAAAAGAAGAATTTCTAAATCAAAAGTCTCTTCGGCCTACCCTTGAGGTCCTACCGTTCTTCTCCTTTGGCAATATATGAGGAAGAGGGCCTGCTGATACAATACCCTATTAACTCAATTAGCGTACACCACACCACCTCCATTGAAAACTCACAGCTGGCATAATAAGAGTTAGACTTTTCATGTAATGGTCTTTGATCTGATCGAACAATGTGGTGCTCTTGAACGCTGGATTATCCCAATACAGATTCCGGAGCCAGCTGTGGATGGCTGGATACCCACTCCTAATATCACGGATATTGCATTTGAATAATCCTACGTAGACAGGATCAAAACGGATGATGGTGACAAAGAGCCGGACGTCGATTTCTGTCAAGGTGGTACCGAGATAATAAGGTCCTTGTGAAGTATGGAGATGGGTTTCTACACGGTCGAGATGGGTGAACAGACTTGCTACGGCGACATCGTATGCTTCTTGGGATCTGTGTATTTGTTAGAGTAGTGGAAGAGAAAAAAATTGAATTCCGTACCTTGCAATCCCAGATTTACTACATGGTGTCAGTATCAATAATTATAATCTCCAGTTATTACTTACTAAACACCATTGTTAATCTCATGATACATCCACTCATTAACCTCGTCAATCTCCGAGCGTAAAGATTCAGGATACAGATCTACGCTGCGATATCTTTCGGGCAAAATGGAGTTAAACTCCGAGTTCAACATTCTGATGATCTCACTGCTCTCGTTGGATACGATTGATTCCGTTTTCTTGTCCCAAAGAACAGGAACTGTGTATCTACCTGTATAGCCTGGAGAAGCTTTGAAGTAAAGATCACGCATTTCTTTAACATCTTCATGCAGCGGATCTGGACTGCTGAGTTCTCCTGAGCATTTGTCCTCTGGAGTAGGGAATCGCCATCCTAGTTCACGAGTTTAGATACAGTCCAGCCATAGAGGGACTTGACTTGCCGGTTGTTAAAGACATATGAGGGTGAACAGCTGTCACAGACACAACATCCTCTAGCCCTTTAAGGGCTCGAACAATCAAAGTTCGTTGAGCTGCACGGTGTTAGCTTCTGGATACACGATATACACACCCACGTGACCTCTTTTAATCCAAAAAGAAGAAGAAATAACAGCAAATTCTTACCCCAAGGACAAGCATAAGAAATGTACAAGTGATAGCGGCTTTTCTCGGGTGTATATTGCGAGCCAGGTGAACTCGAAATCCAAGAACGAAATGCCGAGGTCGGTCGTACGAGAGCTCCATCTTTGTTGATGAAATTAGGCTTAGGTGGCGGGCTATAGCACCGTTAGTTTTGTATCAATCAACAGAATAATGGACAACAATACGGATGAGTATCAGAAGTCATCGTATGATATCAACCTTCGAAATGTAGTTGTGGTGTTAGCTTCTTAGCCTTTTCTCAGAATAACTACATAAGAAGTCGACGAGATGCGTTACTGGATTTGTAAGTAAGCAGCTTATTTTAGAATGCTTGCATCAGCAAGTCTCGACTCCGCACATCTTAGTTGACTGCTTGCTTACTGCATAAGCGATATGCATTAGTGAAAGTTACCTCATATTATTTGCATCAGCACTTTCGGCTGTATTGGGTTTAAAACACTTTCTCCACAAGCAGAGCGCATTTCTTTAACATTAATATACTTTCCGTATCAAAGCAGATACACCAGAGTCCAGTGCAAGTGTGGGATGCTTTTTTTTTTTTCTTTTTTTTTCCTGAAGAAATGCGGTGCTTTCTTATATATGCCTAAGCCCCTTTGGAAGTAAGTATTCTTTTACTCATGAAAACTGCAGCTAGTACTAATAGCTCTCTTGTCAGGTCTAAGTAAAAGGCCAAGTCAAGTAATGTGGGTGGTAAATCATCCGAGGCCAAGAGAGCATACGTCGTTCACCAGGTTAAAGCGTCTACCGAGCAGGTCAGCATATTTTCGGCAAATTTTCCGGCTCTTAAGGCAATCTGATATCTCACTCGGTCTCGGCCGCGGAGTATCAAGTCTGCAGCTCTACTTGTCATATAGCCAAACGGACCATGTATCTTTATGGTCAACTGTTATCACTATCGGAGGCCCTGTTTTGTGGCTCCCACGTTAGCCCTTACTTAGCAAAAATTACCAAGTACGGGAAACTCTAAGAAAGTCACTTAGCTATCTGAAATATCCCTGTACAAGCTTTTATTTATCATTATTAGTCTAGAACATGTCCCGTTAGTAGCCACAAAACAGAAGTGTTACTATTGTTTTAGAAAGAGAAGCGATGATCGCTGCCAATGGAGGCATTTTTCCGTATTACAATACCCTTCCAATGAATTGATGATGTAATCTCTTGTAAGAATGATTCCAAATATGCTAAATGAGTGATTGCTATTTGTAGATAATAGATATATTTAGTAGCTAAAAACTTCATCAATATGGCAAATTTCGTCTGATATCTGTGGTAGGGCCGTCAGAGAAGCTCTAAATGATTATGATAAAGTAAATACTTTTTTAGAAAAAATTGATAATGAAGCTGCGTTGAGACTTAGTCCGGGGTATCAACAATCTCAGAGACAATTAATTATTAGAGCAGCAAGTACATTCATAAAATATTTTCCCTTTGTGCCTGTATCATACTGTGTATTCATCTACGTAATAGGGCAGGTACGGTAGGTAATTCTACCTACCTACCTTACCTAACTAGGATACCTCGGTAGGTAAGTAATGCAGTCATATGATATGCAAATATCACGTGCTAGGGCTAATATTGTAGGGCACACAAGAGGATGCACGCTGTTAAACTTCACTCAAAATTGAAGAAATTTCCTATTATTGCAGAATTCACAGGATTTTCACCAATATTTTGAATTATTTCTGAGATGAATGTTTGCACTTTCAGCCGAAAATCAAAGTTAAGGATTAGGGATTAATATTATACTAAGTACATTACTGCACGTAAACCCAAAACCCAAAACCCAAAACCCAAAATCCAAAATCCAAAGCAACCTCAGACTCCGTCCAGTTCCTGCCGTATGAGTGATAAGGACACCAATGTATCTACCTTCACAATACCTCTGTTGGAAATGAATAAGTATATCTTCAGCAAGTATTGACAGCAAAGGGGATACTGACAGCAGTGTACTGGATCGTAAAAATGAGAAATTCCCTCCAATTAAGGAAGGAAAGTGACTGTCGCCGCCTTGGCCCCGGAACAAGCGTGGATCTTCAGATTGTCGCGGGGGTAGATGAGCGCCTTGGGGCAGACGGTCTCAAAAAACGACGAGGACTTGGGGCAGGCACTGTTGGAAGAGTACCCGCCGCGACAGCAGAGAAAGTCGGTGTTGTGGAGCTTGCAGTCGGATCGGCATCCAGTTCGAGCACCGCCATTGTTGTCCGAGTGCCAGACGTTTTTGGCTGGGCACGTCGCCATGATTTCCTCATGGGTAGCGTTGCAACCGAGAGGGGCACAGTGCTTGTTGTCGAATGAGACGACCATGTTGATGTTGTAGCCGTCGACTAGAGTGGTGGTCAGCGACATTTGAGACAGTGAGAGACAAGTTGGGAGACATACCGAAGCTCAGATCGTACTGCATCATGTTGTCGACCGTGCTCCATTCGAAGAGAGATTGCACTGAAGGGTCTTTGACTTGTCCATTAAGACTTCCAGTGGGGTCGACGGTATGATCCAGGGCTGCGGACTTCCAGATGCCGTCGCAATCTTGACCATCCTCGTTGCAACCAGTCATGGCGTGTAGAGTTGCACCGAAGTACGTCTTGGGCATTTTTCCGAGGCGGATGACTTGCCCGACAGGAAGGGTAAGTACTTTGCCATTGACAGCGGAGTGCTCCTGCGTTTTGAAAACTGCGTAGACGGTTTCGTTGCCATGGTTCTTGAGAACGATGGGGAGTCCAGGATCTTTGTCTTTGCTAGCCTTGAACTCTTTTTCGCTAGAGAACAGGGTGACTTGAGCACCACCAACTGATGGCAGCAACTTTGCGGCCTGGATACAGCTGGTGGCAGCGATAATGGCAGTGATGAGAGTAATGAAGGAAACCATATTGAGGACGTTGAATTGATAGTGATGGATAGTTATGGATAGTAGTGGGTAGTAGTGGATAGTAGTGGATAGTAGTGGGTAGTAGTGGATAGTAGTGGATAGTAGTGGTTCTATGGTTTAGTTAGCAATGTTATTCAAATAGAAGTTGTTCTGTGCGAAATACTTGAGTATTTGGAAGAGAAGATATGATTGGGAGTGGTGTTTAAGATGTTTTGATGAAGAAGAAAGTTTAAAATTTGAGGGGATTGGGAGTGATGTTTCCGATGTTTTGATGAAGAAGAAAGTTCAAAATCTGGGAGGATTGGCAGCCTTTTATAGTCGAAAAGCATGCTAAAATGTATTACTGACGTCGGAAACTGTTGATTAGCTGTATGACGGAAAGTTTTGCTTTAGTTGTTCTAGAGGGAATATGAGTCATGTTGCATTCGATACTTTGACCAGAAAGAGTGTAGCTGGAGCAATGATGCAGGTTACTTTTACTGATACGTGAGAGTCCGATATTGCTTAGCCGTCTAAAAAGGAAGCCATCCAGATTCCATTACATCAGAGCTCTCTTTAGACTCTTTAGACTCTTCAGACACGTCAGTAACTTAACGCGTAATTGAAATTTGTTCGGATATTGCCTTTTAAAATTAGAGAAAAAAAGGACTATTTCTCAACGGTTCGCAATTCTAGCTCTATGACGACTTATTATAAAAGTCAGATATTCTTTAGGTAGGGGTTAGCAATTCTGAATTCGAGTAACAAGCTTTATAATTTATTGACTTGCTGACTTGAGATTTTTCTCCGAGTTGACTTCGAGTTGGAGAATTTAATCTTATATTGCTTGAGATAGATGAAATATTCATAAAAAAAACATTACTATCAGATAGTATCATTACGGTCCAATGTTCCATTAACTTTGGTCCGTAAGTCCTACGAAAGAGCAAGGCTACTCATGACAACTAGAAGGACGCTAAAGCCTCTAATTTGCAAACGCTCACAATAACTATCATGCATCTCAAGAAACTTGCTGGCCTCTTTCTGCTAACTTATGGCTCATCTTTAGAAATTAGTTGGCGCTTAAAAGGCACGACTAATGTCGTTACTCCAAGCTCGCCGGACTCCCCGAACCTTCTGGGCTACCCGTCCCAGCCTGACCAGATATGCCCAACAATTTTTACTTTCCCAACCCATAGGAAACAATTATGATCTTCTGATGGGAGCATTGATGATACTTCATATCATCATATGCATCGGAGTAAGACCCGGGACACATGTTATGGATAAACTTACTTGATGCCGGGTATGTAGCAGGAGTGTTATACGCTCCCACACAGCAACCTTGATCAGATTCTGTAAGCTTGCAGTTGGAGTGACAAGCAACGAAGTTTCCGACCCACCTGGTTACTAGTTAGGCAGCCCTCGTCATATTTCTGATAGACGTAATGCATTTAGTAGGACGGCACTAATTTTCAAAACACATATTTGTGGGGGGAGGTTGACACCATCCACCAGGTAACTGTTCGTACGACGCCATTGGTACCGCAGAACTGGTATGACGTGAAGCTTAATACATACCGAGACTCAAGTTTATTTCTACGTCACCTTTAGGATTGATGCCATCAGTCCATTCTCCGCTTGCTAAAAATTGCCAGGCTTTAGAGGTATTCCGTCTTTCGTCCATGTAATCACAATGTTAACCGTGACCATTGCATTCTGTCCAGACATGGATCGCTCCATTGTCCGGCGAGAAATTACAATATATTTGAAACATCCATTGTGATTAATACCAATACCTTTCATAGGTACGGCCACTAGTGTCAGACTTTTGGGATACCCGATTGACCTCTGATCTAAGGTAGACTATAAGCTTATATATAAGTGGGACAATAGAGGGTAGCTGACTCATAGCTAATTAGAAATGAAAATGGGATAAAACGTGCTAGATCCAAGGTTTGACATCTGAAGTATGATATCAGCAAGCTAGAGAAATTTAATCGAGCAAAACTCTTAAAATAGTCCCTGAGCCGGGCATTTTTGATAGCAGTAGTCATGCCGGTAGTAAATTCGTCATCTTGTGTCATATTACTACCCCTTAGTCTCGAGAACTAGAAGGTTGAGACAGATCTAGACCTTTGGCGCATGATGCATGACGCTTGACGCTTGACGCTTGACGCTGCGATGCAGTTCTTCAACAGGGTTCTTATGCCTAAGGCCGTAAGGCATTGAAGCTTAGTCGGGAAATCGTAATCATTAACTGCCTGCTCCTTCATCTGTTCAACTCATCGGCACAAGTCCACCGCCGGATGAGTTACAATCCTGGGTATAGAACCAGCATTTAAACACAATTGCCCGCGTACCAAAACATAAAACACACTCTCCTGTTGCGTCAAAATGTCGACTCCACCGTCGAGGTCGTTGGATTTGCTTGGCCAAGTGCAGATAAGTCGCCAAGGAGTGCAATAGTCCTAACTCGGCGAAGCTTTGTTGTAGAATTTTCTGCCAATCTGGAAGGGCGATTTCGCCTTGAAAGACTGCGCAAATGATCCGACTGTTCGCTTTTGTTGGGAAGTAGGATCGAAGACGAGAAGTTTCACCTCATCCATCGCAACTGCGTAAACGATGCCCTTGGCCCTTGTCCCTCGCGAGTTCCAACAAACTTTTAGTAATTCCGTAGCCTGCCTTCATATCGAGAATTCTGGGTAGGTACGGAATGAAAGAACTGTATTTTGCACTTTCTGTTTACCTTTCGTGGGATGAGGATGCCCAATTCGTAGAAGGAAGCGTTGATGTGGTTCGAACTACGGGGGAAAGCAGCATTCAGGTTAGGCCCAATCTGTAAACACCCAGAACGATGAGCACTGGTGAGGGTGTTTCAATCCGCTTATTTGCAATTTTTAGTATTTGTTTCCAATTGCGATTAAACATCAAAGACTGCGTGTGCTTATGAAGACCATAAATCTCCCTGAATGGATTGCGGTTATCGACAATTTGTTAGCCATAACAATAATATATATACCAAGTGCCTATGATCTACTCCAAAACAAGCCCTCAGTAACTTGCCTAGCCTCTACATATTTTCTTCAACTAGCTGCGCAGTATACCAGCTCACATCTTCACAAATCTCTTGAATTATTCCAAGCTTTAAATGACAGGAGTCACCACCAAACCCACTCTACTCTTCCCCTCTCATAGAAGTTCCCATCATCTCTGTCCATCCTTCCCTTGTACTCGCCCATTCGATCCACTCCTCCCTCAGTGGACTCATCGTTCTTCCCTCCAATTTCCTTCACCACATCAATCAACTCACATCTGCTCTTTCCCAGATTCTCTTTCAACATCCGTAATGCCTCTGAGCCCGAAATTCCAATCAACGGCTGCACAAACCCATCTTCATTGATGAAACACGTGAACGGGTCTTGAAACTCGAGAAGTAATTGCTGCAAAGCCGTTGGTGGTAGAAGTGGATAACAACAGGTCATCACAAGCCAATTGACATTAGGATCAATCGAATAAGCTGAGAGGAGAGCTGCTGCAGGTCCAATATCTTTTGTCTCGTCTTGCTCGAAAATAAGAATTAGAGAGGGGACGGTTAGAGGATAATCGTGAGATGACGGAGGAACATCTTTGAGCTCTGGAAATGGATCATTTAGGCAAAATTGTATTGCTTCTAATTGTGAGGTTGAATGCTGTCAGACCGAGGATCGAGGAGACCGAGGCGATGGGTTTATTTGACTTTATTGATTTATTAGTTCAGCCATTAGCACTTCCAGTTTGGGATATATTCACATGTGAGGAGGAATCGATGGTCGAATCGATTCCATTGATTTATTATAAATAGCACCTCCTAAAGGGTCAGAATCAACTCAGTTCCCATTCTCGCATATTGGATCAGAAGTCCAACAAATGCTGTGAGGTATATATTTCTGGTGCTGTTGGGGAGAGGCGCTGCGGAGTATTTCTAGAGCATCTTTGAAAGCAAGATTGCCGTCTGAAGGAAGAGTAATTCTATACGCCCAATCAGTAGGAGAGGTTTTATGACCAGAATTGGAGAGTCTTCATCTGTTCCAGGGCTCATTTTCGTTTTTCGCGGAGTTGTTGTTCTGTGAAGGTCAAGCATGTTCAGGGATCTGTTGGGGCATTAGGTCAGCAAATTTGCTCATCACCAGCATGATATCCACCAATCCAATGGTTACTAGTTCCTTTATATCAGTCGTATTTGTAGATCATATGTGAGAATGCTGGTCATCTCTCCAATTTTCAAATTTTCACCTGTTGATGAAATCTTCCAATATGGTAAGTAGAAAAACTAAGTCATGTTAATTACTGCACAAGACTTCTAGTAGCTAGACACATAAACACGTAATACATTCACCATTTCGCTATGCTATTATAAATATACACTAGTAAACTAGTACTTCACAACTTAATAGGAAAATTCGGATATTTCTAAGCCTACCTAGTTATTTATATATAATAACAATTGTTTATTTTGAGTTTACTGATAAGAACACTAATACATCAAGAACAAAATCACCGGCATGACCTTCTTCTTTGTGGGTGTAACTCAGTCTCAGTGGGTGGGTTTGTGGATTATTATGAACGTCAACGACAGGGTTTCCATATCCAATTGGAAATTAGTCGAACTCATGAACGACATCATTACATGAACGACATCATCAAAACTATCAAGCGCTTAAAGAGTGCTGGAGTGAATTCATATCTCAAATGAGTATATAAACAGACTCTTGCCTTCTCCAAACAACTTCTTTCTTACAACTTCATAATACCAACTTCGATCTTCACACACTAGGCGCCATAATGGTACGTAACGACGATTCGGAAGAAGGCATCCCGCCTTTTTCTGGTCGCGGTAGAGTACGTCTTAAAAGTTCTTTCCTTTCGGCATTGCAATGCTAATTGTAATAGAGACACGGAGGACGTGGTCGCAGTCATAAATCAACAAATCCCTCTCAAGGACTTCGAGGTGGTAGAAATTCAAGCGCAGTTAGTGTTGATGGTGCTGCAACTCTCACTGACAAGTATGAAGCCTTGCCTCTAGAAGATTTGATATCGATGGCTAACAGTATAGCAGTGTATCGTTGACCAAGTTTACGCGCTTCAAGGATATCCCAGCAGAGTTGCGATTAAAAATATGGGGTATGGTAGCACGAGAAGAACGAATCATTGAACTCGAGCACGAATTCGGACCAGGAACCCCCGACGATGGAATCGACTATCACGATGGAGTGAACCGAACTCATGAAAAGTTCCAAGTTACTAAGAGATCCAGTCGTCCGCCCGCGCTGATCGAAGTTAATGCAGAAGCTCGAGAGGAGGGCCTCAAATTCTACCAACTTTGTACCGTATGCAATGGTGAAACAAAAAACACGAAGGTCTATTTCAATAAGGATGTTGATATCATCTACTTCGGGGAGCAATCCTGTGTCTCAACCATTATCTTTCTTCTCCGCCAAGGTAGCTTGCCATTTACCCGTGTCGCCATTTCTTGCAGTAAAAAGATGGAAACCTGCTGTGAATGGAACAGAGCAGTTTTTGGAGGAGCAACCCCTCTTCAGGCTCTGCATGGTATGTGGCGTCCAGATATCATCCCTGGCGATTTTCCAGGATGTCCAGGGTTGAAGGAGGTTTTCTGGATCACTAAATCTAGATACCTTCCACTTGCAGCCGGAGAAGTCGACGCGAGCATAGGTTTCCGGGCAGCTGTAGGAGATGGACTTACGACTGGTCAAATTCGATATAAGAAGAGAATGGTTCATCACGCCCAGTCTATCAAAGACGATGAGAAACTCGACGGTGTGGGAGAGGAAAACAAATGGCTTGGTGACAAGAAGCCAAAATTCTCTTTCAAGTGCCTTGCACCGAAGACTTATGGTGATGAGGTACATGATTCGATTATTGTCGAATACGGTGATATTTTCAGACTTGGTAAAATGAAGGGATTCCTTGCCAGCCTGGAAAGAAAGCATAGCTGCAGAATCACTATCCCCCCACAAGTTTATGCCGCAGAGAAGGAGCGTGCGATTGGTTTCTTTGGCACAAATAAGGCGATCGACAAAGTGAAGAACAAAATCATCGAGACTTTGGGCCATCCACCTCTCCATCTCTAGCGGGTACTGGATGAGCGCGCACAATGGAATGGACGAACCGTTATTTCTCTTGTAGTTCGTGGTTGATTTTGATTTAGGAGCGAATAGCATGTAACATAACCTTGTTCTTCCACAAGGTGGTTCTGTAATTGAGCTCTCGCACTTCGGTATCCAATAGATTTCTCAACACAAATAATCGCAAGTTACGTCAAAGTGAACGGACGTGATTGGCTTCAACTGCGGCACCAGGAACTGACCAAAATGAAAAGATATAACAACTTCATTGATTGCATAGCCTAATTATCCTTAATTTATGTCCATATGCGCCACTAGGAGCAATACAAGAACTTAATAAGTCATTAGCAATACTGTATCTGGATGAGGAGCCAAAACACGTTTAAGAGGAAGGGAGCCATTCTGAGATTTACACATCGTGACACTAAATGTTCCTACCCTTACACCAGTACCGACGCCGAGAGAGCTTCCACTGTACAGATGCTACTCCACAGCAAGATCTTCCTTGGGAGACAGAGCTCGAGAATCTCACGATGCGGCTTTGGATCACTTTGCCTCGTTGGTTTCCTGTGAATGAGCTCACCTCTTACTTATGCTTACACGTACGGAATTGCTCTATGCAAACAATCGCACGTGTATTATACAATAACAACATTCTGACTTACCAAGGAAACATAAAGACCACTTCTCAACCAGTCGTAATTCGTATTCGGAGGTGATATGCGTTTTGCTACACAGGGAGGCCGTTCTCTCAAATCAAATAAGAACTGGCTGTCTTTCAGCGACTCCCGGCATAGAAGATAATCATTGCAACGCCTGCTAGCGATGAGGGGGATTACCCCAGATACAAAGAGACGTCCCTTGTCTGATTTACTGTCTAGACATTATAGGCGTTCTTCAATTTTTCCCACCTGAACATTCTGGGATCGATGGATGGGGTTCATTAAGGGACCGAACGCCCGATCGTTGAGTCTGTAGTGGGGGGAGAAAGTCGTCTTGCTATCATGCGTACCAAATTTCCCTTATTGTTCTAGCCCCGTGCTACAATGGGTACCAGGCAGTTGCAATGCTGACAATTGTCTTCGAGTTCTCAGAGCGACCCAAACTCCCGGACGTCTAAATTCAGCTTATAGATCTACCTATTAATAGCAGTATATCTAGAAGCGTCAATCTCCGAGACGGCATATTGCCTCTCAATTCGCAGGATGGTATGCCGACCCAGTTTGTGACAGAAGAGGCAAGTCGAAGGCCGTATTATACGCTAAGTACTATTCCCGATGTGATGAAATATTGGGAAAGTGTTGTGACTGCTGCTTGGGATGGAGGCAGATGTGTTGCGGTGGGTCTGCCAAAGCCTTCTGCTGAGAAGAAAACGAAGAGACGACCTCCGAGATGAGAAGCAGAAATATTGAGACCTGTGGCTTTTATTAGAGATGCTCAGCGCTTCAAAGACGAAGCATGGCGTTCGACATAGAAGAGCGTCATCTAATAAATTTGTGGATATTACGTCAACTATTTTTAAGTAAGTCCCAAAGGCCATTTCCAGATACTCGTACAAATATATCTCTGAACATTCATATAAAGACCACAGATACCGACTGGAACAATTGGCTTTTTATCATTGTTCCCAGTTTTATATTTAAAGCGATATTTGATAACCGCCCGGAAACGGCGCTTCATCCAGATGAGCATTACTTTAAAGATACGTACAACATTCTTCGAGAAAGCGCTGCCAATCGGGGAGTTTATTTCTTCAACCTTACTAAATTAAACTTTTTGAAATTGGCGAGGAAGAACTAAGGAAGAAGTAAGGTTGGCAATCCTGCTGATGATATAGGACTTGGCAAAACTCTGCAATTCTCGATGTTGTCCTTGAAAGAGGTCTAGTGACCATATTGATTTTTACACCATTTCGGTGATGTCAAATATATATATTCTATATCAACTCATCGACAAACCTTAGGGATAAGAGAAAGAAGAGAATCACTGTTAGAAACTATAATATTAATGATATATAGTATATTTCCTTTTATCCAAACATTATTACAAGGCTGAGGATTCAGGAGCTGAAAGATTCGTGATTCACTTGCATTTGTTCGAGGAGATACCTTTTTCTATTAAATTTTCTCCTGCCGATTAACTATTTAATTTAGTTAAAAATGATGGGTGGAGGAGGGCTTATTTTTATTTGTTTTGTGGGTTGTATGAAGTTCATGGCAAATATACCAGCCGTACAATTTCTTTCAATATATATCTCCCAAGATAGGAAATATAAGTCATATGACTCATAGCCTACCTCAGGTTTCCACTCAGATAAATATAATAGCTTATTTTTATATTTTCGATCTAAATTTTTCTTTCGACAGTCCTCCAATCCCGAATCCTGATCATTCACCATTTCTCTTGCATTTTCACATATCCATTCTGTTCCACCTCAATATCCAAGACAGTCAACATTACTAGAACCATCCATTCTTCGCAATGTCTTTCACCAAATTTGCGAATGAGATCCTTGATATCATTTTCGCGGATTCTGGTTTGAGCGTAAAGGATCTCTGTCAACTGAGCTATGTGGACAGATTCCTGAACGCAAAAGTCAATCAGATTCTTTATCGCAACATCAATACCTTCTCTCTCCAAAGTGCTGGGTTTAAACAAGCAGCTGAGCTTAAGACAAATGAGCTGCTTTACAACACCATTTCCAAACATCCGGTCCTCAACTCTTTCGTCAACTCTCTAAATATTGGAGTCAAGCTCTCAGAAGTCGATGCCACGAACAAATTGTTAGCAAATTTATCCAGTTTGCAAACTCTATGTTTGTGCTTTTTGTCAAAGATGCAAGAAGATCCCGTGAGCGATATGATTTCATCTTTGACTCAAGCTTCAGTATTAACTGTCCGCAATTTGAGTGTGGTCAACTATTCCGAGGACCGACTCACATTCGATCAAATCGAAAACATCCTACTCCGACCAAACCTCCGAAGTTTCTCTATACGGCAAACGGGTACCTATAGGAGTCGTCAGCAAAATCGATTGTTTAGCCACCTTGCAAGACGACTCCGCATTCTACGATTTGGACTTACACAAGGCTTTCCAGCCCGCAGATCCTCAGTTGAATGCCTCCATCTCAAGGGCGATTTTTTCGAACCTGGAGAACGAATCGAATATCTGCTGCGGATTATCCCACAATTGAAAGTATTGCACTGGTTTGGAAAGGAAACACCCGTCGAGGAGGATCAGCTTCCTTTGTCGAGAGTATTGACATCGGTTGCCAACAACCTGGTAGAATTGCAATTGGAGTGTTTCCCTGAGCCAAATTGTCTTAATCATTTTATTGATTTCAAGTCTTTTGAGAATCTCAAAATTCTTGCTGTATGCCAAACTTTGTTGTTTCCTGGAACCGAAGCTCAGTCGGATGAAAGACGGAATGTCGATAAACATCATGCCACCCCCCGAAATGGTGTATACCGTCGTCTTCCTAGCACACTTGAGATCCTTAAGGTATATTGCAGCTCTCTAATCTTTTGGAATTCTTAGAGCTTACTTATAATTCAAAGATCCTTATTACAGTTGGCAAGATCCGGGATTTCGACTTCGACCTCGACCTCAATTTTATCTCAGGCCCAAAATTCCGCATTACGAGTGACTATGCCTGGATTGAGGAACTAGCAACCAATAAGCCCGATTACCTTCCAAATCTCAAGCACGTACAGATCAAGGAAGCCCTCAAGAATCCCAACTTTGAAAAACATGTCCAATGGGACGCTCCTCCAAGCGTTGTTCAAGAGTATGAAAAACATGGAATTGGAATGGAGTTTGTGGTTAAGCAGGCGTGCGGTTATGTGATACAATTGGGCAGAGAAGTGGAAAAGTTTTCTTGAAGTGTGGGAATAAATTTGGTTTCGATATGAAGGTTGTGGATATATCTGAAGGTACACCGTCATCAACGTGTACCAATCAACCGGGTTGTTTCAGTGATTCTGTGCCAGATACTGGGCTATGGGTCTTCTCCCCTCATATAGGCTTTGTAAGACTTAGGCATTAAGAATCAATGCTATTGATAGTAAACATTGTATATTCATACGTCTGAAGTGCTGGAAAAACATCAGTTCTCGTTATGATAACCCGCTTTCTAGTCCTTTACTTATTTATGACATGTCCTAGATCCCCTCACCACCCAGCCCTATATTCTTAGCCAATATACAACCAGATAACAAGAATCTCCAAACTCAACTAAACTAGATGATTGTCCAGTCCTCATCCTCCGCCAGTCCACTCGTATCTTCTTCAATCTTGCTAGCGGTATCGTCTTCATTTGGTAGCGATATTGGGCGGCCGTTCCTGAAATATCCAATTCTGTAGCAGATTTGGAAGAGCGCTGATGGACGCAAGGACCATCAGCACACCGAGAAACTACTCTATCCATAGTTTATATTTCTACCATTGTTTCAGGTCATATGGTCGCTTCGGGTCCTTTGGTTTCTGGGGTGTTTTCGGCCTAGGGGCGGAAAGATTTCTCGACATCTTCGCGCTGAAGATATGTATTGTAGATTTGGAGCAAGGTGGTGAGCAGTTCTATGGTGCTATATATTGCCACAGACAAGGCCTGATGGCCTGGGGATAGGCATTCATTAGACTTGTCGACAGAGGAGAAACGGATGAGTGAGTCCCTGTATAACAAGCTAAAGTTATGTGTATCTAGGAAATGTTGTATTGAAGTGAGATGATATTGGGTTGTTGTGACTGGTGCTTAGATAGAAGTAGAACTAGAGCGAGAGGAGAGGAAGTAGGGAGTACCAATCCATACTCGTAAAGAAGTAGGTTCCTTTTAACAATAATTTATTTCAAATGTAGCTCACACCGGTCAAAGATGGAACAGATTTGGTATTACAAACGATAAAACCCATGTATTCCCTGCTTTCAAAATGCAATACTCAATACAGACAATATAGACCACACGCCCTTACCTACGAGAAATCAAATCGATCGGGCAGAACTACAGGAGCAACCAAAGTCCAAGTATAAATGCAGTAACACACCCACGCACTAACAATCTTCACCCAACTAGCCCAGTAAGTTCTTCCAACTGGGGCAAAATCATCTCCATTGTCGTTGGATTCCGATTCAAATTTCATTGTCAAAAGAGTAGCTACCCATGCTGTAGCAAGGAAGAAGATGATATGGAATAAAGTGTAGTTGTATTGAGTGGATGATCGCTCATCATCCTTGGCTGTATTTCCGGAATCGCTATCGTCGTCATCATCTTGAAGTGCATCGGCTGGAAGACTTCCTTCTTCGACCGCCTGACGAAGAGCTGCGGCCCGCATTTCTCGGCGACTGTTTGGCTGTTGAGTTACTAGATCGTGCTCATCATCATCAGGTAGTTGGACATGCCCCCCCTTTCCTCCAAGTGCAACGCCTTGGGTAGCTGCTCGAGTGGTTGTATATGCTACTGTGAACATAGTGACAATGGCTCCAATAATGACAGACGTTGTACGGGTCCCTTGGGCTCTGATGAGAGGATTGCAATGCCTATCATCTGGCTCCATGGAGACAGCCGACATAGTAAGATATGTGCAATAAACAGCGACGATGGCGGATTGGGCTAGACCAGCTTTTGGGTTGAATTCCTGGACCATTGGATGGACCGAGACCGCTGAGACAACAAGGAGGAATACAAAGTTGATGGTAATTGCCGCCTGGTTCATGGAACATCCACTTGACGCGAAAAATATATATTGAACAATCGTCATGGCAAGTGAAGCAGCGTACATTCCCAATGTTGATCCAATCAAAATTCCTCTCCAGGCTCGAGAATCGTAAGCATCAATTTGGGCAAGACAATATTCGGCCCATGTGTGTGCTAAGTCGACCAAGAGAATCAATCCAAGGAGGAGGAAGAGTGTTGCTCCAGCGAAAGAAATATAATTCCCCCAAACCATGAAGAATCCATCTGGGATAAGGAACGATACCACAATCAATGCCAACCAGGCAATGATCTTAGGACCCCAGAAACCATTTTGTATGCTTGCCCGAGGATTCTTCGAAGAATTAACGCCTAGGAGAAGAACGCCCATTATCAAGTGAAAGATCCCAAGCGCAAAGTTTATCCGATGAACTGCAACCCAACCATAACATTCTCCTACCGGGCAACTGATCGTCATATAATCCAAGGTGAAATGTTGTAGTTTATTGATGGCCCACGGAGTGAGCATAATCCATGATAGAATCGAGTTTATGAGGAGTATAAGAGCATAGGCAATACGAGTGGCAACGCTGTTGATATCAGTATTACTCCAAGATTAACAGTTTAGAATCCTCACCTATTCCCACATTTTCCGCATGCGCTACATACTGCAGAGCAAGTCGCCGCTCCACAGCAGCTCGCCGCAAATGTAAATAGCTATAGAGGTCAGCCATCTCTCTCTTCACGACATTGTTGGTGTTGACTGACAGTTCCCACACTTGGCACAGCCAGCAATGGAATAGATAGTAAAGCGCCCATTTCTACGCAGGGATGATGATAGTAAGAGATATCCTACGCCAGTGTCCGACTGCTCTGGCAGAGTGAGAGGTCGACAATAACTAGTAGATTGTACATAAAAGTGAGTGACGAGACGGCAAATGACATTGTAGTCGTTCACCCGAGATGGATCCGATCACGTGAATGTTGTGATACTAAACGTGGGGCGATAAGGGCCGGACAAATCCCGAGTGGCTTTCGTCTCATGAACGCCTCTTTGTCACCCAGGCATCATCACCAGGGAATTAATTATTCTCCTTATTTCGTATTCATTCGATCCCATGTAGCCATTGATCCATTTACCTTCAACCATTGCGGACATACACACATACGTATCTAAGACGACAGCATCGCCATGTCCGAAAGATCCCTTCGAGTGGCCAGAGTGGTGTCCAGTATCGCTGCGACACTAATTTCATTGGCATGTGGGACAAATGTATGTTGGGAATCTTTCCATCAGACTCCCTCAGTACTATCTCTAACACTTCTGGCTTGAATAGTACGTCTACTCAGCATGGGGGCCTCAATTTGCGGAGAAGTTGCTGTTATCATCAACAGAGAGCAATATAATCGCAAGTTCCGCGTCTCCTTCGTGCCCCTCACCAGATAACATCAAAAGTATTAACACTTGTCTGCATACAGGGTGCATCAGCTAATCTGGGAATGTATACAATGGGGATACCAATTGGCATGTTCGTCGATTCCCAAGGACCTCGACCAGCACTGATATTCGGCGGTGTATTTCTCGCATTGGGCTACTTCCCCCTTCACCAAGCATATGATAAGGGATCTGGATATCTTCCATTACTATGTATATTCTCATACTTCACGGGCGTAGGTGGCTGTGCCGCCTTTGCAGCGGCAGTCAAGACATCTGCGCTGAATTGGCCCCATCATCGAGGAACAGCTACTGCTTTTCCCTTAGCAGCTTTTGGACTAAGCGCCTTCTTTTTCTCCATGTTCGCTAGATTCGTGTTTCCTGGAGATACAGGTCATTTTCTTTTACTTTTAGCGTGTGGGACAATCGGATTAGTCTTCGTACCGTTATTCTTCCTACGAGTTCTACCACATTCTCACTACTCTTCTCTACCACTGGGCGCCGACCTCCTCACCTCGGATTCCAACCGTCTCCACCGCACAAAATCAGAAGAAGCAAGATATCGAGCTCACAGAGCGACCTCAGAACCAGGTAGGTCCTATCCACCTCTGCAGCGTCTTCACCTTCCCATCAAGGAGAAATCTTAAATTCCCAAGATGTAGAAATCGAGGTATCTCAAGAGATCGACTCCGAGACTTCCTCCTTGCTATCTAAAACATCCTCCTCGATCGTGGACGTAGTTCCTGAAGGAAACCAAGTTAAAGATCATTCTCTACGTGTAGATATCCGAGGTTTCAAAATGCTCCCTCTGACTGAATTCTGGCAACTATTTTCGCTTATGGGGATACTAACTGGTATTGGTCTTATGACTATCAAGTCTGTCTTCTCTCTCCCAATTCATCCCATTCTTTGTACTCATTTCAAATAGCAACATCGGCAATGATGCAACTGCTCTTTGGCGGCACTATGACGACTCGGTAACCCACGAATTCATAACCAAGCAACAAGCCCTCCACGTCTCCGTTCTCAGCATCTGTAATTGCACCGGGCGTATCCTTTCCGGCTTCGGATCAGACCTCATATCCAAAACACTACGCGCCTCCCGACTTTGGTGTCTTGTCCTCGCCTCCCTCATTTTCCTACTCGCTCAACTCCTCGCCCTCTCCATACAAAACCCACATTTCCTCTTCTTCTGCTCCTCCCTCACCGGTCTCGCTTACGGCTTCCTATTTGGTTGTTTCCCCTCCCTCGTCGTCGAAGCCTTCGGTATCCATGGACTGAGCACCAATTGGGGATTCATGACTTTTGCCCCCGTAGTCAGCGGAAATGTTTTCAATATCTGGTATGGAGTGGTCTATGATAGGAACAGTGTTGAGAATGGTGATGGGCGGGTGTGTACGGAAGGCGCGGACTGTTATAGGAGTGCGTATGTGATGACGAGCGTTTCGTGTGTAGTGGGGTTAGCGATCGCGTTGTGGAGTATTAGGTACACGCATGTTAGGAGGTTGGAGGAGGAGAAGATCGAGAGGGAGTTGATAGAGTGAGGAAGTTTCTGGGATGTAAGAAATTATTACACTAGGAATTCAATGAGCCGTGCTCTCGCTTTTAGGTTAATGGGCGTTGATATATTGGATGACGGATGGGAGTTGGGATCCATCCCGGGTATGAAAGGCATAGATAGTTCATTTATAGACTGGCTTAATTTAGATAAGATCAATCTCTTAAGTTATTCTTGGTATTGATTTTTGACCAGAGTGGTTGGTTGTTTTACATATAATAAAACCTGCAATAACAATGTAATCTTGGTAATTAGACATAGAATTTATGTATCAACTAGAGTCTATATTCAAACCTCCTTTCCTTTTACCCTTTCCTCCCTCTTTCGTCTCTTTTGCCATCTCTCTGCGGTATCTCCAAGTCAACAAGCCAATTCAAGCCAATTAAATCCAGCGTGTACCAGGCTCTCTCCCGTCCCACTTATTAAAACCCCCCATAAGTGACATTGTCATCCTTATAAAAAGCACGTTCTCAGCTGCAGCTGAGGGTCAATTATACAATGCTCCTCCCCAACTATTTCAGCTCCAACGGAGAGAATTCGTGGAAGATGAGTAGTCAATATAAACATTACTTATAAACCCCTCTTGGCTCTATCTCCCCGGGCGCTCTGCTATCACACCACAGCAAGGGGAAATTAAAGCTCTTAAATCTCATAAACCAAGAATGAAAAACCCCTTATGTACAAAACCTCACATAAAATCACGCGATCCGTGATTTTGAAAAGAAGAAAACTCTAAAGCTATGCGAGGCACTCTCGAAAGCGCTATGAATGGAATGGTATTGGGACGGGAGACGTAAAATGCTCATGGTATGCTAAACGCCGTATGATAGGAATCAATCTACTGCGGAAGGAAATAGTCGAATAGAATAAGGTAGGGTGCGGTGACATCCGATCGTGTGTATCATTGAAGCAGGGGTTTACACCCCATTGAGAGAGAGATAAGGTCAGGGCGTTTTCCCTCGTTTGCGGTCAATATCACTATCTTCCGTGTCAAACATCGAGCTTATTCCTGAGAATGTCCAGGGTGAGGTGGAGGAATGGATGGCAACTAGCCATGCTGCGACGAAGTTGACAAGGTAGTGAAGCATGTAAGCGTATGTAACACCATAGATGGCGGCATAGATGGCGATCACGAAGAAGAGAAGGCTTGTGACATGGCGAAGACGAGATGTGACCCTTGGTACCATTTTTCCACTGGTCAATGTTTCAACGAGGAGGATATACGGCATGATGGAGAGGACGTTGTGATGGGACGAGAACGGTGTGAGCCAGTGAACGGCTAGGTTGTGTACCCACACAACGAGAATAGGGAGATTTATGGGTAGGATCCATAACATCAGAATGAAAATCGAATGTACGTAGTTGTAGAAGTTGTAGTTTGTGTTGGATCGCGCTTCCCTAGCAAATCGAAGCGCCCGAGTGCATGTCGCTATCTGTACTAGACATGCCACGAGGTATGCAAATTGATACGGAATAACTGTTGATACCAAGAACAATAGCATTGCCGTGGTTAAGACCCGCCTTCTTGGAGTTGAGGGTGCAAAAGCCGGAGACAGTGCTCTTCTCCGATCATCGTTTCTCAGCCATGCTGGTCTGACGCTTAACCAACCGTATAGGATGCCGCAGAAATGTGTAAGTGCGAGAGCTGCGTAATTGATCGTCACCACCACCCCCACACAGACAAGACCAATCAAGGGAACCATGAACCAGAAAAACGGATCTTGCGAGCCCACAAGGAGGTCATTCTTGGTATAATCGATTGCTGATTCCGTTGCATTACTTCCCCAACCCCAAAACCCTGTTGAAGCCGGTTGAGGAGACGCTGAGCTTGCCCCAGCCAGTGACACCGAGAGACAAGTAAGAGCAAGTAAGACAAGAGGTAGCGATTGCCGCAAGCATAAATCCAAACTCTCGGTGAATGCAATAAATATTCCCGTCTCGTCGTAGACTCGGAATTGCTTTCTCAAAACCAAAGCTACAATGAGTAAAGGGAATGCAGCAAATACGGTTCTATACCGCATATATAGCTTTCCCATGCTTCCTGGAATGTCGACTTTCAGAGATATCTTAATACTTGAATTGCAAGTGGGGTCGGTCCAGAATTGAAAGGCCAACCCATCTTGAGCGCTCTGATGCGTCAATGCAGGTGGCATGTACGGCGAAACGCCATGAAGATTGATATTGGCTTGTTTGACGTTCACAAAATACTTAGATTCGTATGGATCCGATATGTACTGTCGAAGAAGAGGGGTAAAAAGTTCTACTTCATCTCCACAGCTTTGAGTTCCCATCTCAAGGTTATAAGCTAGCAAACTGGAATGCAAAGCAGGAATTTTGACCTCTGTAACCATTGGCCGGAGGGGTGGCAGCTTGATCTTCATACCAAAAGCTAACAGGCGTCGAAGACTCAAGGATCGAACTCGATGCGATTGAACATTATCACTGAACTCTGCAATAACCCACCCTGGGGTGGGATCAACTGTCTTGTCAACAACAGCAACGAATTGATGGTCCAGAATGTCCTCCATATCGTACTGTAAATACGAAAATGGAACTATCTCTTCTTCTCCATCCAGATAGAATGGTTTCTTTGTCGTCCTTGTTGATGCTGGTAAAGGAATAACATCAGATGCCGCATTCTTGCAAGCTAGTCTTGTAGATCCTGTACTATCACCAGAAAAATCCATGTTCATAGAAAATAGAGTTGCCGATTGCCCTGGATGTAGGGGAAAGACACTGCAGAATAAAACCTCCAATCTTCCATTCTCCCCAGGTCTATCAAGCTTCTGGTCAGACAAGAGTGTGAATCGTTTCCCACCCGGGGTTCCTTGAGGTGGTATTGGCAGTAAATGGGCTTTAGCTTTCCGGGATTGCCCAAACTTTCGTAGGGTTAATCGCTCTCCTTGGGGAATTATCGAGTTTGAGTTTTCCTCTAGAGTGAGAAGCGTAGTTGGCTCTTTCTGCGATAGAGTTCTCTCGGCAGCGCTTTCCATTCCCGTCAAATACCATTTTTTGAATATCCTCATCCTATCTGCACGCGGTTTTGTTTGAGCAGGTCGATTCACATCAATGACATCGTACAACGACCGAACCACAACTTTTCGAAATTGGTCGCACCAGAGAATAGCTTGGTGGTCCATACTCGTCCATACAGTTGGTACAGACGAAGTGAAGACCGTGAAGCCGTGGGTATCTGGCACCAGCGACTGCAAGCTGGCATAATCGGAAGGGACCACGGTATCAAGCCCCCCTCCCGCTATGGATATCAAGGTGACATGCCACAGTGGATTGTTATTTGCCCACTTCTGCGAATATGCCTTCCTCCAATAGTCGTTTATCTGCTTGTACGTCCTCACAATATCGGCATCAAAGGAGACTGGCGGCCGAGCATGCGGGGCCGACATGGTAATTATCGTATTAATCGAATTTGACTGGTAATTCGGCATCACCAGCATTGTCCGTGCAACTATCCCACCCATAGAATGCCCTAAGATTATAACAGAGGAAGGATCCGGAAGATCGGGGTCTCGTTCAGACCTTCGTGGATCATGATATAGTGATAATATGTATGCAATAGCCTCGTTCAGATATTCTGCCTGGTCTAGTAATGTCTGCCCGTGAAAAGCTGTTATATCCTCATTGAAGTCAACTGTGAAAAAGTCCAGATTCCGCGTCCCAGCATTGATCACAGAAGCATCATGTCGCAAGACATCGTGAAAATATGTTGCAGCCTCTGCGGCGATAGGCCTGACCTGCTTGTAGCTCCCAGCATTTCCCGGGATAAAAAGTACAGGGACTCCTTTCACCTATAAAAATAGGGTCAGCATTAGAAGGCACATGATATAGAGGTATACCTTGGTATCTTCATCCACCATCCCCTCCCTATACAAATATACTGAATATTTGCTTGCAAAACGTGTATGCTCTGTATCGAAGTCAGAGAGCTTCGCAAAAGAAGGTCTCATATATGACATCCGACATCCTTTCGTATCCAATTGTCGACTAACAAATGAATGGAGTATCGTGGCCAACAAAAGTATGGCCAGCAGGGTAGTAACAAGAGTCAAGAGCGAACACGACCAGGGGCTTCGAATCCTCGGACGACGCGGGATCGATCGCGATTCCGACATCTTCTCATTTACAATAGCTTCTTTCGCAGGCACACTGATCACTGCTGGCTCCATTGACCGATTCCTCTCTAGCTGTCCATGGCGCGACTCTGCCGTCTTCCAATTCGTGTTGCTGGGGCGTCGACTTCGCGCCGTCGAGGGTCTTTTATCGGTACTCTTCCGCCTGTCCAGCTCATGTGTAGTGCTTTTCGTGTCTACGGGCGGCGACGAGGTTTGCAGAGTCTTGAGCTGCTTTTTCGGTGTCTGGCCGTCAAGTTTGGAACGGGCCCCGGCCCCGTCTGCGGATGAGGCAGTGGAATCGGCATTCGAGATTGAATCGTCGCCTTCTTCCTCTGCCGCCGATCCAGATGATCTCCTCCGCATCTAAATGGCTTGCACGGCTCTCCAAAGCGTTGCGGCGAAGCAATCACTGATATGTCGATTTGGATGTTGGGGGAGGGGGGAGGGAGGATGGGGAGGGCACGAGTCGCAACGAGATAGGTACCTTACTGCCTTGGCTCACCAGACTTGCGGCGCACTAGATTAAAAGGTGCCGCTAGACGGTACTCGAGTAACCAACAACGACAACCGTGTTGGGTCCGCAGCAGGCAATTCTTAACGAGGAGCACACCCCTGAAGGAGGGAGTCCATGTTAGGCATGCTCTGTTGTGCAGAAAAGGGAATATTAATGGGGTTGGTGGCCTGGCAGGTAATGTTGCGAGGGTGAAGGATGAACACCTGTAGCTGTACGGGTACCTTCCTTGAGGCTAAGGGAGTTGACAGCCAGCGATACTGGACTAGGTCGCAAGACCCAAGGCCGAGAAACGAAAAGCAAGAAAGAGCACTAATGATAATGATAGAATCTTGCATATTTCAGCCTCCCGTTTATTTACAGAATGCACTCAGTACTACCTTCGTATATACTATGCAGGACCTATGGTTGGTTGGTGCTTGATTAATGCATGTGCATGTGCATGTGCATGTGCATATTCGGGTGGCAGGGGGGAGCGGCGTGAGGAACAGGGAAGCTCCAAGCTCTGTTCGGTGGAAGATGAAACATAGTCTATAGATGCGTTGCCTCCCTAAGCAACTATCACGCTAGCATGAGATACCATGGCTATTTATCTATCCAGCTCCGATTTTAAGTATTAGGTATTGTTATGGTGGTGAGAAATGAAAAGGCATACGATGCTAGGATGCCGGAGATTCCTACCTTCGCAAGCGCTTATAAATTGCCTCATCTCTCTAAGTGTATAGCGATAACTTATTTCTTGAAGGTTTTCGGTGGTTTATGTTTCCTCAAAGACTAGGTAATAAATGCTATAAAAGACTTCTCTCTCCATGGAGAAAGTGTTTCCCTCAACCTCATGCATTTTGCTCCTTCCGCCAAATTAGCCAACTTGGTCGTTTCTGTCTAGGTGGTCTACAGCGGAGCTATTTGTATCCACAATGCGACAAGCGTTGTTTGGACTACTTGTCCAACATCTGCAGTGGCATGCATGTCAAAGAACACAAGACTTGAATCATGACGTTGCATTGCATTTGTTATCTTAATTCTATCAGGTTTCACTTCATGGTGTTGAAGGTCAGCGTTATGATCTACCCCTCCCTCCACCTGCTCCATCAAATCCCTATCGGTCGTTATCTTGATCTAGAATCCTCACTCTCCCAAGCGTCTAAGTAAGAATTGCACGTCTCTGAGTACGGTCCCTCGAGTACAAAGCCTACAAACATACAGTACACGAGGAGCCTAAGCCACCACCCCTGTGCGACGGTAACGTACACGAGTCCTCTGCATAATCACCACACGGCATGTACCTATCTGTCGAAAACATCCTACAATTAATAGAACTTCCACAGCATGAGCTTAAAACATTCAAGCCGCGTCATACAGGTGCCAAGATATATCACGCCATCCGTAAGTCTCCACTTAAAGTTCAAAGACCTGCTTTATAGTTTGGGCCTTGAAAGAACAATGGTGAGGGGAGGAAAACTCACTCAAAATAAGATCTTACTATACCCGCGCTAATTTGTGCCCTTTATATATTGGAATAGGCCAAAGCCAAATGCCGGTCATTGGATTCCATGTGGCATAGTGATACATTCTCTAGCCCAGATTTGAACCGAATTCCTGTAGGGCTCCAGGGTCGGGTTTCCTCCTTGATTGCTTCTTCAAAATGGTAACTTTAACCAGCACTTTTACCTTTTTCCAAGCCTCCTGGAATGTACCCAGCGGCTTTAAGTTTTGCCGTTTGTTTTGGTAGGAAGCTAGAGCGGGGGTACCCCATTAGACTATAATAAGATCTACAAAATGACAAGCTCGCTCTTCTCGAAAGCGCGAGTAAAGAATAAAGACGAAGCATCAATTAGTTCACGCATGCTTCAGTTTACATAAATAATCTCAACCATCTGAAAGTCAAAACAACAACCAAATCCCTTAATATAAACAAGCCCGCGTCAAAAAATCTAGTTCTTCGGAATCCACGCCCCTTAACCCCTCGCTTAACCTCTGTCTCCTTTATAATAATATCCTAGTACAAGCTGCCCAGAGCCGAATAAGAGCGATTCATCCGACAGCACGATAACACGGAATAAACCCAGCTTATATAGGAGGGCAACACCTAGGATTCGGAAATCCTCGTCGATGAAGTAGCATCATGTTATGGCAGACCAAGACAAGATAGGAGACCGGGAGCTTCGGCTCGGAAATCTTTTTGCTTTTTGCTTCTCTTCCGAAATACTGTGAATCGACCTGATATTGTATTATTATTGCAATCTTTGCAGGCTTCTTGTCTTGTCGTGTCTTGTCTTGAAACATTTCCCAGCTATCTACCTATTTAGGGGCATACTTAGTTGTACTAGCTCGGTAGGCAGTCTCCGAGTCTCATGACTGCCCCACATCACCCCACAATCTGGGGAACATGCGCTGCTTTCTCATGACCACCTCGAGGCTCGTACTGAAGTAGTTTTTCATCGTCCTAAAGTGCTTCCCATCACTTCCAACTCCAACTGAAGCATATTTCATCAACTGGGAATTTCAACTTCAGTTCACAATCTCACTCATCCGAATCCACTCCTACAACTTGGTGAACCATCAATAGATATGACTGAACCCCGCGTCCTAGGCAATCGTCTCTCAGGCAAAGTTGCCATCGTCACAGGCGGTGGCTCTGGATTCGGCGAGGCAATTGCCAAACGATTCGCAGAGGAAAATTGTAAAGTGATAGTCGCTGATTTGAATCCTATCGGCGGCGAAAGAGTTGCAAATACGCATCCAGAATCTATGTTTTTTTTAAAGATGGATGTAGGAAATGAACAGGATTGGGAGTATCTTATTGAGGAGACCTTGGGCAAGTGGGGAAGAATCGATGTACTTGTCAATAATGCGGGGACGAGTTATAAGAATAAGGTAGGTAGTTTGGATGAGAATAGGCAGAGGAGCATTGCTGATGATAAGTAGCCAACACTGGATGTTATTGAGGATGAGTTTGACAAAGTCTTCAATGTGAATGTCAAGAGCATCTTCTATGCCACCAGACATTTCATCCCCAACGTTATCAATCAGGGAGAAGGTGGATCCATGATTAATATTGCTTCGATTGGTGCCACTAGACCACGACCGGGCCTAGTTTGGTATAACGCAAGCAAAGCTGCCGTCTGGAACGTACGTAAAATCAATTATCCCAATCTTTAAATATAGAATCAATATCAATATTTGTATACAGGCAACCAAAGGTCTAGCTTCAGAATACGGACCCAAAAACATACGTGTCAACTCCATCTGTCCTCTGCTTTCTGGTACAGGGCTTTTCTCCACTTTTACAGGCATGGAAGATACACCAGAAAACCGTGACAAGTTTCTCTTCAATGTTCCTCTAGGAAGACTTTGTACTCCGGAGGATGTAGCGAACTATACTCTTTTCCTTGCTAGCGATGAGGCAAAGTTTATTACGGGCACTTGCTTGGAGGTCGACGGTGGGAGGGGAATTTGAATACTTCCTTTGGTCCAAGGGAAGAGAAACTAAAAGAATTTGTACTTGGGCTTCGGGAGATTGAAAACTCAGTCAGTATCTCTCATTCAGGGAATAGCTATCCATAGGGAATGGAAATGAAAACAATGACTTCGTTGCTGGATAACATAGTTCTTAATGTAACGAGATCAAGACCTCTATGGGCTTTCTTAGAGATATCTTTAAACTCCAGAACATGGGTGTAAACTTAAGCGCAATGGTTTCGAGATAAGGAGTCGATGCTTCTTCAAGAAGTAGACATAAAGAGATAAATCTCCAAAGTGAGATATATTATGCCCATAAAGCCTATAATTTTAGGAGAAAAGTGATCTGGAAAGGAAATGGCGGTTGAAGTTCTCGGTTCACCAACGACGCCAAAAAGTCGCGTCACCTAGATCCGCCGCGTTTCCTGGAGCAAATATGCCATGGCCACCATAAAGCCCATCGAGAGCCGGTCGGTAAGACTGTTATTCTTGCGAAAGCAGGATAAATTACTAACAGTTTACGCAGATACATCAAATCCAATCCGGCCAAGTAATCGTTGATTTATGTTCTGTGGTCAAGGAGCTGGTGGAGAACAGTCTCGACGCCGGCGCAACGAATATCGGTTCGTATGGCCCAGCAACTAGAATTCCTACAAAGTCTGATAGTTGATTACAGAAGTACGATTTAGGAACCAGGGATTGGAATCAATTGAAGTGCAGGATAATGGCGATGGAATTACCCCACACAATTACGAGACGGTAGCTCTCAAACACCATACCTCCAAACTCTCTACCTATTCCGACCTCACGACGCTTCAAACTTTCGGCTTTCGTGGCGAAGCTCTATCGTCACTATGCGCGCTGTCACATTTCTCTATCGTAACGTGCATGGCGGCAGATGCTCCTAAAGGTACAAAGCTGGAGTTTGAAGTTTCGGGGAAACTGAAGGGCACTAGTGTTGTAGCGGCTCAAAAAGGAACCATGGTGACAGTGGAAGATCTTTTCAACAATCTTCCTGTGAGAAGACGAGAGCTAGAGCGAAATATAAAAAGGGAATGGAGTCGAGTAACTGCCGTTTTGGGACAATATGCTTGTATTCAGACGGGTATCAAATTTTCGGTTTCCCAGCAGACTGCTAAGGGGAAAAAGACTACGTTGTTCTCTACGAAGGGCAACCACTCGACGAAGGAGAATATTGTCAATGTCTTTGGAGCCAAGACATTGACGGCATTGGTTCCCCTGGACTTGAATTTAGATCTGGAGCCTACTAGTGCACCTAGTCAAAGATGGAGTACCCAAGAGGACGGTGGAACGAAAGGGATTCGTATCATTGGCCATATCTCACGCCCTGCTTTCGGCGAGGGTCGTCAAACACCAGATAGGCAGATGTTTTTCGTCAATTCGAGACCCTGTGGGCTCCCTCAGGTCGCAAAGGCCTTCAATGAAGTCTACAAGTCTTACAATAGCTCACAATCGCCTTTTATTTTTGCAGATATTGAATTAGACACTCATCTATATGATGTCAATGTCAGTCCCGATAAGAGGACTATTCTACTGCATGACCAAACGCGCATGTTGGAGAATCTGAAAACCGCTCTTACAGCGCTCTTCGAGAGTCAAGATTACACTGTGCCCGTTTCACAATTACCCGCGCAAAAGCAAACTAAGTATAAGCAACTTACCATCAATCGGGACAGCACACCTACAGAAAGGGCGCCTCAAACGTCACTTGAGTCTACGGAAGGGGAAGAATCGGAAGATAGCTCAATACCGGCTAGAAGAGGACAGAATACCGATGAAGGCTCGGAAAATAGCTACAATTCCCAACGCAGGCGTGGGGCTGTTTCGAGAGAAGCTACGGGCCGTAGTCATGAAGGCATCAATTTGATTTCCAATTGGGTTGGCAGAAAATCAGACGATCGAGTGAAGCCCAAGGATCCTGCTCCAAAGGTGGTGCAAGAAGGTCCTCAAGGTCTTTCAAAAGAAAAGCGTAAGCTTCTGGGAAAGTTGGAAAGAGAACAGGAACAGGCGAAGATCGTAGAGAACTCTCCCGATCCAGAAAGCTCGGTAACTACGACACAAGATTCCCATACTTCGGAATCTCCCCAACCGGCTGGAATCGGTGATGTCCGTGAGCTAGATAAGGGACGAGCTCAAAATAGCCAAGAAGACAATAGGGATGCAAGTACTGAACCAGAAATACGGATACCGTCTATCATCACATCACCTCCCAAACCAACACCTTCGATTATGGAACGATTTACAAGCACTGGTAGACCACATAGAACCCCTACAGCGATGGCCACAATTACCATCGGAGATCATACCGTGATCAGCTCTATAGGAACGCCTTGTCCTAAGAGGCAACGCACCGAAAATATATCTAGCACTTCTTGCAACATGGATCCTTCACTGACGACGCGATTGCCGTCATTCGGGAATCGTCTCAGCCAGCGTTTTGCAGCACCTGGTACGACTCAACAGTCTGTCTCTAGCGAGGACGAGACAGAAGACGAGGTTCATGATACACCCGTCTCACCAGTGGATAATATCAAGAATTTCCCTGGGGACAACCCAGTAGTCGATGCAGAAGTCGCCCAAGCTGCCTCAGAATCGCCAGACGAAAATGAGCAACCAGTTGACGAGAGCCCTCCTACTCCAGAGAATGATGAGGACGGCGAATACGTAGATGAAGCCGAGAAGAAGGCACAGGAAGAAGCGAAAGTCCAAGATTTGATTAAAGAGGCAGAACAACCTATTACCGTTTCGTCGCGGGATAATATCACACGTGCTAAATTTATTCTAAAAGGTGGAGGAAAGAGGAAAGACTCGACAGTTCATATGATAAAGACTATCGACACTACCAACACACAGATCGATCACCATTTTCGGTCTCTAGAGGCGGTATTGGGCACATATCGGGAGACTGTGGCCATCAAAACTGTGGACGAAGCTCTTGACGCAGAAGAGAAACTCTCCCTCAAAATCTCCAAGGCAGATTTCGCCAAAATGAAGATCATCGGGCAATTTAACCTAGGTTTCATTCTTGCATCTCGAGCATCTCGACCAGAATTAACCGACAGTATGCCAACTGCGGATGACCTATTTATCATCGATCAACACGCGTCGGACGAAAAATTTAATTTCGAGCGTCTACAAGCAACAACCATTGTACAATCCCAGAGACTTGTCTACCCCAAAACCCTCGACCTCACTGCCCTTGAGGAAGAAATCGTCCTCGACAACCTCTCGGCCCTGGAAACAAACGGTTTCGTCGTGACTTTCGACTCCTCCGGCGACTCACCCGTAGGTCAACGCTGTCAACTAGTCTCTCTCCCCTTAAGCCGCGAAACAACATTCTCCCTCACCGATCTCGAAGAGCTGCTCTCCCTGCTCTCCGAGAACTCCGCTGGTAGTATTCCACGACCCTCCAAGGTTAGGAAAATGTTCGCCATGAGGGCTTGTAGGAGTAGTATTATGATTGGTAAGACCTTGACGAATAAACAGATGGGGAGGGTGGTTAGGAATATGGGGGAGCTAGATAAGCCTTGGAACTGTCCGCATGGAAGGCCGACGATGAGACATTTGTGTGGGTTGGGAGGCTGGGATGAGATGGGTTGGAGGGAGGGAGATGTTGATGGGGGAAGTAGAGCGACGGATTGGGCGGCATATGTTAAGGAACATAGAGAGAATTCTGTATCACCTTGATTTTGATTTTTAAGTGGCGTTATTTATGAACGGGATATGTGGGGGGGAGGGGTATTAACATTTCTCATTACCCAGTGTTTGTATACATAATTCTCGAGATACCCAATCAATGCCTTACTACAAACAAAAATTCTTAACTTCCTAAATAAACACCTTATATAAATCATTTCGGAGCAATCTCCAAATCCAACATGTCAAAAACCAACCCTCACCATCTCAAGATCTTATCCCACTAATCTTTCTAAACCTAGTTCCCCATGTTCCGTTCCCATTCCCACCCCTCCCTTCCTCCACAATCTTTCCACTAACATCCCTCCTAAATCCCTTCCCCTTTCCATCTGCAACCTGTCCCTGCATCACATAATCATTCCCCGATGAAATCTGTCGATTCCCATTACTGTCCCGTCCTACCATTACAGGCGGCGTACCCGGTTTCAAAGACCCGTAGTATTTAGCTTTGAACCCATCTCTTGTCTCCGATCGCTCGAGATCCGAGGAGTTGGGGTGAGACTGGGACATGATTTGAGACGACATGTCGGCTATATCTCCACGCTCTCTGGTTTTGTAGGTGTTGTGGCTTATTTCTCCCAAAGGAGATTCTCTACGGATGGGGAAGTAGCCGTGACGTGGTGTTGGTGGGTTGGCGTTGAGTGGATTAGGTAGGCCTGAGGAGATGGTGGAGCCCGAGTTCTCGTCATCATAGTTGAGCTCGTGATCCTGGGGTTGTAGAGGAAGAGGAGAATAATTTCCTCTAATGTGCTGACGGAGTTTTTGAGGTGAGGATCGAGTGCGTGAGCCAATGGAGTCGGATGCATACCATCCCTCTGCTATTTTCTCTACTTGTCTTGAAGAAGGATGAGAGGAGGTATCAGAGAGTGAGATTTCGGAATATGAAGCACCAGAAGAACGCTTTGGCGGTGCTCCGCCCATCGAAGAGCGTTTTAAATCCACGATCGAAGATCTCGCTGAATCTAGGGCATACTGTCTACTTGGTAGTTCTGCCCTAGGATCTCTCGATGGTGGAGGAGTTGATCTATACGTCGAGAAGGAATCGGTTGATCCAGTTCTAGTATGGAAGAAAGGAATCGTGGGCGGGCGAGCGAGGTCTTCATACGCTGCCCCAGAAGATCTTTTATTTTCCAATGGAGTGGAGAGACGTTTCTCGGAATTCGTGTAAGTGTTGACGGTTGTTACTGAGGATTTATTGCGTTTATGTCTTGATGTGAGGTTATCTTCTAATGGATTCATATCTGGTGGTAATTTCGTTATTTTCCTGAAGGTTACGGCGAGATAGAGACCAATCCCTAAGGAGAGGAGATGAAGTCCACCCGCAACTATGGCGAGGAAAAATACAGATCTGGAGAAGATATTGACTTGTTGGTTGGGCAGGACGATGGTCCATGTGGTCTGCGTGGTGGATACCCAGGCGTCGAAGGCATAGAAGGGGATTATAGAGACATCGAAGAAGGAGGCGAAGAGCATGTAGGAAGCTGATGAGGCAGGGGTACGGCCTGATGATTTTCGGGCAAGGTGATAGACTCCATATATTGTGTGAAGGATTGCTATTCCAGGCTAGTTGAGATGTCAACCTGCTTTATGGACACTAGAATTGGGATACTAACTACTATTCTCATAATCCAACCAGTTGAAGGCTCAACGTTTCGAATAAGAATCATTAAAGTTAATAACCCTACTGCTGCTAAGAGTTCGAGACATCGTAGAGCCAATTGAATTATTCGAGTCCATTTTACTTTCGCTTTGATAGAGGGGTTCATTGGTTTCGCACCGGTATTTCCATAGGGAAGAATGAGATATGAACTAGATGGTTGTTATTAGAGACTTTTGACAGATATATTTTAGTGAGTCCTTACTCGGGATGTTGATTAAAAGAAATCAAAGGCCCCTCTTGCTTCACACGGCGGGGTTTTGGCGTCAGACTTGCGCGCGAAACAGCTTTAGGATCAAAACTACTCTCGTTCCTGACAGGGTCATAGAGGAAAGGAGGTTCGACACCCATTGTAAGACACTTTTTTACCGCTTGAAGAGTGAGGTCCAGAAATGTGATGAGGAATGTGGAGAGTCGGGTCCAGACAAGGATTTTGATTTCAATGATATTGATATTGATATCGTCAAGATTTGGTTGACAGGGCAACTGCTAAATTCGCGATAAGAATATCCCGAAACTGTTCAATGACGTTTTAGGAGCGAGAGGAGACTGAAACATGATTTCGACACGATCTTGGATCTGTTCGACATGTGCGACTTCTTTACAGAGGCAAAGACGGGGTGTGTTGCGAATAGAGGGGAGAAAATATCAGAAGAGAGGATATACGGCCAAAGTTCGAGCTCATGATGGAAGACCTTTTCAAATGGCCGTTATCGGCTCTGGCCCCGCGGGTTTTTATACTGCGTATAAAGTCATGTCCAAGATTGAGGACTCAGTGGTGGATATGTACGAGCATCTCCCAGTTCCTTTTGGTCTGGTACGATTTGGTGTTGCGCCCGATCATCCCGAAGTGAAGGTATTTCGACCGCCCTTCCCAATTATCAAATGAATACTAAAATATTCCACAAGAACTGCCAAGACAGATTCGAAGAGGTGGCTCAGTCCCCCAATTTTAATTTCATAGGAAACATCTCCATAGGAAACGATTCCCGTTCAGTACCTTTAAAATCACTTCTCCCGCACTACGACGCCATACTTTTTGCCTATGGTGCCTCTCGAGATCGCACATTAGGTATTCCAGGAGAGGATAATATAAAAGGGATATATTCTGCAAGAGCATTTGTAGGATGGTATAACGGTCTACCGGAATATGCTGATCTAGAACCGGACCTTACAAGTGGGGAAGAAGCTATAGTTATTGGGCACGGAAATGTAGCTTTAGATGTAGCGAGAATTTTGCTACAGGATCCGGGTGCTTTGAGCCAGACTGATATCACGGGACAGGCGGTTGAGACGTTGAGGAAGAGTAGAATTAAGAGGATCAGGGTGGTGGGGAGGAGGGGCCCTTTACAAGTACGTTCTTGTTCCGTCGGGCTTATGCATATACTGATCTGATGCAGGCAGCTTTTACAATCAAGGAAGTCAGAGAGTTGATGAAATTATCTTCAGTGGGTTTCCATCCTGTGGACTTAACTTTGATTCCCGAAGATATCTCGACACTACCCCGAGCACCGAGAAGGATTATGGAAATCCTCAAGAAGGGGTCACTCGAATCCCTTCAATCAACATCAAAGTCTTGGTCGCTGGATTTCTGCCTATCTCCGAAGTCTTTCAATGTTAGTACGGCGTCTTCATCACAACTAGGAAGCATTTCTTTTGAGAAGACCTCTCTACTTCCCAATCCATTCGATAATACCGCCAAAGCAGAAGGTACTAGCCAAATAATCGATGTACCTTCTTCAATAGCCTTCAGATCAATAGGCTATAAGTCAGAGGCTCTTCCAGGCTTTGAAGAACTAGGAGTCCCCTTTAATAATCACCGTGGTGTGATACCAAATGATCAGTTAGGTCGTGTTCTCAATAATAATGATAGTTCATTGAGCCCAGAAGCCGTCAAGCATCTACCTGGGATGTATTGTGCGGGGTGGGTGAAAAGGGGTCCTACTGGGGTTATTGCGAGTACAATGCAAGATGCATTTTCCACAGCAGATGCTATCACAGATGATTGGTATTCGCATGCACCGTTTCTAAATGGGGGTAATGGGGGCTCTGGTCTTGGATGGGATGGAGTGAAAGACGAGGCTGCGGAAAGAGGGTGCAGAAGAGTGAGCTGGAGTGATTGGCAAAGGATCGATGCGGCTGAAAAGAAGAGAGGCCAAGGTAAGGGGAAAGAGAGAGAAAAGTTCACAAATATAGAGGATATGCTAGCTGTCCTTGATTGAGCTATGCCAAGATAAGTAAAGTACCAAGTTGTATATTACTGTTGCTTCAACTTCTCGGTGAGCTCTGGTACCTTATCAAACAAATCTCCTACAAGTCCAACGTCCGCGACTTGAAAAATCGGGGCATCTGCATCTTTATTGATGGCCGCAATGACCTTGCTATCCTTCATTCCAGCCAAATGCTGGATAGCTCCTGAGATACCTGCACAGAGGTATAACTGTGGTGCTACGACCTTTCCGGTCTGGCCAACTTGTAAACTGTTATCAGCATATCCGCTGTCCACCGCCGCTCTTGAGGCTCCAACTGCTGCACCCAATGCATCCGCAAGTGGGAGCATAATCCTATCGAACTCCTCCTTGGATTTCAATCCTCGTCCACCAGAGACAACTCTTCCAGCGCTTGCCAAATCCGGTCTATCTGACTTTGCGAGGTCCTCAGATATCCATTCAGTGCTACACTCTGCTTTCGGGTCTACTCCATCCTCAATTGATGCTGAGCCTCCCTCGGCCTCTGCTGCGGGGAAAGCTGTTCCTCTAATGGTAATGATTTTGATGTCGTCAGACGATTCGACAGTGGCAATTGCGTTCCCTGCGTATATCGGCCGTACGAAGGTGTTCTCGTCTTCTATTGCTGTTATGTCGGATATTTGTTGGACGTCAAGTAATGCTGCAACTCTAGGCATGAGGTTCTTGCCGAAAGCTGTATGCCCTGCAATTATGTGTGTGAATCCTCCCTTTTTGATATTCTCTACGAGTAGTGGTGCAAAATTTTCTGGGAGACCCTGCAGATGCTCTTAATACTCATATCAAGACTGTATATGAAGAGAAATAACATACCCTATCGTATGCTCCATTGTCTACTGCAATAATCTTCTCGATTCCCGAGACCTTTGCTGCCTCCCCTGCTACAGCCTTGATATTGCTTCCTGCCAGGAATCCAGTAATAGACCCACCTAATTTTATGGCTGCGGTCACCGCACCAAGAGATCCGTGGTTGAGCTTCCCGTCCCTCTGCTCCAGCACTGCGAGGGATGATAATAATCGTGCTGGAGCCGAGAGGGAGGCGACGGCCGTAGAACCACTCCTTGATCTCAATTGAGTACGCGCCTGGCGTAAAGCAGATTGGCCTATTCTTGGAATCATGATGAAGGAGACTTGGCTATAGAAGAAGATCAAAACAACTCTGCTTGAATTCAGAAAAGGGCTGGTGAGCCGAGGTAAGCCTACCCCTGCCAAAAATAGACTAAATCACGTGCCTTAAAATCAGATTCAATCCTCCAAACGAACGCGACAGAAGGTCGACCCATCACAAACGCGCTCAACAACGAAGCCTATGCGCCAAAAGTGCCGGACTTTCAAGAACAATCGCATGGTGACCGATGAATGGTAGCGGGCAATTATTTTGATAATATTTCATGCGCATACCACATTGTGTCGATTTTAGATCCTGCGGATTCACTCCTGCGCAAGATACGGGGAGAAGCTACCAAAAGCAAGTCTTTGCGACAACTTTAATTCCAAATTTATCAACACACTGCCTACTATGGATGACGATTCATTGAACTTTGGCTCACCTGCTGCCAGTGCCACTCCAGGTAGCAATTCCATTCTTGCGCAGCCTCCTCTGCAAGGGGACTCTCCGTCAGATGGGAGCGCCAACCAGGCAACTGAAGGTATAGACCATCACCATTCGTAAATTTAATATTGAAAAATAATTAACTCCACCTAGTATCTGATATCGTGATGGCTGGAGCAGAGTCAACAGCAACTCTCACCAAGGACGAGACTTCCACATCCACCCCAGTGCGCATATCAGACAATCCCCTTGATGCACCAGATGCACCTCAACCAGAGGCAATGGACACAAAAGATGAGGAGATGGGCGATGCTCAAGATGATACTAAAGAAGAGCCAAAGCTAGGCGAGGAAGGGATTGGAGAAAGCGTGGAGAAAACAAGAGCATCTATCGAAGCCTCTGCACGAGAACACCTCATAGCACAGACACATTCGATCATTCTCCCCAGCTATACTACATGGTTCGATATGCATGTTATTCATTCGGTTGAGAAAAAGGCTCTTCCCGAGTTCTTCAACAATCGAAATCGGAGCAAAACTGCAGCCGTCTATAAAGATTATCGAGATTTTATGATCAATACGTATCGCCTGAATCCGATAGAATACCTTACTGTAACTGCCTGTAGGAGAAATTTGGCTGGAGATGTTTGTGCCATTATGCGTGTGCATGCTTTCCTGGAGCAATGGGGACTCATCAATTATCAAGTACGCTACTTAGAACTTTACAAAGTTAAGGGGACTTTACTAATCAGAGATTCCAGGTCGATGCGGATCAAAGACCATCCAATGTTGGACCACCTTTCACGGGGCACTTCAAGGTCATATGTGATACTCCTAGAGGACTTCAGCCATGGCAACCTGCTAAAGATACGGTGGTATTGGAGGGAAAGAAGAATGCAGAGATGGCGAAAAAAGTTGCCGAAGGATCTGCACCGAAGCCACCTATGAACTTAGAAATTGGCCGCAATGTGTACGAACCAACGGCGAGAGATACAAAGATTGAGGCTGCATCGACGGACAAACACGCCAATGGAGAAGCCCCAACAACAAATGGTACCGCTGACAAAACCGAGAAGGCGCTTGCGGATGCGTTAAGTACGCCCGCACCAGCAACTCGTTGCTTCTCTTGCGGCGTTGATTGCACACGCGTTCATTATCACTACAAAAGTGACCAAGGAACTAGTTCTGGATCGAAAGCCAGTTATGATCTCTGCCCCAATTGTTTTACCGAAAGCAGATTTCCTTCAAATCATGATCGAAAAAACTACACGAAGATCGAAACCAATGATCTTCTCATTCCAGGCAGTGATAAACCCTGGAGCGACTATGAGGTTCTTAAACTTTTGGAGGGTTTAGAGCTACATGATGATAATTGGAGTAAAATCGCCGAGTATGTTGAAACAAGAACCAAGGAAGAATGTGTCATAAAATTCCTACAACTTGAGATTGAGGATAAATACCTAGATGCAGAGCCAACCGCCAAATCCACAGGCTTCAGCATGTTAGGCCCACAAGCAGGTCATCTACCTTTCACTCAGGCCGATAATCCAGTCATGTCTGTAATTGGATTTCTTGCTGGTCTCGCAGAGCCTAGCGTTACGGCGGCCGCGGCAGGGAAATCTGTTGAGGCTATGAAGAAGAGTCTACGTGATCAACTTGAGAAGCCTGCCTCATCCGAAAAGGGCAAAGAGAAGGAAGCTGATACCATGGAGGTCGATATTCAAGCAACCACCACAACTACTACAACTACTACAAGTAGCACTACTCAATCCGTTAATGCTCTTGCTACTATTCCTCTTGCAGCTGCCTCGGCTCGAGCTGGTGGTCTTGCCTCGCATGAAGAACGAGAAATGACTCGTCTTGTATCCTCCGCAGTCAATGCCACACTCCAAAAGTTGGAGCTGAAGCTCAAGCAATTCAACGAAATGGAACAAATCCTACAGGCTGAACGCAGAGAGCTTGAACGAGGCCGTCAACAGCTTTTCCTAGACCGCGTATCTTTCAAGAAGCGAGTCAAGGATGTTCAAGAGGGGTTGAGAACTGCGGCTGTCACAGGTGGAGAGCAAGGTATTAAGATGGCTCAAGATGTCATGGCCGGCGGCGAGAGATTGACGTTCCAAGGAGCAGCTCCTGCTGCAGGAAATGTACAACCTTTGAGCGCCGAAGGCCAAATAAAGAGCTATGATATTTGAGATCTTGGGGTTGTAATATGGCGTCATGGGGTTAATGTGGCTCGTCGGAAATTGAGAAAATCCGGATTCTTCTCTTGTACTTTGGAAGCCTTTATATCTTCTGCGCTTTCTCTATGTGTATTTTAGATATCGCAATGGAATGGATTTAACTAGAATAAATTTTATCGTATTGTGACATTAGACTATTCAAAAGTTTTGTGTTTGATACTATGTTCCTTTTCTTGAGGACTGGGGCTCGTCATCCTCTTCGCCCTCAGGATTTGGAGATGAATTATAACTCCTATGATCAGCTCCTTTAAGATCATTTTTCTCCATTTCTTCGTTCATAGCATCCATTTCATTTTCCCCATTATTCTCCCTATCATCTTCATCCTCGGAACTCAAACCCAAATTCTCACTGTTATCATCCACGTCCACGTCCACGTCTTTATCGGCCACCCTATTAAGTTTCTTTTCCGTCTTCCTCCCTCTTCGTCTCGCCATCTTCCTCTTATTACTCTCAAATAACTCCTCCGGCACCGGTCCATTAACTGTCTCCCAATGACTCCAATATTCGGAGTTGTCCCTCCACTCACTGGTATCCCCAAGATCCTTCTTGTTATATCTCGGTCGAGGTGGGGTCTCTATCATTTTGGATTCAATATTGAAAGGAGGTTTTTGGTTCAACATTTCCCAAAGCCGTTGTTCTTCTAATAGGCTGGTTCTAGTATCCAAGTCTTCCAGGTACTGTTCTTTGGAGCGAGCGATAACTTTTCTGGCTCGGATTTTCCGCTGTTTGCGTTCTATGGAGTGCAAGTCGGGCTTTTGGTTTTCAGAGATATCTGAGTCGCTTGGTTCGGGACCACTTGAGTATTGCGACTCGGATGATTCAAAGTCTTGGTCTTCGGACTCGGATTCGGCAGCGGATTCTGGCTCTGATCGACGATTAGCTGATCGAGAGCGAGAACGGCAGCGAGTCACGGGAATTTGATTCAAATTCCCTTCCACCTCCTCATAAGTCATGCTAGGTTCATCCCTTTGCTGGTCATCTTGGACTATGTTCAGGGCGCATCGTTTTGGACATCCAACCCAGAATTCATGACTATTAAAGGGGAGTTTCAATATTTTCACCGCAGCTTCCACATCAGCAGTAGTAACATGAGCGCTCTTGAATTTCTTTGCAGCAGTAGCACGTAACTTAGACATCGTGCAAAATAATGTAGTTGAAACAAGCCTTTTCGTGATACTAACAGCCAAAGAATGGAAATCCTCAAATGCAGTTGCACGAATCGCCGGTTCCTCACCTGGCTCAGCAATCTTCTCCCAATTCTCATCTTCTCGAGAACTTCCTGGGTTCATAAAGACTTTCTGGGATAATTCCAGCCAGTTTTCGAGATTGAAGAAATTTGCGGCGGGTATGGCTTCTTCGATTGCTTCTTCTACTCCTGGTTGATTCCTCTGTGTGGTCATCCGTCGACTCACTTCCCGATTTAAAAGCCATATTTCTCCCCATTTCACTATTTCCTGTCGCTCTTCATAGCCTTCTTGCCGGTTAGCTAGAGCTTCTGCCGCTCTATCCATGATATCTTCGCATTCCTCTCCAATTTGAAGTGCGGCTGGCTGATCCGCGGGAAACAGCAATTGTGGCTCCTCTTCTTGAAGCTTTTGTTCCATCAGACCTTCATGGAGTAAAGAGACATACTCTTGAACCTGAAACACCGACTTAGTCCCAATTCGATTAGCTACACCTATGACATTGTCTCTGCCTAGCCTAGACAACGCCGAGAAGAAGGAATCCTTCTCTTTAGATGTCCATATTGACGCCCCAATTTGACTACCTTCAATCTGGCGGTGATCTTCGGATATGTATTTCTTAGCAGCATCTTCAATATCAACATTCAGAAGCTCTCGGTAATCGTCGTTGTAGAAGCCTCTTAGGCGTTTTGCTTTGGTGAGTCGCGGAGCTAGCTTCACTGGTTTCCGCTTCTTTGCACGGCTTCCAAATGCCGCTCTTATGGGCATTGCAATATCGTCCACGTTCGGTGCTTGGAAATTTGCAGCCCATCTCTCAGCATTCTCTCGAATTCGGTCGCTGGTATATCGCGGGTCTATGGGATTCGATTTGGTCTTTGATTGGTGGGACTTTTCAACAGACTGTTGGTCATCGTCGCTGTCGTCCTCGTCCTCCGAAGATTGCTCCTGGGTAGTTTGTTCCTTCCGTGACACCGACGGTTTTGCTCGAGTAGTAGTTAGAACTACCTCATCACTGGAGGATGTTTCATGTGCTGATCCAGACTCATCATCATATTGATAGGGCACTCGGCCGATATTTTTGAAATCATCATCGTCCATATTTGTAGCCTCCCTTCAGGCGTACTTTGTGGACTACGATTTTCCTCATAAATTTGCACATAACTTTATGAGAACAGGCCACTTGCAAAGCCAATAACACAATCAATGCTAGGCACTCAGGAGAAGAGGAATCTATTTGATGTTTTTTTCATTTATCGTAACAAAAGAACAGGGTGAAATAAGGAGTTGCTTCTAAGTACAGTAGGTAGATAGCTTGTGCGCTTATCGCTTATCGCTTATCGCGTCTCACTCGCTAACCTCCCAGAACTGTAGATGGCCAGTATGCAGAGCGGACAAAATGCCTCCAACATCGAGAGGGTGGTTCGAAGTATCCCAGAAATGGAGACCTATCCAAGTTTTCCATCGACTGCAACGATTCGCAACCACTTCTGAGATACCGCAGTCAGCTTCTGCAACCCCAAGTCTTCCCACCGTGGTACGCCTCCGCCAGTATCAAGAAGAATGTATAAGAGCAGTACTCTCTCATCTAGACCAGGGGCACAAACGTCTTGGAATTTCGTTGGCAACTGGAAGTGGCAAAACAGTAGGTCTTTTAGAGATTGTTTCGAGATTCTGATACTAATAATCGGAGGTAATCTTCACTCAACTCATCGATCGTATAAAACCACATACGGATATTGCTCATCAAACCTTGATTCTCGCACATCGACAAGAGCTGGTTGAACAAGCTGCTCGGCATTGTACCAATGCATATCCTACTAAGTCCGTGGAAATCGAGATGGGGGCGATGCACGCTAGTGGAGCAGCAGATATCACCGTGGCCAGTGTTCGAAGTATTATATCCGGAGAACGGATGAAGAAATTTAATCCGAAGCGATTCAAACTTGTACTGGTTGATGAAGCACACCATATCGTTGCAGCGGGATACATGAAAACATTAGCATATTTTGGCCTTTCTAAGCCGCAACCAAGTTCTCCTGCGTTAGTAGGTGTATCAGCTACAATGTCCCGTTTCGATGGACTCAGGCTCGGTGCTGCTATCGACCATATTGTATATCATAAGGACTATATCGATATGATTGGCGACAATTGGCTTTCAGATGTGATTTTCACCACTGTCCAGTCGAAAGCGGACATATCTACTGTCAAGAGAGGGCCCAACGGAGACTTCCAGCCAAAGGGGTTATCCCGGGCAGTCAATACAGCTGAGATCAACGAACTTACCGTTCGAAGCTGGTTTGTGAAAGCGAAGGAGAGAAAATCCACGCTAGCATTTTGTGCAGACCTCGCCCATGTAGCGGATTTGACCAAAACGTTTCGAGAGAGCGGCGTAGACGCTCGGTCTGTTACAGGCGGTACCCCGAAATCTGAGCGCAGTGCAAGATTAGATGCATTCAAGAGAGGAGAGTTCCCAGTTCTCGTGAACTGCGGGGTTTTTACTGAAGGAACTGACATCCCAAATATTGACTGCGTCCTGTTAGCCAGACCTACGAGGTCACGGAACTTGCTTGTTCAAATGATAGGTAGAGGCATGAGACTCCATCCTGGGAAGAAAGACTGCCACATTATAGACATGGTTGCAAGCCTCGAAACTGGCATTGTTACTACCCCAACCCTGTTCGGCCTGGATCCTTCTGAGCTCGTTGATGAAGCAAATATAGGTCATATGAAATTACTGCAAGATCGAAAGGGAGCCGAAGAGGCCGAAGATAAAGAAGCAGCTGAAAATCTCAAAGCATCACCATCAGCTGGACATTTCTTTTCTGGAGAAGTCACCTTCACAGATTATGACAATATCTTCGATCTTATTCAGGATACATCTTGGGAACAGCATATCCGAGCAATATCTATGCACGCATGGGTCTGTGTTGCAGAGGACCGATATGTGCTATACAATTCAGACGGCTCACATTTGAAAATAGAAAAGAACATCAATTACGACCTCAGCGAAGATTACATCGTAACCGAGACTGTTGCAATTAAAGGCGAAGGTACTCGCGCGCCCTTTAGGAAACCCCGACAAATATCAAAGGCTCCCACATTCTCCGATGCCGTTCACGCTGCAGATACATACGCACAGAAAAGATATCCGAGGCAATTCATATCGAGAACGCAAGCGTGGCGAAAGAAGCCCGCTTCTGAGGGACAGATCATGCTCCTCAATAAACTTCGACCACAAGATTCTCAGTTGACAACAGACAGTTTGATGAAAGGAGCTGCGGCGGATATGATTACGAAGATTAAGCACGGCGCTCGAGGGCGTTTTGCGAATATTGAAGCAGGTCGACGGAGACAGGATAAGGAGAAGCTGATGATACAGCAAAACGAGGCATTGAAACAAAGGGAACAGGTTAGCGTTGGGCCTCTTTTGGGTTGAGGACCATCAAAATATTTTCTTCCAGTTTCATTGATATCCTTTGATTTCTCCACTCATGCTCCAGGTCTTGCCTTGAATGGCAGCGTAAGACGTATAAACCTGGCTTTGAAAAGATTTGGGATGTGTGAGATATTCTACTTGTAAATGTATATGCAATTGTCTATCCACTGGGAGCATTCTGTAGCACCGGTTGGTTTTTCTGGAAGCATCCTGCGTACCATAGAACATAATTCTTCATCACCATTTGTTCCCGCTTCTATTCTCAATAATCTCCAAGTGTCTCCTCAAAGGGGGTCGATTGTGGTTTCCTCTTTGATTCTTTGATCAGTTTGAAACTCCTCTGCACCTGCGTGTCCAGTTGTCACCAAAACTCAATCCCTGATCAGACATACCCCATATTAGCTCCATGGTGATGGAAGTGATCTTTCATGGCCGCGGTGAATAGTGAGTAAGACCCTTGTTATCCAGCACTCTTCTAATAGCGCTTTTGTAAAGTGAGTTTGCCATTGCGATTCCTATTCCGCAATCACCTTAGCGATTTAGTATTCGGTTCGACTAAGCAAGACGATATACATATTAGGTCCTAATCTTCCTCCTACGCCTTCTAACTCAGCACCTGTACCAATGCTGTTATACCTTTACATGTCGCTGTCACTGACATCCCTTAGAAGGTGACCGTTCTTCGCTTCTCTTCAATTCACTCACCACCATACCGCCTTTGTCATCGGCCCAGCACGACCCTTAGCATTACCTATCTCTCAAGGTTCGCTTCGGGGTTGCCAACATGGCAATCGTAGAAAGCGCAGAAGTTGGTTCATTCGACTTATCTCGATCAACTTTCACGTCCACTTCATCTGAATTTGATTACAGCGAATCCGTCATGAAAGTTCGACGCGGCGAAAAGCCAAACCCCGTGTATTCCCCTCCTCCTACCTTCTATCCGTCGTCAGACACCCAGATCATGTGTGGTGGTTTCGCCCCAGCTCCCGAACCTCAACCTCGTGCGCCTACACCTCCGCCTGCTCCTGACACTTGTGCCGATACTCGTCGAGATTTCCCACCACATCCCAATGCAGTTTACAATCTCGACACGCATGGTCGCGACCCAAAGTACATTGGGAAATTCGAGTCGACGCTGGAAGGTACAGCGATCGTTCTAGACAGTATCCGCAATGGTCACGAAGGTGCATTCGACGGCGCTGCTTCTACTCCGAAGAAGACTGGCCCGACTCCTGGAGAGATTCTAGCCAAGACAATCAACTTCAATCGTCTTAGTTCTGTCAGAACTGCTCCAGGAGTTAGTGGAGAGATATATTCGGCGAAGGAGCAGCGTGAGGATTTTATTAAGGCTATTAATGAGGGTGTTCCGCTTGAGTTCTGCCGCAAATGTGAAGAGAAGCATATTCCGCCTGGATCTCCTATTACTCTGCAAGATCGAGATACTTGTGGATCCTATCTTCCAGATGCAAGTATTCCAGATTTATCAGATTTCTTATTCGCCCTGCATTCATTTTCCATTATTGGAAATCTCAAAGCACCTCAAGTCTCAATGCTAATTCTTCTTCCAAGTGGTTCCCCGCCGAAAAGTCTGTGCAGCCATGGGATAAATTCACTGGCATGATGAACGAGCTTTCCATACTCGAAAAAAACCTCAAAGACCATGACCCCAAAAGTCCCGCCAAGCCAATCTGTAAGACCCCCTGAGAGCGACCCTTTCCCTCTCCTGTCTTGGAATTAGGGTCCTTAAAACACGTCTGAAGAAGGAATTGCTAACTTCTCCGCCTTTCTGAAGGGAACAAGGAATTCCACGACTATCACCCCAAATGGCAAGCTGTAGGCCGTCGCGGCGGATGGTGGAAATGTAAGAAGACACTTGATGCACCAGCCGTGGAGCGAAACTGCAAAGTCTGCCATCGAGAGGAGGAGGAGGATGAGGATAAGGTAGAGGTGGCGGAGGAGCAAAAAATCGATATGATGAGAGTACGCAAAAAAAATATAGAGGATTACATTGAGAAGCAGGTGAAGGCTCAGGGTGCCAGAGATAGGGCGTCTGTTGAGGAACTGTGGCGTAAAGAGAGGATTTTAAAGAAGTACAGTATTAAGGAAGGGGATGAGGTGAGAGGGGCATCAAATCGGAAGGGAAAGGAAAAGGAAGTACGTATCGGGGATGATAACTCTTCTTCTGAGGAAGTTGGGAGTGGTGCTTCAACAACGGTTGGAACGTCATCATCAGATGCTGATCTCAGAGCATTGCTACAGAAGGTTTGGGATGGTGATGATTAAAGTTGAGCCGTTGGTGTTGGAGAAGGCATTGTTTGATGTGATATACATGGAGGCAACCTGGCATCGTCGATATCCAAAGGGGCGCAGGTTGCTTTACGGACAGGCGTTATGGTAGCAAAAGGTGGTAAAACTCCCTATGTCATAATAGGCATGTACAATGAATGGGCACATTGTGCATTATTGCCTTGAACCTATACAGGGGAGTTTATTTGCTTTCATTCAAACTTCCTCCCTGGTTCTTTCCACTCCATCGTTCCCTATGCTTCATCTGCAGGAAGAGCTTCTAGTCACAGAATCTCAGACGATGTCCCAGGAAAATGACCGCAAAAATGAAAGTATGCTGAATTTACGCTCGCTATTGGTTCTAATCCTGTGTTCCCCATCACGTCACCTGAATTCTACACCTTCAATAAACCTCCTACGCCAAAAGAATACCTCGCACAATTTGCTAATAAGATTCCTACTCGTCCAGTCCGACCCAACAAATAATGAATCGACTTCGGAACTTGCTATTGGTTGCCTTGAATAAAATCAGCTATTGGACGGTCAAAAGATACGGTATTGTAGAGATTGAGACTGAGCTCTTTCGGTTCTTCGTCTCAGAGCCCATTGTAAGCCAGAAACCCAGCACTTACTCAACGATCATTCCTTAAGACCCACCTTTATCTTTGAATTGGATCATGGCGCTCAATTCCGCCGAAGGTGCGACGGTTGATGCAAGGCATACTTCGCAATATGATCTACCCAGAATTTATTCCATGCAATGCACCACTTGAGACCCCTCCGCTTCCTGTTTCTTCTCTCCCCCCAGTACAAGAAATTGTACTCTGGATGCGTAAAGAAATACTCCCGTTGATCGGGCGTTCCGTAAGGATCCCCGGGCATGATGGGATCTGGGTTTGATTGTACGTTGGATGCTGTTCCGTTCATTTTGAAGCTTTACAAGAGATTGATGGGTTGGCGTCGAGTGAGACTAGTCTATGAAAGTCTTAGAACGGCATCAGCATTGGTGAGAGCAGTAGGGGTTGGCTAACCTAGTACCTGGAAATATTGGTGGAACGATTGTTGTGGTAGCGAATAGTGCCTTGAAGCAAGGGTTTGGGTAAAAATGATTGATCTTGGGATGATGCTGTTGTGACTGATTTGTTTTAAGGGGAGGAATTGGAGAGAGGGGAAGTAAATAAATACATCGCCCCCGATTCCTTCCCTATGGTCCGCACTTACCACCCATCTGTTCTCTAGGAAACCCAATATTGGCAGCTCCAGATTGGCAAATATTTGGGGGTAGTCACTCCATGGTATTCCGTTCTTGCATTTATGAAGATGTCCTAAGATGTTGATAATCTTATAGGAACATCTTATACAACCATTGTAACGTACCAACAGCAACCTCAATGTAATTATTACAACAATTCTCGTCAGAAAACAGAGTGTGCATTAATTATCCTCTCGAGGGCGTGATCTGAAGATTGTCAAGCATATTGCTTGCATGGTAGTGGGGCCAATAATCGTAGCTGTGAAATAGTTTTTTTCTCTAGGCACTTCACCTGTTAAGGCCTTTTTTCTGGTGCCATCTTGACGTAGCACGTTGTCAGCACATACTGGCAGTGCCAATGTCGTTTTCTTCATATATTGTATCTTCAAAGGGTACAATGATCGCCTCATTTTTGAGCTATCGTACTTGTTTCCTTGCCTCTAGCCTCTCTTGACATTTAACTTTCGACTCGACGTCTTCCGGCCCCGTTTTATATGTCTGGCATCCGACTAGCCCCTTAGTAAAGCTTAAAGTCTGGTATTGTAATATCTTGGGACGAGTCGAAGAACTTGGGAGATTTTGAGGACATTAGCCAATTGTTTTATAATCCATGCGGGCATCATTCCAATTACGGTAAGGTCGGCGGGTAGGTGCATGATTAGCCCCTGCCGTAGGGCTGAAGGTCTGCGTGACACCATTGGTCCGGTGGACGCATAGATCATATTTATAATACTGTTCGTTGAGCTGTCTTCCAACTCAAATTCTTGATTTGCGAATCCTAAGTTCCCAGACTTTCCAGATTTACACCTGGATAATGCTCTTTACGCATATGCTAAGAATAAAACAGATGCCTGTAGCATACTCTTTCTGGAGGGAGATGAGACAAGCTGCGTTTGGGAAGAAGGTAAATACGTGCTGTCTGGAGTAGCAGGCTTCCACTAATACATTGCAGACATTTGCCTCTCTACCCAGAATCATTGGGTAAAGAGATATGAGGAAGTCTATTTTGGGGATCGATAATTTTTGATCGAAACTTCTAAGAAGAAATGGCGACGTCGAGATCTGGAAAATAATAGACATCGCTATCCCACCGCTCACGCCGCAGCGAAAGGTGGAATTTGCCTACCACTAATAAGAGACAATTCTTGAAGTTCTTGTTAGTTTAGCTCATCAAATGCGCTAGCAGATAAAAGCTAGTAACGATATTATAATATATAGAAATTCGGGACATGATTTTCGAATTTGTTCTCATGGCCCAATCGCCAGCAACATTGAAACCTAATACCATTACCTCGAGCTGGGAAAGAATACAAGTGCCAGGTCACTTAATAGAACCTGACAACGATTTCAAGATTTCATGGGATACCAGAATTCGCAAGCCCATGTGTTTCGCCAAGATCAAACTCCGGGATGAAGCATAGGCACGTACATGGGGCTTCGACAGGCAGCGGTGCCTGAAATCGGAGGGACTCTCTTGAGAGTTTCTAAATCAATATCAGCGGTCGGGAGTCGGATTTTGTATAAGGGCAATGAATTTCCCTTCGGAATGGTCAATACAGGGTATCATCAGAGTCCTCCTACATTACAGTCTGCAGACGCAAAAGAACTCCTCCGGCCCAAGTCCAGTCTACGTCCCATGAATAGTTGGGGCAGAGATGTGGATCCTATAAAGAACCATGTCAGATTAGAAGATCTTCGAGGATGGTTTACTACAACCACTTCTTGCGATTCATCTACCATATCGGAACTGCAAATGCCGCCATGATCAAGACAAAATCTAAAGCAACAGTAGGAAAAGGGAATGGAAGCGCACCATGACCATGTGAATACATCCAGGAGAAAGAGACCTATCAGCAGCACCAACATAGCTCGAGTCTAGCATTTCCATCCTCCATCTTCCATCGCCTCGACTTGAAGTCGACAACCCCAGTTGGAGATAATGAACCAGTGTCCCTTTGAAACAAAATTATGCATTGATAGTTTGCTAGCACCATAGCCCCAAACGGTTTCATGGATGATTCGGTTTGCCTAGAAAGGCATTGACAGCGCAAATGTATGCACTGTACTTGCGAATACAGAATAAACTTCGGACTATTGGTCCTTGATTAAGTCATTCCTCACTCAAAATCCCTTTATAAATTGGCAAACGGTTATCTTTTCATCTTCAGCCGCCACGTAAGTCCCAATTCAGTCCACGCCATATCCTCGCCTGGTCAATCATCATTCCATAAAGCAGTGAAATGCCACACAACACATAAAGAAATTGTATTCTGTGAAGACAATTCCCCGTCTCATTTTTATTCTGCTGAGAAACTAAGCACTTATAGTAGTTGGCCTCCAAATGGCGAGTGAGGTGAATCGTTTCAGAGTTGTATAAAAGCTCCTTGGATTACTTGCGTTTTGGTTTCTCTCCTTCCTCCACAATGTATTCGACATCGCAGATTTTTGAAAAGCACGCAATCATTCCGCAATTCACAGCAACACTCTTGCGGTACATTTGAGTATCTACCATTGGAGTTGTCTTCAAGTCCTTGAAGGGTCCTCGCGATGTCTGATGCTCCGCCAATTGACTTGATACCTGCTGAGCAGGATATCAGCATGGAGCTCCGAACCACCTCGACACTCCAGGAGCAAGATACCAGCAAAACCAACCCCACTGAGAGGGCAGATGAGCGTTGTATATGGGAAAGAGGTAATAAATCATTCATTGTTGGGTCGGTAGCCCATATTGATAGATCGCAGATATCGCTTTTTATTATGACAAAAGCTATGTTGGCTGTCCATATAAAGCTGTTGTTTATGATACTAGGCAATATTTCGTTGTGACACGGCAGACGATGACATATCTTAATCAACCATACCCAGCAGAGCTCCTCAGATTGGTTACTCACCCAAGTGAGCCAGGTTGGAACTTGCCAATCTCTCACCCAAGACATCTGATGAAGTTCCCACTAGGCAAGCCAATGATATCCCCACAGACTAGGATAAGCTAACAGCATATCTGCGGTTCTAGAAATCCAACGCATGATCTACGGCTTCACCTTGAGGGCCCGAAAATACTCGCATGTGGCACCGTCTACTGTCTCATCCAATTGGAGTGGAAAATGGTCTCTTCCTCATTATAGGGTAGCATCACCACTTGGTATGAGCTCCGATAACTGGGAGAGAGATATTAGTCGAATTCAGAGAGTAGACCACTTAGTACCGTACACGGAGATTCGCAGAGTTGTTCGACGCCCCATCGATGCGACTATTTTACGAGTCTCTAAATGGACGAACTTGATAGGAAACGAGATGTTATATGGGGAGAATCCATTCATATTCCGGATGTGCAATGGCTCATTTTACGACAGCCCGCCCACTCTCCTTCGGGAGAATGTACTCATTCGCCCCAGCCCCGCCAAACCTAAGCTGGACAAGACATGGTTTAAGAACGTCAAGCTGGGAATGGTCCAAGTCAAAAGCGGCACCCATATGAGACAGCTATTGGGATGGGTTTATTACGACGGCTTTCTACGCTTCTTACATAGCATTGGTTCCAAGAATGCAGCACTGATTACGAGACTGAAGTTTTGCGGAACAATTTTGATTCATAAGTGCGATTTCGAATGCAGCCCTGGGTGCGACGACGATCTGCTGAAGAGCATCCGCCTATACGTTCCTTTCATCGAAAAATTTTGCCCGAATTTGAGAACTCTCACACTATGTGTTCGGCTAGATCCAAAGTGTAAGACTACTCGGAATGATCCCCGACTGTTCAGAGAGTTCCTTGGATCCTTTATTCAAGAGGGAAATCTGCAAAATCGTCTCATTACAAGAACTCATGGTCAACTACAAGAATTCCGATGGGTGCTTGCTTAACACCCACCAAAAAGATAATGAAGAGGGCGAGAAAAAAGATGATAATGAGTGGCTTTGGTGGGACCAAAATACCACTGTAATCGCCGACACTATTTTATGGTTCAAGAACAGAGTCGAGGAAGGAGAGAAAAAAGGTGCTAGGCTCCAGCAAGAGGAGCAAAAGTTTTGAGAGCCAGTCAGCGTTCGAGGTGGGCACTGTGAATATTGTGGAGAGGACGATCATGACTCGGTCAATTGCCACAATCTTTGCAGCTTCTGCGGTAGTTCTGAACACAGATACACTAGGAGTATCTTAGGAGGAGAGACATGTCCAGAGGTTCTTGCGGGTGCCATCTTCTGTACGAAGAAATATAGAGCATAGTTCAGTGTGCAAGAACTGTGGGTGTAACGTGGTTGTGGACGGATTTTCTTTTCTGTTGACGTAATTTTCGCTTTTCTGTTTCTGATTACTTTTAGCATATTCATAAGCAAATATGACTTCATCATTTCCCTAAGCATGAGAGAAACCTGAAGCAATCTAGATATAAATATTCTAGAAGTATATACAACAGAACTTGGCTTGACAGAACAAATGGAAAAGGCTTTCTTCTCGTAGTTGATAATGAGGTTGAAGAGGTGACGTTCAGGTGGGTAGGGGTCAAGCTATATATTAACTCCGGTTACGGCATTCGGCTCTCGGTGTTCATCAATCGGACAAGAGAAGAGAAGAGAAGGCAAGCCTTTCTGGAATAATGATTTACCTTTCTTCTTTCTTTTATTGCCTTCCTTTCCCTTTCCTATCTCTATGTTCCGATATCTCCAGCTCGTCTACACGTAACCTTAATGTCGGTTCGGCAGGAAAAGAACCTTAGTGGCCTGCCACGGCGTCGGAATGGAAAGCAAAGCGCTTGTGAACCATGCCGGAAAGCAAAGATTGCTTGTGACCACGGCCTCCCAATCTGTAGCAGATGCAAGCGGAGGAAGGTCGTATCAAGTTGTGTCTACGTGACAGCTCCCATGACAATCGGTGGCAGAAAAGAAACCCCTTTCGGTATCCCTCCAACACCTCCTACCACTGCACCCTCGCCCAATACACCTGTATACTCATCAGCTGTCGAGGACGGTCCATTTGCTAAGACTGGCGCATATTTCGGCCCAACAAACTTTTCAGCTGTATTTCTCGAAAATAGAGAAAATTTTGGAAATACTGGAATACAACTGTCCAGTGATTCAGATCCCTACATCCCCTGTCACGACAGTCTTCAACCTCAGACATATTTTATGCTTCCAGGTCCAACAAGAGTTGGCTTGGGTATCAAAGTCTTGCGTCAACTTCCTGATCGCTACACGACCAATTTCTTGCTAGAATGGCATTCGGAGAAGTGTGATGAAACGACCTTCTTCAAGCCAGCTATAAAACCCTTTGCCAATTCGCTATGGGCTACTTTCGGGACGCATTTGAAAGAGCCAAGACGTTCCGAGGATCTAGAACACATCTCCGCGGCCGTTTGCAAGAACGGTGAAACAGCGCTCGAGGAGTTCGAAGACTACGAACCTTGGCTTGCTTCGTTGTCTGGCACAAATCTAAGATGGGAAACTATTGGAACTATATTTGCCGTTTTATCGAATGCGCTTTTGTCACTTCCCGAGCGCGACGCTTTCTTCTCCACTCAGCGTGGTAAGTCCTCCAGTTCAGAAAGCCCCGGGAATATTTTACTCTCGAAGTCCTTTACTTATGGAATCTCTCTTGCATCTCTGGAAGATCCTTTTAAGGAGTAATACTGACTCCGGGATATTGGGTAGGCCAGAGATGCAATCGAAGACAGTTTGCAGTTGAGATGAAGGATTGTGTTCAAGCGTGCATTGTTCTGTCAAATTATAAGGATCTTCTCAATCTGCAAATGCTTGCTTTGTTAGTCAAGAATTGGGCCTTACAGACCATCATCTCTGGAGAGACTAGTGAGTCGAACACTTAGAATAATTGAAGTCGCTAAAAGAACTAATGTCTTACCACAAAGGCTTGTTGAATTGGAGACTGTTAGGAGATCTTGTGAGTGCCTCGACCGCACTAGGACTACATCGCCAAGTGGACTCTGAGCAAGTGACCTTCTTATCCGAATTGAAGCGTCGGACATTCACTGCAATATTCAAAATAGATAAAGGGGCTTCGCTATTTGTTGGTCGACCTCCAGCTTTGAGTTATCGATATACCAAATTCAAGTTCCCTTTAGATCTAAGTGATGAAGTTTTAGTGAGCGGAGGAGAAGACTTGGTCAAAGCAATTAAAAATATGGGCGCCAACGGTTACCACCAAACGGCCGAAATCTATCCCTCAACACAAATGCGTTGTCAGGGCTCTCTGGCCATTGTCCTAGAAGATATTCTGGAACTTACACTTGGAGACCCAGCGGAGGAAACGCTTGACAGAATCCAGTCCGTGAATTTTCCTACCACATCCAGATATCTCTTTAACCATCTGCTAGATCTCTCCTAGACCGCATCAATAACACTTACGATTCATTTCCTTCCTTTACAAAATTCCATCCTTCCGATCCTTCCGACCCTGCAGTATCAGATGCCATCCTCGCAAAAAGGATTAGTCTCCGCCTACGGTTCTTAGAGCGCCGTCTCCCCCTCGAACGACTAGCATACAAACACAGCAATGCAGCCGGACAAAACATGATTGACTGCGCACGAGAAATGCTCGAACTCACAGTTCTCCTCTGGGTACAGCGAGACAAATTTACTGAACATCATCACGACTACGACGTAAGATTTATTCTACACCCTGACAAAATATTATTCAATAGCCATTTATTTAACATTCCTCCAGTGGTTGATAATCTGCATGGGCGTCCCATCTAGCGGCGTTCTCTGCATCGAGCTCCTCAAGCAAACCAAAAACCAAACTCCAGACCCCAATATCTTTCTCCCAAGGTCAGAAATCGTGCAAAACTTAAGTCTCCTCGTCGGCTTCTTGGAATGGCTCAAACCGGCTACAGGGAACTATCCAGTGCTTCTTCGAATGAGATTGATTATCAAGAGAATCCTAGATCAGATTCTGAACTCAGCGCCACCTCCAACTGGGAGTCAAGCTCAGAACCAAAATCAGAATCACGTTCGGGATCATATTCAAAACCAAATCTCGGATCAGGATCAAGGTCAGGATATGCAGGTACAGTTAGGAGAGCCAACGAGTGGGAATGGAAATGGAATTGCGTATGGAGGGACTGGATGGGAAGGCTTCGATACGGATTTCCTTGATACGCCGGGGAGTTTCGAAGATGGCTTAGAAAACTTGGACTGGCTGGGTTCGGTCGACTGGTCGAGAGGACCGTGGATTAATCTAGACTGCCTCTCTTGATTCTGGAGATCAAAAGATGGCTTGGGATTCGAAGATGTCTTGCTTTTCATCTTGATATATACCAATCGTTTATCAGGGAGGACCTTTCCTCCCCGGCCCCCTGGGCTATTGCTTCCAAGGAGTTAGGAACAGATACACGAGATACCCTTAATTTAATATTTAATTTCATTCTATTTTGTTGAGGAACGAGAGCGGAGGAGCGAGAGGACATGTGTGGGGAAGTAGGAGGTCATATTATTGAAAGTCTAAAGAGCAAGAGAGAGAGAGAGAGAGAGAGCTGAAGAATAATATAAATACATGGTGGGATAGGCATCTAGAGAGTAGATGAGAGGTACGTGGCGTTTATATATATATATATATATATTTCATTTCATCCACCCTTCGCAAGTTCCGACCTAAACGTACATATAGCAGAACCTAGAGATATATACAACCATTACTTCCAAACCCGCGATATTCTCGATATTTTTGCATATCGACGTTCCACAGTATTGTATTATAGCTTTTTTTTTTCCTTTTTTTTTTCCCAAAAAAATAATTATATCCTCAAAACGATAAGAGAATCATAAATCTGGTGTATATAGATACTTATTGTATGGTGTACCCAGGGCATATTGCACAGATAGGGTAAGGTATCGATATATATATATATATATATAAATGTGGAGAAATATACATATTCAATTTCTCGCAATGGATGATGACATCCCATCCCATCCTATATACCACAGCCCCCTCCCATACGGTAACTTGATATTTCCGTAATTTTCCTCCCACCTATCTACATATCTACCCCATCCCTAGTTCATAAACCCCTTTAGTGTCCCAAAATATACAACCAAGAACTCCACTTTATATATATACACAAATCTTGGCTAAGAAGATTATTTTTATACACTCCATTCGTCGCCTGCCAACCTGCCTCTATCAGTCCGCGAAATCACGTTTCTCTTCTACCTCATCCGCCTCATCTTCTATCCGTCGCCGCAACTCTTCATCTAACGTCCCTCCGCCATCTACAGCCGTCGTCTTCCGACTATCACCTTTCTCTAAACTTCCGCCACCTCTACCCCCACTCCCGCTACTGCCCACCTCTCCCCTCTCTATATTCGTATCCTGGCGCCCTCTTGCTTCAGTATGCTTGTGCGCAAATCGGGGACCTGGATGCGCAGGATAAGTTTCAGATTTGTTGATATCTAGGTTCTGAATCCCTTGCGGCATGTCGTTGACTGGTTCGCCTGTGCGGCGGTGTCTGGTGCGGTTCTGCAGTTTTTAGCTTCAAGAGGAGTGGAGAAAATGGTCAGGACGGGGAAGTAGAACATACAAGTTTGGACTGCCTCCTCGTATATCTATTCAGGCTCTCACACAACCTATCCAGAACCCACTCACTCTCCCCGACATCCGCCAACATGGGACTATCCTCACCAATCCAATCCCACTCCACCAACCCCTCCTCCTCCTCCTCCTCCTCTTCCTCCACCGCATTATGACTACTAAACCGAATCAATCTCGTGAATTCAACCCATTCCTCGTACGAATATTTTTTCGGTTTATCAGCTCGTAAATCATTGGCCGTTTTCTTGATCGCTAATGCTAATTTCCTTGCTAAATCATGTTCTATGGATTCGGCAGGCTCTTCCGCCAGTTTCTCTAAGGAAATATTGGATTTTGAGAGGGGATCTTCACTCGTTTCCCCTCCTTCATCGGGATCTTGTAATGCGAAGCCTTCTTCTACTCGTTTTTGAGCCTCCCGTTCTTCTGTCTTTGCCTCTCGGTTTTTGGCCTTTCGCTCGAGCCAATCTCTCAATCGAGAATGATTTTGGAGGAAATCATGCCAGACCCCTTCTTTGGGCATTACAGTCCAGTCGGCGAGTGTAAAAGTTCCCCGGTTGATGGCTGAAATTACCGTATCGCCCATATCCGAGATGAGGATTGTCATGGTGGGAACAGCAACTAAGGACCAAACAACGAAGAATGGCTTCCCGGCGTTGGATCTGGGGCTTAAGTCTCCATATCCGATAGTGAGAAGTGAAACATAGCAGAAGTACAGAGCCTCAAAATAAGACATGTTTTGGATCCGATGTTCGGCAATCCAAAATACCACAGCACCAACACACCACAAAGTTCCAAAAGCAAGAGCAGAGAATAATAGAGCGATATACTGTTTGAACCTGCTTGTATGAGCCTGGATCTCACGCATAGCTTCGAATCGGTCTTTCTCTTCCTTTAGAAGAATGAGTTTCTCGCGTCGATTTGCACGTTTCCCATCTTTGTTTTTTAAAGCTGCTCGTTGTTGTAGTTTGGCATCACGACCAAGAGGAGGTTTTGGAGTAGTTAACCTCGCAGCACCCCCTCGTCCACCTCCACTAAAAGGTAGCCTATGGTCATGAAAGGTAATCGTACGGCCTTGGACATCAAAGTGTCCATATTGGTCGAGAGAATTACGATGCGTTAAGGCGTTTGCAGCAAATTGCTTCCGAACTTGTGAAGCTGATTCTTTTCGTGGAGGTAAACCAAGACGAGCTCTTATCTCCTTCTCATTAGTTACCGAACGGCCGAATGTCTTTGCTCGCTCACGCTGTTGATGTCTCATGATAACATTGTCTCTGGACATAGAAGCTGCAAATTTTCGAATACTGTTAATCATGAGACCAAGGAAAATGATGCCAATGACAGAATAAGGAAATATCAATCCTCGACCAGCGTCATTTGTAGCAACGAAGTCTCCAAATCCAACTGTGAGGACGGTGACATCGCAAAAATAAAGGGCATCTGCATAACTGAACCCACACACTTTCTGGAAGACGGCGGCACCGCCGGCAAGCCAGAAAAAGAACATCATAGTCTGAAGAATCAAAGTCCGTTGGTCATCATCAAGATCAAAGTGCTGTGGATAATGGCCCAGAAAGTATCCAAGCATATTGATCATCAGAATCATAGATCCGATTAGATAGAGTGTAGCTGCAATGATAGCATACCAGAATCCCTGAGAGTACGTCTCACCCGGGCGGACTGGCGGAAAATAATTATTCATAGCAACAATAATTCCAATAAGCTACACAATATCATCAGCATCCCTCGTCTTTCCTTTCTCATATAGGCAAACTTACGATTGACGTCGCAAAATACCAAGATATAATGGACAGCGGTAAAGCAACAATATATCTGATCCTCTTGGTAAAGTTAAACAACAAACATAAGTTCCCGAAGAATCCACAGGCAAGTGATATAGCATTCAGTATAATCTCCCAATGTGGATCTGGGATACCCGTACCAGCATCATCAGTTCCTTCTGGCAATTGCCCGTTATTCGGTAACGCAACGCGCCATCTTGTGACGAGGGCGGCGATGGAGAGGACATTGGCTAGTGGGCCTATTGTTGCTGCGAGAAGGGGGATGGCGGTGGAAGCAAACCACCAATCTCTGAAAAAATATCAGCATCTCTCTCGCTTTCCCTCGTCTCCGATCAGAATGAACGTACTGTGGCAGATCATCCGTCTTCCCTCTCAGCTTCAGTCTCCCAATCGTGCGAACCGTATCTGCCCCCTTCAATGTTGTAGCAACACTTCCATTCCTGTTTCCGTCCCCATCTTCATTTCCGTCCCTAACCTCAACCCCATCCCCAGACCTATTCCCATTCCCAGCATCGCCATTGCTGCCACTGGGCGCCTTACCATTAGCTCTTGGATTCGATTCCTGCATTGCTATGAGTGTCCTTCCCACAATCGATTCATGGTGCCCTCTTCTTTGCGCTTCGTTGGGATCCCGTCCTCTTGTCTCTCTGATTCAAATTTTATGCCATTTTCCGCGCGGTGTCGGCTGGGACAACGCATGTAACCGGGACACTAGTTTGGCCTCGGTCCTGTCGGATCTATTGAAAGGCTGATGGAAGTGAATCTGATGCATTTATTGTTCTTGATAACAGCGTGAAAGAAGGGAAGTCGAGATACCGGTTCACAGTAGGCGGATAAGTAGATCCCTCGGTCACAAGGGCAACGTCAGGCTGCATGCATAGGCCCCACTACCTTTCCGTCTAATCCATTCTAGCACTAATATCCTGTTGGTTTAGGCAGCTATAGTCCTATTTATGAAGCCGTTTTTATCGAATTCTTTAGCCGCCAGCTGTCGGTTATCCGTTGCATTGAATCAGAACTTGTTTACTAGGTATACGCGGAAGCTCACTGCGGGGGTTGGTTGGAATGCTAAGGAAGATCCCCCGTCTACTTTGTACCGGACTTTCCGATCTCAACTGCGCCCCAGAATCAAGAGTCAATAATATAAACAGCGAAATCTTTTGGCTCATTATGTATCATGTTAAGCCAAATATACAGCCGCCATGATAGTATGTACATAATTGATAGGGGCACTATTCCAAAGTCCCTCCTCCCACTGACGCCTTTCTACGCTGGTATATGCATATACACATGTGCTTGAGGTACCTAGACGCTGGAACGTGTATCCCCGTAACGCCGACAACTCCAGGTCTGAGCCAAGACCAATATGTGCACCATGCACAACCCCTATGTACGCCGGCATGCCACTGGCTAGTTTCCGGGAATTCTAATGTGTATGTATCGGAGGTCTGACTATCAGCTCAACAGCCGGTTAACTTGTTTTTAGGCCAGGAATACGGCGTCTGACTCCATTTCTATTCGATATTAGCAGTGGAGTATGGCATAGAGGAAAGGATCTTACTGTAAGGTTAGGATTATTATATGGTTCGGGGTGGTTGCTGATATACTCGGTTGTTGGATATCCAGGCGGATCACAAGTCATTATTGTAGACCCAGGTCGCTGGTAGATTCGAACGTAGTCGACGTGCATGATAGTTGGAAACTTCAACTGCCCGATTAGAATTTCGGACCAGGAACCACTCATCCCAAGATTGAAAACGAGAGACATGGGCTCTTCTGAAATCAATCGCTGATTGATATTCCCGTTCTGCCCGATTGATCGCCCATCGATCATAAATGTCGGATCATCGCCCACAAACCAAGCAATCTTTCCAGCTGAACCAGGAATATATTCGTACGCATACTTCTGGTAGGCATTCCCATCATACCAATCATTATTGAGCAACGTTGTCCCGCTGATAGCCTGCTGATATGGGCCGCCACAATACGCATTCATCGAAGTTGTATTGTAATTTGGGATTGACATGAATTCGTGGTTTGGGCGATACCATATATCAAACGGAGCGACTTGGTAGCTTTGCGTGACAACGCCGATTTTATTAACAGGACTGACGGAAGCTTCCAGAATATCAATCTCAGGAGCACCACGACCAGTGCCAGAGCTTGGGTGATCTTCACCCGGGCATGTACATGAGGGCAGTTTTTGACCCGGGAGGTAAGAGATTCCATCAATTGAAGATTGATTTGGCGTTATTCCAGCATCACAGCTGTTATACGTGTACGGCCAAATCCCTTCGGTTGTTGCCATATATCCTGGGCGTCCTAGATTGCCCATAGACCAAACCCCTGGCCAGAGACCGGGAACACCAGAAGGGCCGGCAAGAGATATTGAGACCTCTATAATCCCTCCTTTAAAACAAAGTTGATTCCAACTATTTAGCATCCCTGACCTATATGCCAAGTTGTGGTTTGTGAAAGTATCCATCCTCAATTGCAGTGTTCCGCCATAAGTTGTAACTGCATCTGGGTCATACCATTCCATGTCTCCAGTCGCTCCATACCAAATGTTTGGTGCAGTCCAAAATGGGTCATCTCCAGCATAAAATGTCCGATTATCCTGATTGAACTCGTCACTAAACACGAGGTTCAGTGTTGATCCATCAAAAGTGCTTTGCCTCGTCTTTGCACTGGTAGGTGTATCCGGGTCTATCAGTCCTCTTCTTGTATGTTTCAGAAGTGGATAAGTATTATTATTGACATGAGCCCAGGCTGGCCCATCATTATCAGTCGTTGCCCCCTTGCTACCAGATAGGACGGTGAGGTTTGTACTGAATGTTAAAACTGGTAGAAGGATGAAAACGCAGAGTAGTCCGAGAACAAGAGATATACCCCCAATAGTTGAAACTACTTGCCGCTTATCGAAATAGTCTGATAGTTTTGGCTTAAGAGTTTTGTCATCGTCGTCTGCAGGCATGTGGAATTTATCGTCGGCTTCGATTTCATCTCTGTACAGGACAAAGCCTTTTTCTCCACCAAGGTACGGATCAAATGCCCCTATTCTATCATCTGGGTAACCCCATATCTCAATATCCGCTTGGGAATCGCTGAAAGGGTTAGCTGCTGTGGTTCGCAACAAGGATGGGTCGGATGATGATGGCCCCAGTAAAGGTTCGTTTGGCTTGGGTGAAAACCCTGGGCTACCCAGTAGATTCGTGCTAGATTGCCTTGATAGGGGATATCGTGAATAGTCTTGTCCCAAGTCCCCTATTCTTCTTGGCGTCCCTGGCGGTGTCATTTCGGCTGCATGTAGCATTGACGCAGACTTTTGTCGGAGGAACTGTTGCGGTGGGCTCAATACGCCCACTCCTCTTCGCCTTGTTCTTTCGATTATTTGTGAGCTACCGCCATTCTGATTCGGAAATTCTCCCGACGAGGACGAATCCCGCGGGGATATATCGACGTCGTCTGGGCTTTGTTCCCCGGTGCTGTTGACTGACGAGGTTGACGTGGACGGGTTCAAAGGAGACGGAACCGTGGGAACATAGGATGATCTTCGATTTATGCTTATTGTTGATTGGCGTCTCGGGGCGTGGGATCTGCTTGCGCTTCCTAACGGTCCCGCACTAACTCGTTGCCCAAGTGAAATTAAAGAATCCGATTGCGCTTGTGCAGAGACCCCCAGACCTGATCCTGACCTTCCCGCTTCGCTATTTTCTACTTGCGCCATCTCGCGGTCTTTGTCCAGGCCAGGCGCCGCGACATTCCGCAGAGGAGCCATCGTGCACTTGTTTGTTTGTTTATTGAAACCACTCCTGCTCAGATGTGACCAGGCAAATAACTGAGGACGTTTTCCATATCCTCAGACTACATGTAAAAGCCGGTGACTAGGTATAGGCAGGCCAAGTCTCCCATGAATAACAATAACTCAGAGTATGGGAGGGTGACGAGAGTCGGCCACGGCCTCACAGACCCACCTGCCAAAACGTAGCGCAGAGGTTGAATTGACCAGCTCGCGCGGGATTGATGATGACAGGACGTGTGGGTGTGGATTTATACGACAACAATGTTCAACAAGTCTGGCGGTTGCTTATCATCTCAACGAGTGTTTGGAACGACGGAAACGGACAACAGGAATCAGCGAGAGACATGTGCGACCCGGACAGCTCGACGAGACGACGGTAGCGGCGACACCACGGAATGGCGAGACACGATTATTATGGATGGGTGAAGAATGGAATGGAAAGGAAAACAGTGATAAACGCATACAACGAGAGTGAGGGGAGGCGGGGGGAGGTGGAGGGGGGGGAGAGTGAAGACGAGGGAATCAAGCAAACGGCGAAGTCAGAGGCAGGAAGGGTTCCTGGCAGAGTAGGTCCGGTGCCGAAGGCGTCAGGATTTCGTGGGTGGTGGCACTGTACGAGTATCCATATTGATTAGCTGATCTGACCCCTCGACTCCTGCTATCAAAGCCACTGCCGGCCAAGCTTTCAAGATACCAGGGCCCTAGGCCCGGTGTTCCCTTATACATCGTATGACGGAATGGTGTTGATCATGGCCACCGCCCATGAGGGGTAATACGATGGAACAGACCCAGGAGAAGAGAGGAGATAAGGGAGTGATCGATGCCTGTCCTGGGCCATCGCCACAAGCGCCGCCGCTTATCAGAAGCAAGGCCGCTGCAGAGCCGGGACTCTGATCTTGGATGCGACGTGACGGGAGGTTGGTGGTTGAGAGCATCTGCCGCCAATCGCAGCGTCTGGACGAGAGATAAGCTTTTCCTACCTCCTCGGCAGATGATGCTACCTGTGTACGTATGGTCAGAACCCTACTCCCTCCCCTTCCCCCCCCCCCCCCAATCCACAGATATTCACGTCATCCGCCGCCGTCGGTTCCCCGACTGGATTGACTGATGTTGCCCATGGTTCTTGGGACGTAGGGCTCACGCCGGCAGATGTAAAAATAGCTGCCCGCGGGTCCGGGGCGGCTGAACTTCATTCTGGACCTGGCTAGTCAGGGACGGAGGTCCTGCTTTCGTCCCTACGGGTATCCTATGCTGCACCCTCATTGGATGGGACATGACCTGCAATCGCGTCCTTCTACGGGGAAAGGTGCACAATACGTTCGGGACCGGTTTATTAATGGCTACAGTATTATGCTATACATGACCTCTCCTCTAATACCCCGTCTATTACGAAGGGTATAATAAATTGCAATGCTCCCGCTCTTTAGCCGACCCATAACTCCTGCAATGCGTGCGTCTTCCTGGATCTCCAATGCCCGTAATTAAGGATGCATCCGATGGCTGCGTGGCCCTGGGGGTGATTTGCCCGCTTCCATACCCATTGCGGACTGAAGAAGCTCCACCTGCCTCTGCAAATTTTCAATTCCCCCCTGAATACCTCTTATGAGACCGTAGACATGCCGCTGCTGTGCTTGAGGAAGAGTTTCGATCAGTGGCGCCGGTCGTCCTCCAATGTTTTCGGGCCAGTTTGGTCTGGTAACGTCGTTTAAGACGAGAGGTTGAATGAGATTCATCCCTGGAGGTACCGATCGAGCGGGGTCGTCTGGTCGTGGTAGGTAGTTTGGCCTAGGGGGCTGTAGGGCTGGGCTTGATGTACGTGACAGCAGCTCTCGGGGTGTGCTGAGAGTGCGATGAGGGTCCATCTGGAAGATGCTCGGCGACCACCGATCGAACTTGGTTATTGGGTTTGGGTTTGGGTTTGGGAGAATATTCGGCTGATGGTTTGTGCCGTATTGTCTTCTCTGCTTTTTCTCAATGTGGTGTAGGCTTCCAGGTATCGGAGACGGCGCGTCACGGACTCTCTGAGTTTGGAGCATGGCATCTATATCTGGGGATCGTGCTGGAGATGGTGCGGATACTGGAGCAGGTAATAATCTTGGCTGGTCCATCTTAAGTAGGTTCGCTGGTGGTTCGAAAGTTGGTCCATAAGGACTTCTGTATGGCGTCCCAGATGTGCTGTCACTACCACCGCTTGTATCGACCGCCGAGGGTTGTTTCTTCCGTTTCTTGCCAGAAGATTGTGGACCATCCTTTGCATACCGTAGAGATCTCGCATCCGTTACTCCTAGAGTTCAGTATTAGAGGGCACATGTCCTAATTGAGTAGGTTTCATACCTAAAGTCTCAATTCGCAAACTACACTTGTTCCCTTTCGATGTAAATATGCAGGTCGAACACGCCCCTTGGAACCAATCATCCAGCGTGATGCAATGTGAAAACCTGCCGAACCCAGATGCACAATGGGTACAAGGAGTTTCCACAATTTTGCCCCTGGTGGAGAGGAGACAAGCTCCTCGTTGTTGGACTCGTGGACTGTCGGTCGACTTTTCAGGGGGCAATTCCTGTCCCACTCGCCATGGCACTGGACGAACTTTGGGGAGAGCACGTAAACGGTCCAGAAACGGGATTTGCATCAAGGCCCTGGGTGTTCCCTCCCGGTGCTGCGAGCCGGGACGCGACTCGTTGATGGCGACGGAAGTATCTCGAGAATTGGTCGTTGAGTCGGGATTACATTCCGGACCTTCGAGTCGATAGGGCCTTTCCTCGAGGACATGTTCCTCACCAACTTCCAAGCGCGGAGGCATTGTGGAAGAGGTTTGTTCCAATAATGCGTTCAGCATGGAAAATACAATGGCTGCAGCCACCAAAGCTTAAAAAAAAAACTGCAGGGAACAAGGCCCCACACAAAAACGGGAATCTCCCAATACGTCCTGGGAGGTACAATACAATACAATACAATACAATACAATCCTTCACCCTCACCTTCACCGGCTTCTATGAAAATGATCTTGTAGCCTTCTGGGATATATCATTAATAATTTTCTATGTACAACTATGTCGTAATTTTAATCGTCGATCCCCAACGCCTTTTTTAAGGTATCCAGCTCCCTCTGTAGGTGCTCAATACCGCCCTGTATGCCACTTACAAGCCCATATATCTGTCGCTGCTTATTCTTTGGCATGGTCTCGATGAGAGCGGTAGGTCGCTCTTCATTCGTAAATGTCTCTTCCCTTCTGTCGCCGTCAAAGATGATGCTTCTCGATTCGTTTCTAGGATCACCCATCGCAGGTTCTTGGCCATTTCCTACAAGTTGTTGAATTGGTGCTAATATTGGTTGATTCACAGCAGCCCAAGCAGGCCTGTCGCGATCGAATGAATTATGGGATGTATGTCTTGAGCCATTGCTCATCGCAGGTAGATTTGGATTGGGTAATGACATGGGGCCATTCACCGTGGGCCACGGTGGTTGTGGTGCTGCTCCGTTTGTCTGCGATCGGATTTCCATCACCGGCGGCTTTTGATCCCATTGTGCACGTTGGTCAGTCTCATGTTGAGTTGGGGCATCTATCCGTCTTCGCTTGGCGAGTGGATCTCCAGCAGAAGGCTCCCGTTCACGTTGACTGGCAGGTTGAGAACCTTCTGATGATATTGCAGAAGGGCTTTCTAGGTCTCCTCGTGCTTCTTTAACATCTAAATAAATCATTAGAGGGGATCATGATCAGCATCGGATGCTTTGACGTACCATCATTCTTCTTGATGCTGCACCGATTCGGCCTCCCACTCAATTGACAACTGGCGCATGCTCCCTTGAAATATCCATCCAATGCAACACAAACATTGAATTTGCCCCTCCCATTTGCACAAGTATTGCATGGTTGCTTGACCACGTTGCCCCTTGTTGCGAGAAGGCAGCCAAATATGATCTGCTTCCTCCGTGATTCTCCCACCGTCTCGAGGTCGGCTCCATGTTCCACACCAGGCCTCCAAGGCATTGGCCTCCTCTCTGGCATCATTTGCAATCTTTCCTCCATCGTACTTGTGCCGCTATATCTCTGCCTTCGCAGGGCAGGGTTTGCGGAAGTATCGTATTGGAGAATTGGCTGCTCTGAGTCCGGATCGGGATTGGTGATTGGGGTCTCTCCCTCCACCTCTGGTAGAGGTTCGGGTGACTCTAGGTGTCGTGGACTGTCGACTGGCGATAGAAGGGTATGGGGTTCCGGTCTGAATTCGGGAGTGGTCGAAATTGGAGTTGATGGACGTGACCAGTTCTTTTCGCCCTTGATCACTATAGTATCACTCCGAGCGCGATCTTCGACCGAAGTTGTCATTATTCCGATGCGGGCAGGAGGGAGCAAGTGATTGTTGACGGCGTATATGGGGAACGCGTGGAAGTTGAGGAGTCTGAATTGTTCCACTTGCACTTGCAACCCCTGCGCGATAAGGTCACCAATAGGCCTTATCAGAAATAGGTCCTTAGAAGCGACGCACCGAGAGACAACGTAAGTGAGGAATAACGATCATCGATGATTCAGATGCGTACAGCTACATCCACGACGCGTGATACATGTATACACCTGTCCAGACATACATATATATGTTTCACGCCGGTGGTGAGGATGAGGATCTACAATGTTGGTCGACTACGAAGCGACTTAATAAGGTTGCCTATGGCTAAATATCCCTTACATTGTACTATTCTGGCCTTCCACCCATCTTTTTCTATTTCCGGGGACAGGGGCACACGAGAAAGAGGCTAAAGCCGAGCATATAAAGATCGAGGGCAAGATCAGGGGGCAAGATCATTGGGCGAAAAGGTGTTGGATCATGGCCATATTGCTCGGGAAATAGCCGCATAGACTCCCAAGCTAGGTACGGGGGGCTACGCCAGAGCACGAATCCCCTACCTGTAGCCACACAACCATCCTTCAGGCATGGAAGCCGGCCAGGGTCCCGGTACTGCAACTGTAGCCGTGCCTTCACCCAGGCTCGCTAGGCCCTAGACGTCTGGGAGACTGCGCGCGTACCCGCCGGTGTTAGGGCTGGCTACCCGAGGAGATACCTAACCAGGGAGGAGGCAGCGGACACAACACGCCGTTTCCTTCTCCCTTCGCACCGCTCGCCCCCCCGACTGTCTCGCCTCGGGTGCCCGTGGTGGTTGTCTACCGACACCCCCCGTCGGCCGATGGGATCCCCAGCCCCCCGAGGCCCCTTGGTTGTCGTGTTGTCTCCTCGACGTTGAAGAGTTAATGCTGCTGCCTGGCATGAGGAGAGGCCCGTCTACCTAGAAAAGGATTGTCGGATTGTTACTTGCCATCAGGCTACAACCAACCTGCCATTCTAGCGCGCGCGTGTCAGCTATCAACAAGGCGAGGTCAATCCTCCTGGGTTTATAATCGGTAGATACTATGCCTCCACCGATCCTTCTGTGACTTCTTGCCCATCACGTGAAGCCTGGGCCTACAGGTACCTAGGTGAAGTTGTCTGAACCCCCACCTTTCTACCAAACGTGTGAGAGGTAGGTAATTAGGTAGACGTCAGTCATGTGGTAGGTACTCGACCAGATCTACCAACTATGTCTCTACGAACATATCATCAGATTCATAGGTTGGAGACGTAAAAGGCATGCTTCATTCTTTCGGTATATCCTTGTACCATCTGGTAATTCCTTACCAGGTCTATTTTATGTGCGGTTGGTGTAGGCGTTGAGATTGAAATTACCTAAGGCTGATGGATGAAAACAAAAGGTTGTCTATTCTTGTTTCATAGGGCCAACTGTTATACTAGGGTTTATATTCTACTCATATCACGATCTAATGTTCAGAATTCAGTCTAGGGTAGAAGTTACAGTTGGAGTATTACCGCTTGCATGCTAAAGACGAGTCAAAGGAGGTCTGAATTGATCTATTTTACAAGATGAAGAAAACCATATAACAGCGAATCCTTTATTTTTCTTCCCTTGGTGTCTTCTTCGCCGAATCCAGCTCAGTCTTCTCATCTCGAAGCTCATCTTTCGCTTTCAATGCTTGTTCGACTTGCCATACAGCGCGGTCAAGCTCGACCTCTATCTCAGGTAGTCGCAACGCGTCGGCAATAACTTTGCTATTGGCTTTATTAAGCACCATCGTTTCGTCTTCATTCGGGTTTGGGCTGGGAGATCCGCCGGCTGAGACACTAGCTTGTACGAAAGGATTATTCCCAGTCGCATAGATTTCATCCAGAATTTGAGATGGTTGTGGCCTTATAAGCTGCTTGTCGAGAAGGAATTCGATGTGTTTGGAGCCGTACCACGCTCGCCAATGGGACCAAGCCCTGAACACTAGGTAGAAAAAAGGAATATTCGGTATGCTTTGAATAAGATTAGTCTCTATCATCAATTTTGAAGGGATGAGGAGCTCACACAGGTACCGCAGCAAAGGGTGCAACTATGGGCATCCCCACGATAGACCATAACATTCGATTTCTATGCAGCCCCTGTCTTTCCGTGCCTAACTTCCTTAAAACCCCGAAGACGCTCTCCTCAGGGATGAGACTTGAGGGAAATAAGACCTCTACCATTTGTTTTCCCGATAATGCCTCCTGTTTCCGGTGCGAAGATAGGGGAGGTATCGATTTCAGACCCCATTCTTCATATGGTATCCTCTTCAGTGCCTGGTTCCCATATTCCACAATTTTCTTCCGCCATCCAGATTCACTCTTCTCCCAACCCGCCCATAAGTTCGCAGCCTTGGCGGTACTTCGGTCAAGATAGGAAAGCTGGTTTGTCGGGGTGACAGTAAGGCGTTGGCAGTATATGAGTGTTCGACGGGTGGAGATGGGAAGAAGGAAAAGACGCATTATGAGTTGAGACCGTGAGAATTGGGTCTGGTTGAAGAAAGCTTTGTCTAAGTCATTCCTGGTGTTCTGGTCGCAGCAAGTTGAGTTATCTTAATGGTCAAAAAGTGCAACAGATCTTTGGCATGGGGTGAAAATCTGGGCGTGCTTTTTCCTTGCACTTCTTGAGGTCCTGAAAGCACAACGTGGGCAACCAGAATGACGCACCGAGCTTCGGTTCCAGCCCGGAGTAAACCTTAATTTTGATTGCCTGAAGATCCCGGGATTTGCTATGTATGGGTCGCTGACCAACACCAAACTGCATACTTAGAGACATCACCTGAATACGGCGTAATTCACTCCTCAACTATGCATTTATTATGAGAATTGTTGCCAGTGATTCGGGTGTTGCGGTGAATTCGTGCTCAACACTGCTGCTACCACCAGCGATCGCGTCGCCAGCCTCTGAACCCCATGAATCGCCATCACATCCATGGCCACCTCGAACCAAGAATCACGGACCAGTCGGGGCGTACAGCTAGATGTACATCACATACTATCAAATGGAGGCTCTCCATCTTCAACACAGCCCTCGAGCTCCTCGAGTTGTTCGAATCAAACTGCCATGAGAGGCAAGAAATGGTCCGATCTGCCAACCACAAGACCCAAAGCATATTCCTCCTCATCTTCCAACAATACCCATACCTCGACCAGTACGAAGACCGTAAATCGTGTAGCACAGAGAGATGTCCGGACTCTTCCCTGTGAGCATGGCAATTTATTGTACCAATCCAACAAATGCTGACTTTGACAAGCCTGGATAGATTCCTTCGAAGAGAGGAGTGATAGCCTCGAAAACTCAAGGCCTAGAGATAGGTTACTTACTCCACCGTCCCGGGCGTATTCTACACAGCATCACCATACTCCGTCGCAGCTACCGAGGAGAGTGTCGCAGGACGGATTTGTCGATACTTATGACGATGTATCGCATGGTATGAATGAGAGGAAGGCTGAGACGGGCTTCTTTGGCAGCCATAGAGATCCAGTGAAGGGTCGAAAATGGGATCATGCTAGGGACGGCGATCCGGTTATAATGCAGTCTGGGGTTATTCCGACATCTTCGCCCTGGCGAACCTATATTGTTTCCTCAATGTATGGGCCTGCGACATCCGAGAATAGCAAATCAGTGAACGAGAATCTGTGGCAAAAGCAGACTCAAGAATATGAAAGACCATGGAGGGGTGACTTGGATGGCAATGGTGATCCGGAAAAATTGTCCGGCTTGCTTCATGGCAGGAAGAAGCGAAGGAACTTTTTCAGTCGATGTCAGGTATGTAGACGTAGCAACTCTACTCCTCAACTAAGAGTAACCTTTTATAGCATCTTCTACTCATGCATCCTCTGGTTCCTTTGGTATTCCGACTTATCGTTCTTACAACATCAACCATAGCTCTTGGCCTGTCCAGCTCTGTACATGTTCTCTCCAGCAAATACTCATATCCTCAAAGCCCATCTAGCATCATGGCTATTGTGGTCGATGTTGTGGGTATTCCATATATCCTATATGTCACGTGGGATGAATATACAGGAAAGCCGTTAGGCCTGCGTTCACCCAAGGCCAAAATTCGACTCGTTCTTTTAGATTTGTTTTTTATCATCTTTGAGTCTGCAAACCTCGCTCTGGCGTTCGCCTCGTTAGCCGATGGCGGTGGAGCTTGCAAGGCATCAGACACTGCATTCAACTATATTATCTGCAATCGAGTAAAAGCCCTTTGCGGGATCTTGATGGTTGCACTGATTGCGTGGAGTATAACCTTTGCCGTTAGTATCTTTAGGTATGATCTGTGAGCCCCTATTCCATAAAAGTCCGGCTAATTCGAAGATAGACTTGTTGAACGTGTTGGTGGAAGAGAGGAAAGTGACTAGTAAATCCACCTTTTCAATAATCTTGTACATTGCAACTTATTTGTGCACTTGGGGAACATCTTACTTTTAGCAGGGTGTTATGGCTGAGGGTTTGGATACATTATGGCTAAGGGTCGAAGTCGCGGAAATCATACCTAAACAATATATATTTACCAGAATCTTCTCAAGTTACTCTCTTCTCATCAGCCTCGACTTAGAGAGCTCCACTTCATGAAAATATTTCTAAATATGAAATCCTTCATAAATAATGCCATCAAATAAACTAAAGTCGTCATGTGAGCCTTAGGCATTCATGCATTTGTTAACGGCGTGCCTAATCCTGACCTGAACCACCAATTCGAACGCTTTCAAATCCAAATAATTCACTATCACTCCATCTACGTCGTTACCTGCAGGGCGACAGATCTCCTTGCATGGTAGTTGTCAACACGCAGCAGCTTTGCCCTTCCCTTCTTTCTCTTGACAACTTGGAACCTCTGACACTGCAACCAAACTGCAACATCCATCAACTTTGCCTTGCCTGCGGCATCAAAACCTCTCCAGTTGTAGAGCAAAGAACTCGTTACCTGCAGCCTCCTACGCCTCGAGCCTGCTTGTGACGCTCATCGGGTGTTCCTTCCTTTTCTCCCTTCCCATAAGATTTCACCTTATCCGCCGTCATGTCGACCCAGACTAGGACTGTGGTTATGCCCCCGGTCCCTAACCGGGAGGATCTAGATGCAACGTGAGTCTGATTGTATCTCGAACTCTGATAGATTGAAGACAGGAGCTGACATGGATTACTTCTAGCTGGAAATACCTGGAAGCTGGTGTTGCCAAGATCATGATCAACCTCCAGGAAGGTATTGATATGCAGACTGTAAGTTTACCTTTGCGTCGATCTAGATCTAAAAGCTTACAGTACATAGTATATGGGTGTTTATACGTGTGTACTTCTATCCTTTGATCTCATGCCGTATTCTAACATACCCACAGCGCAGTTCACAACTTTTGCACATCACAAAAAGCCGTCAGCAGCTCACACCAAGGAGTTATTGGAGGTGCACACCGTGGAGGTACTATCCCCTTCCTGGGTCATTTTGGGTATAATCTAATAGTCGCAGCACATCTTCTAGGTGAGGAGCTTTACAATAACCTTATTACCTATCTCAATACCTACCTCAAGGGGCTTGTCGTTGTTTCGAAGACACATTCAGATGAAGCTCTCCTGAGTTTCTATATTCGCGAATGGGATCGATATACTACTGCCGCCAAATATATTAACCATCTCTTCGGCTACCTAAATCGACACTGGGTGAAGCGGGAAATCGATGAAGGAAAGAAGAATGTCTACGATGTCTACACGCTTCATCTCGTTCAATGGCGAATCACACTCTTCACCGAGGTACATGACAAGGTTATGGATGCGGTATTGAAGATGGTAGAAAAGCAGCGAAATGGAGAGACTATTGAGCATAGTCAAATCAAAAGCATCGTCGATTCATTCGTTTCTCTAGGTTTGGACGAGGCGGACCCTACGAAGTCAACCCTTGACGTTTACCGATTCCACTTTGAGAAACCCTTCCTGGCGGCAACCACCAAATTCTATGAGGCAGAATCGAAGCAGTTTGTTGCCGAGAATAGCATTGTTGAATACATGAAGAAGGCTGAAGTACGATTGGATGAGGAAGAGGAGCGTGTAAGTATGTACCTGCATGCCGATATCGTCGTTCCTTTGAGAAAAGTCTGCAACACGGCTCTCATTGCCAACCATTCCATTATTCTCCGAGATGAATTTCAAATTCTTCTAGACAACGATCGATACGATGATATGGCACGTATGTACGGCCTGCTGTCAAGAATCCCGGACGGTCTAGAGCCATTGCGTGCTAAATTCGAGGCACACGTACGAAAAGCTGGCCTCGCGGCTATCTCTAAAGTAGCAGCTGATGGAGATAAGCTGGATCCTAAGGTTTATGTTGATGCACTTCTCGAAATTCACACACAGTATCAGGGTCTTGTCAAGAAGGCATTCAAGGATGAGCCCGAATTTACTAGATCTCTGGATAATGCATGCAAAGAGTTCGTCAACCGCAACGAAGTCTGCAAGTCTGGATCAAATAAATCCCCAGAGTTACTTGCCAAGTACTCTGACGCTCTACTCAAGAAGAGTGCTACAGGTGCCGAAGAAAGCGATATTGAAACTCAACTGTGTCAAATTATGGTTGTCTTCAAATACATTGAAGATAAAGATGTTTTCCAGAAGTTCTATTCGCGTATGTTGGCTCGAAGATTGGTACACACAAGCTCATCTTCTGATGATGCGGAGACGAGTATGATCAGCAAGTTGAAAGAGGCTTGTGGTTTCGAATATACCAACAAACTGCAACGAATGTTTCAAGACATTCAAATCTCTAAAGATCTCAACACAGGCTTCAAGGAATTTGAAAGTAAACTTATGGAGCCAGGAGCCGCTAAGCCGATTGATGCTAACTACGCCATTTTGGGTACTGGCATGTGGCCTTTAAACCCCCCTCAGACCGACTTCTTACCACCTGCGGAAATTTCCAAGGCCTACGAGCGCTTCCAAGCATTTTACAACCAGAAGCACAGTGGTAGAAAGCTTACTTGGCTCTGGCAACTATGCAAAGGCGAGGTCAAGGCAAATTACTGCAGGAATCAGAAGACTCCTTACACGTTCCAGGTTTCAACTTACCAAATGGCCATCCTCCTTCTCTTCAATGAAAATGACAAGAATAGTTACGAAGATCTCGCTAGGGCCACTGGGCTACAAGCTGACATTCTCGACTCTACATTGGCTATCATTTTGAAGGCAAAGGTTCTTACTATGGGCCCAGATGGCGATAAGCCTGGTCCCGGCAAGATATTCAACTTGAACTATGACTTTAAGAGCAAGAAGATCCGTGTCAACTTGAACATTGCGGTCAAGTCTGAACAGAAGCAAGAGAACGAAGAAACCCATAAGACAATAGAGGAAGATCGAAAGCTCCTCATGCAGGTATGTTTTTCCTGCTCCCCACCACCCTGGCCTGTTACTAACGAGAGAATAGTCTGCTATTGTGCGTATCATGAAGGCTCGCAAGAAGATGAAGCACACACAGCTTGTCAGCGAATGCATCAACCAAATCCGTTCTCGTTTCGTCCCAAAGATCCCTGACATCAAGAAATGTATCGACATCTTGTTAGAGAAGGAGTACTTGGAGCGTCTCGATGATGATGAGCTGGGTTACCTAGCATGAAGATATTTCCATTTCAATGTTACGACCCCCATCCCCATGTCTCTAGAATAAGAAGGGGGCACCATCTTTGGTGTACGGCAACGAATCATGGCTGGTGGCTTTCTTCTAGTTATACGTAATTCTCCCAGGGGTTAAGCATGAGGTTCCGTGATCTGCATAATTGGTGGTTAGCTGCGATGAGTTCATGATTGGTGATGCAGACCCCATTTCTTTCTCCAGTCGTATCCGATCGATGGCATTCTGATGAATCATGGTATACAAGCATTGCTCTGGGGTAGGTGGAGTTGGGTTTGATGCCGTGGATACTTTTCGTCTACGCATGGTGTCAAATAGTACAATGAATATATTTGGACTGTGTATCACAGATGGTTTCGTGAGACATCTGTTGTATTTTGTCGTACAGAATCGTTATCTTATTTTATTTCGGCCTTCCCTGGATAAGAATGGACGGAGGCTTCTATTGCACTGCACGTGGGTTCTTGTGAGACAATAGACTAAGACCCGCGGTCCCTAACTACCTACCCAACCTTTCCAAATTCAGGTCAAATTCTTGCTGTCAACGCCTTTGTTTTATGGTATGCTTTCTCCCTTTCCGAAATCTTTGCATAGGTGTATGTACAATTCGAAATAATTAGGTCAATTCCGTTTCTCTTCTCTTCTCTTCTCTTCTCTTCTCTTCTCTTCTTACTTGTATGTCCATTCTAGAAGGCTTACATATTGGAAGGCCGAAACATGTTTTGATATTCTAATTTAATTTTACTTCATATTCTTGTGTAGAAAAGGAGTCGATTAATTAATTAATGGGTATGCGGACACCCGTCTCGACGCAGGTTCCCTTTTGGACCTAGCAGCCTCACTAAGATTTCCTCGGTAGGACAACTGAGGGAGGAGCTTTGAGGTATGTCTCTTGGCCTTCCTTTTCGGGGATTGTTCTTTTTTAACTTTCTCTCTTCTCGGGCTGTGAGGCAATGATGTCAGGACAGTCCGGGGTCGAGTTGATGTTGAGGTATTTTCCCAAGCTATTGAATGGGCTTGATTGCAAGAAGAAGGTAGGGAAGTAAGGAGAAGGTGGAAGGGCGGGGGAAATTGGAGATACAATGGGGGGTTTTGTACTGTGCTCTGGAGGCCGGATCCGACGGGACGCCGCAGGATTCGAGATTGGAGATCTTCGAGGTCCTCGCGTGGCGGACTGGGTTCAGGGACGATGGGAGGGACTGGGACATCGACTGTAGGATCGTCTGGCGCTCGGGAATGGACAGGATGGGATGGGATGGGATGGGGTGGGGGAGGAAAAGCAGAGTCGATGCGATGCATTATCCCTCTTTGTGACACGATACGTTAACGTGAACGTTCCTTGCAACAGAAACAGCAACAGCAACAGCAACCGCAACCGCAACCGCCGTGAGAGATGGTGGAAATGACTGAATGGGTGGTGGGTGGTGGG